>VZTF01003812.1:0-15513 GCA_013397755.1 Cnemophilus loriae | reverse complement strand
GTGGGTGCGCAAGCAGGGGGAGGGCGGCGAGCCCCGCCCACAGCCGAGCACGGCCCCGCCCACTGACCGGCATAGCCACGCCCAGTCTCTCCACCACCGGCGCTGCCGAGCCTCTATTCCAAAGCCATTTCCCGAAGGGATAAAGCTGCTCCGTACAATTCCTCGCCTGCCGTTCTGGGGTTGCTCAGAGAGACCACCACACTGCATCTTTCTCCCAAACTCTGCCATGCCACATGTGATCTCTGTAAGGAGCACCTTGGCAAGATGGCCCAGCCGAGGCGTCGCTGGGGCACCTCTGGAAGCAGACGGCGTGGCGCCCGTTCCCCAGCTCCTTTACTGCTTCCTGCAGGTGGCACGGGGGCAGCTGGCGACGTCCCCCTAAAGCTCCAGTCCCAGGGCAGACGCGAGTTCAAGTGACAGGTGTCAGGACTAGCTTGTTTCTCGAGTCAGGAAAAAAAAGGTGACAAAAGCTTCTGTGCACCATTTTTGCTACATTTGTATAATGTATCTGGCTGAGCTGCAGTTCATTTCCCCCACAGCAGCGCTCACGTTGCTGTACTTTGCATTAATAGCTGGAAAGGTGTTGATAACACACCAGTGTTTTGGCTATTGCTGAGCAGCACTGGCACAGCATCAGCTGTCTCTGCAACATTCCTCCCTCCATCAAGGGGCTGGGGGTGGGCAGGATCCTGGGAGGGGACACAACCAGGCCAGCTGACCCAAACTGACCAAAGCAATATTCCATGGCATATGATGTCAGCTCAGATATAAAAGCTGAGAGAGTAAAGACAAACATGGGGCATTTATTGTTTACGATGTTTGCATTCCGGAGCAACCTCCACGCATCCTGAAGTCCTGCTTCTCAGGAAATGGCTAGACATGGTTTGCTGATGGGAAATAAAGAAAAAAATTATTTTCTTCCTCTTTGCTTGTGCGTGCACAAATTTTTGCTTTTGCTTTAGTAAACTTCCTGATCTCAACCAACAAGTCGTTTTCCATTTTATTTTCTCTCCCTTGTGCAGCTGAGAAGGGGAAGTGATAGAGCAGCATGGTGGGCACCAGCCGCTCAGGTCAACCCACCACAATTTTTTAAGGTCAGGGTCTGAGGAGTTGACTCCCAGCCTCCAATGCTGAGAGGCTGGGCTCTAATGAGCTGCAAAGAGGTGGCTTCTTTTTTTTTTTTTGAGGAAGCATGTTTGGGACCCATCCACATCTGAAGGAAATTATAAGCCCTTATTAATGCAGAAAGGAGACAGGCAGAGGAGATCAGCCACATGGGAGGCACACTCACTTCTAGCTTTAAGAACAGCACATGCTCTCTGATGAGCTGAGCATTTTTGTGGTGAATATTTACAGCATCAAGCCTATATCTGCTATCCTAGGAAAGGTCAAACACTGAGGTGATGTTCCCGCTGGTTACATCAGAGCAGAGATGTAATCCTCCTTTCCAGGAGACGTCTTTGGATAGAGGACATCACAGGTGGCAGACTTGCTGTCAAAGCCACCATTTCAGGAAGGTGTGCATACAGAATCACACAGAATCACAAAGTGGGTCGGGCTGGAAGGATATCTGGTCCAACCTCCCTGATCAAGCAGGGCCATCCTAGAGGACATGGCATAGGATTGCATCCAGACAGTTCTTGAATCTCTCAGATGAGGGAGACTCCACAATCTCTTTGGGCAATCTGTTCCAATGTGCAGTCACCTGCACAGTAAAGAAATTCTTCCTCATGTTCAGGCAGAACCTTGCCACTCTCCCTCAGGATACTTCTAGACGTCGATGAGGTCACCTATCAGTTGTGTCTCTGGGCAGCAGCAGAAGGAGTGTTCCCCACAATTCCATGCCATGGAGGGGGTGCACAGGGCAGTTCCCAAAGCAGGACTGCCAGTTAAATTACGTTGGACCCCACATGACAGGTGGCCGGACCCTGAGCTCTTCCAGGAGCAAGCCTAAAACAGGTACAGGCTCAGGAAGTACTTCAAAGGTTTCTTCCCTGGAAGAATCACAGAATTATTGGTGCTGGAAGGGACCTCTGGAGATCATCTACTCCAACCCCCCTACCAAGGCAGGGTCACCCAAAGCAGGTAACACAGGAACATGTCCAGGTGGGGTTTGAATGCCTCCAGACAGGGAGACTCTATGACTTCCCTAAGCAGCCTGTTCCAGTGCTCTGCCACCCTCAGTATAAAGAAGTTCTTCCTCATGTTGCAATGAAACTTCTTGTGTTTACGGCCTTTGCTCCTCATACTATCGCTGGGCACCACTGAAAAGTCTAGCACCATCCTCTTGGTACCCGCCTTTGAGATATTTATATGCATTAATGAGATCCCCTCCAGTCGTCTCTTCTCCACACTGAACAGGCCCAGCTCCCGCAGTCTCTCCTCATGAGGGAGATGCTTCAGACCCCATATCACTTTTGTGGCCGCCTCTGGACCCTTTCCAGTAGCTCCGTGTTTTTCTTGAGCTGTGGAGCTCACAGTCGAACACAGCAGTTCAGATACGGCCTCACTAGGGCTGAGTACAGAGGCAGGATCACCTCATCGACCTGCTGGCAGCGCTCTGCCGAATGCATCCCAGGATTCCGTTGGCGTGGGCGCAACGCAAGGGCACACCGCCGGCTGGAGGAACGGAGCGGCAGCACCCCGTGAGAAACCGGGGACAAAGGACCCGTCCCAGCGCTNGGCGCGGTGTCCGGGCGGGCGGTGGGCGCTGTGCCTATGCCTGTGCGCGGCGCTGCTGCCGCGGCCGGCGCGGGGCCTCACCGACCGCCTCTACTGCGGCCGCCGAGTCTGCTACGAGGTGCTGGGCGTCAGCCGGCAGGCCAGCAAGGCGGAGATCGCCCGCGCCTACCGGCAGCTCGCCCGGCAGTACCACCCCGACCGCTACCGCGGGGAGCCCGCGGGCGGCGAGGGCGGCGGGGCGCAGGCGGCCCACGAGAAGTTCCTGCTCATCGCCGCCGCCTACGAGACCCTCAAGGTGAGAGAGCGGGACCGCCGCCGCGGCCGGAGCCGCTCCGGTAAGCAGTCAGGGAGGGGAGGAGAAACACCCCGAAAAATCCTCCTTCCGTAGCCAGCCCGAGAGTGCGGGAAGGAGGATGGAGTGCTCTGGAAAATCCTTCTGTGTCTAGAATTCGTTCTTTTAAAATGTATTTATTTATTTATTTTATTTATNGCCTCACTAGGGCTGAGTACAGAGGCAGGATCACCTCATCGACCTGCTGGCAGCGCTCTGCCGAATGCATCCCAGGATTCCGTTGGCGTGGGCGCAACGCAAGGGCACACCGCCGGCTGGAGGAACGGAGCGGCAGCACCCCGTGAGAAACCGGGGACAAAGGACCCGTCCCAGCGCTCAGCGCGTCGAGCAGGCCCGGCTCGCTCCCCCCGGCCCCCGAGCGCGGGCTCTGTCGCGACCCGCCTCCTGTCGCGCCCCCGCCCTCCCGCGCCGGCCTCGNCTACCGCGGGGAGCCCGCGGGCGGCGAGGGCGGCGGGGCGCAGGCGGCCCACGAGAAGTTCCTGCTCATCGCCGCCGCCTACGAGACCCTCAAGGTGAGAGAGCGGGACCGCCGCCGCGGCCGGAGCCGCTCCGGTAAGCAGTCAGGGAGGGGAGGAGAAACACCCCGAAAAATCCTCCTTCCGTAGCCAGCCCGAGAGTGCGGGAAGGAGGATGGAGTGCTCTGGAAAATCCTTCTGTGTCTAGAATTCGTTCTTTTAAAATGTATTTATTTATTTATTTTATTTATTTATAACGATCTACTGGGCTTTATCCTGGAGGTATACCTTTAAAAGTAGCAGTGACTCGAGTAGCATATAGGATCTGTAAGGGAAGGCTTCTCAGGGCAAAGCATGTGTGACTTGGCAAAGATGGAACCCAGGAATGGAAGAAAGAGACCTGTAAGTGTTTTAAGGCTGGGGGATGGATGGGAGAATGGAGTTTGAAAGGAATGCAGTTGAACCTGGCAAAATTAAATTTCCCATCCCGCAATTATATGGGGGAAAATGATGAAAAACTCAGAGAAAATGAGAACAATGAGGTTTCGAATTGGCCTTCCATTGGACAGATTCCATAGCTCTGTAAACTAATTCCTTTAAGTTTTGTAAAACAATCTCCTAATAGGTTCTTCATCTGAAAATCTTTTTCTGAGCAATACTTATTAACTCCAGTCCATCTGAACTTCCCATTCTGAAGTAAAACAGCTTACTCTGCGGAGTTTAGTTGCTTGTCTATTTTCCAGTTTTAAATGCCTTTGCACAGTGCCTGCTTACTCATTTTAAGATTACACATGTCATATGTGCATGGGCAGATAAGTGTGAGAACAAATTAATTGAGAATATGAGAAAAGGACGAATTTCGTCTATGTTTCAAACTCACTTGGGCTGTCGCCAGTTTTACAGCAGCATGGTCCTTAATGAGATGTAAAACACAGGTATAACAGAGCAAGTGAAAACAGGAATTTAAACCTGAATGAGTTTTTCATCTCATCCTTCAGGATGAAGAAACACGTAAAGATTATGACTACATGCTGGATCATCCTGAAGAGTATTACAGGCATTATTACCACTACTACAGCAGGAGACTGGCACCTAAAGTAGATGTCACGATAGTGATCCTAGTTACGGTGTGTGCCATCTCCGTGTTTCAGGTAAAATTTCATGTTTACATCGTACTGCTCTGTGAGTTTCTGAACAAGAAGAGAAGTAGTGGCAGCTCTCATAATGTGCCATTTAATAAAAAGTGTCAGTGAGGAGCCCTGTTCCTGTGTGCTGTGATCCAGTTCTGTGTGGTGTCCATAAAAATCCTGAAGTCAGGAGGTACTTAGCAGATTTTTGACTGCCCTTGGTACCTTGAACAAAGGTAGAGATTAGTTTCTTTTAATTTTGTTGAGACAAGGTGCATCTTTTCTCAATAATTTACTTAGTTCTTCCTGGCAGGCTCAGAGTAGCTCAGGCAGGACTAGTGCCCCAAATAACCTGTGGCAGTTTGTCAAGATGCATAAGTAAATTTTTTAAAAAACAGACTAGTAGCAAACTGAATTTAAGACTCAATTCAGATGATAGGCCTGAATATCAGAAGTTTACTAATGTGTGAATCTTGCATTGCGGTCTATTTTGAACACCACATTGATGAAGTCAGGAGAGAAGTAAATTCAGTTCGGCAGAGTTTACTGTGGAGGTGGTAGATCCAAGGCCAAGAAAACCCCTGTGTTTTAGATGAAAAAACTTGTGCTGTTGCTGACAAAAGGATGAAAATGCATAACTTCTCTTTAAGATCTTTTAAATCACTGGTTCAAAACATCGTTAAAAATACTGAAGAAGTTTAAGAGATGAAGATACAGCTTTTGCTGTGGTGCCGGTAGCTCAGTGTTTAGTGGGATATTGGAAGTTAAAATAAAAAATATGTTGATCAGAATTTGAGAACTTGGAATAATAAATTCTAATGACATATTCAACCAAATACCTAATTTCTCTTCAGATTTAGTTCCAATGGGAAGGTTTCATTTCACATCTTATTTCCTACTTTGTCTGTAAGTGGAGGCACTCACTTTCCTGGAGTCCTACCGTTCTAAATTCAGTTTAAGCATCTGTGTAAACTGCTTTGCCCATCTTTCTGTTGTTTCTGCTTCTTGGCCTTTGCTAAGATTGTATAGTGGGTTTATGTCTGTGCTTTGTCTTGGTGAATGGTGTGAGATGCATCATTGTTGAAAAGGTTGCATCAGTGAGACATGCTTGGATGTCCCAAGAATGAAAGCGAGTTGCTAGCATTTTCTCTCTTGTGCCTGTCTAGTTTCTTCCAAGTTTTCCATGCCTCATCCCAGGTCATTTACAAGACACTAGATGGGAACAACTTCAGCTCTCAGCTAGTCTTTGTGCTTCTTCTCTCTTCAGAAGAAAGCATTCTCAAGGTTGTGCTGTACAGGTCTAGGAGTTAGACTTGATGATCCTTGTGGGTCCCTTCCAATTCAGGATATTCTATGATTCTGTATTCACCCAGGCGATGTATTTCTGGTTTGTTGTTTGGGGGGTTTTTTCCCCACCCCTTTGAAATCCAGAGGGCAGCTGGAGATCAGAGAGGTATGTTGAGTCTGGTAAAGTGGACACTGCCAGACTAATGAGATTGTCACATACTTAGTCTATGTTCAGTGAACTGTTTTAAATGGGTAACAATTTTATACTTAAATGTTCGTATACTAGCTCCTTTATTTATAAATATAAGAAGAGGGGCTTCTGAGAATGGCTGGCACAGCCTGGTATTAACTTGTAGATTGCCATCTACTCAGGAACAAAACTGTTCAGAACAGTGCCTGCTTCCTTGTCATCGTAAATTGCTGTGAGATACACTTCTATATATCCATTTTCCAGGTGCTTCACTGAGTCTGGAGGGATGATTATAGCTTCTGTGATGCCACGGAAGTACTGTTAGCTTCAGTTTTTACCCATACTCTAATGTAACTGTGGTTAAAAGTGTGTGACAGCATTACTTTTTTCTTTTCCTGGCAAACCCCCAAATAGGAATGTGTCTGTATAAAAACATGGTTTTTACTTTTACTGTTCTTAAATTACAGTACTTCAGCTGGTGGAGTAGTTACAATGAAGCTATCAACTACTTAGCTTCTGTGCCAAAATACCGTATACAAGCTACTGAGATTGCCAGGCAACAAGGTTTGCTCAACAAGACTAAAGAAAAAGGCAAGAACAGGCGGTCTAAAGAAGAAATTCGTGAAGAGGAGGAAGAAATTATCAAAGACATTATTAAAAATAAAATAGATATAAAGGGTGGTTATCAGAAGCCCAAAATATATGATATCCTCCTGTTTCAGATCCTTCTTGCTCCTTTTTACTGGTGCAAATACATAGTTTGGTACTGTTGGTGGATTTATTGTTTCACCATTAAAGGGCAAGAGTATGGTGTGGAGGAGAAGTTGTATATCATACGAAGGTACATGAAAATGTCTCAGTCTCAGTTTGACAGCCTGGAAGATCATCAAAAAGAGACCTTTCTTGAACGGCAACTATGGATACGAGAAAACTATGAGGTGGGTAGTGATAACTGAAATCAGCCAGGAAATAAACTTTCTAACACAATTTGGAGTATTAGAAAGCAGGCATTCTTTATTACAGCACTGGACACACCCAGAGCATATATTGTCTAATCGAATGTGTGTCGTGAGACTTTACAGAAGGGTATTTATTCCATCATGATCATATATATTCATCACAGTATACTTCCTAGCTAATACATAAACATCACTTTTCCTAGGGCTAATTTGCATGCATGCAGCTCCTGCTGGAAGTCCTATTATGGTTCTAGAGGGTCGCCTGTAGTGGTCTGAAGGGGTGGTTATATTCACTGAGTGCTTCAATATTCCTGGTGACCGTTCCTTGAACTTAATCTTCGGTTGTGTGCTGTTGCTTCTTGTTACATGCCAAAAACACCACTATATTCCTCATTATCTGTTCATCCACAGGTTCCAGCTACTTTTACATACATTTGTCTTTTTTTGCTACTTGGTCTTTAAGGTCTATCCAGCAGCTCCAGGGGAACTGAAAATTTCTCTTCTCTATGTTATTTATCAGTAGCCCTGGTGGAAAAACTAATGTTAGTTATCCAGCACTCCCGAAGCAATGATAACAATGTGCTGTTATGGTAGGTTGAAGACTATTGTCTGTTCTCCAAACAGTAATAATTTGAAATAAGAATTAACCAGACTGTCTGAAATTCCTATTTCTTTAGTCTTCTAAACTGTTAATTCCTGGTTCAGGGGGTTTTGATTGTTTGTTATTGTTTTGGTTTGGTTTTCCCAACTGTCCTTTGATAGTTCTTTGGCCTGTGGTGAGTCATAGACTGTTCTTGCTGTATACCTATTCAAGTAAGGATGGCATAAAAAACGCCATTGGGCACAACTTCTACTCTTGCCATGGATAGTCAATAAATCAATAGTCAATACTAAATAGTCACTATATAATTTTTGAGAATTCTGTGTGAGCAGAGAAGGAACATTAGCCACAGCATGGAATTTGCAGTCCAGAATGATTTGGGATACTGGAGCATGGCAGGTTGACAAAACCCTTCTGTTGTTCCACAGAGGTGCATCTGGGGGCTATTTGGATGGGAGGTTTCTAAAGAAAAACAGGAAAATATGAACTTAGTCTGCTTAAGGGGAAAAGGAGGTGGTGCCAGGAAAAGAGATGGGATGGTGGCAGGACACCAGAGATAAGAGAGTGTTTCTTCAAAAGCAGACAGGGGTGTATTACTCTACAAACTCGAAGAGGAAAATAGTAAAATAGATGCTAATGTAAGGAAAGGATTAGCTGCCAGGTACGTATACATTTTCAGTTAGGATGGGTTTGCTGGAAAACAATCTGGAAGTCCAAAGACTGAGTAATGCTGCTAGTCAAAGCAGATGTTAATGTGGAAAAAGATTGGATGGATATCCTGTGGTAGAGAAAAAAGTGCCCTGGTTTCTCATCCATGCGGTTTTTAGCTAAGGATGTTTTGGTCACTGAATGTGAAAGAGCTGTATTTGCCACAAGTGAAGTCTGTTTAGCTCACACTTGTCTCCTGTGGTGGCCAGCAGCTGATTTTCCATGACGAATACATGACAGCTGCACCTGCATAGCAATATTTATCCAACATAATTTGCAGCTTTGTGACTTTCTGAAAAGGAAATGGTGTCTTTGTAGGTAATTGCTTTAATGAGTTTTTACCTTGTTGCTTGAATGCATTAAACTTTTCAGTGTCTGCTGTGCCATCTGGTCATGAGTTCATCAATACATGTAGAAGGTGGTAGAAGAGGATTTTTTTCAAGCCACCTGGACTCCTGCTCATTCAAGTATTACTGGAAATGGAGGATAACGATGCGTTATTTTCTTCTTGTGCTAGCTGTGCTTTTGTGTACCACTGCCATGTCCTAACTTGAAACTTAGTCATGTATTTTCTAGGCTGAAAGATAACCCTATAGTGTTTCTCTCCAAAATCTTGTCTGTTCTTTCATCACTGGAGGTGTCTTACCTGCATATTGTTAGGTTTTGCGGTGTTGTTTTAGGATAGGAGAGACCGGGAATTGAATACACAGGTGCATCATAGAGCTCCACAGTATTTTTACTGTTTCCTAATGATTCTTAAAACCTTTATGATCACTGAGCATTGAGTCTGTGTATTTATGTAGCCATCTATAATATAATATTTTTAAAATCTTGTTCGTGCATAGCGGAACTCTAAATTTATTGTCGTTTGAGTCAGACTAAGTCACATGACACTGAGATGATAAAATCATGGATGGTATGGAGATTTATTCTGGCTGCATCTACATAAACTGCCTTCCAGAAAAAAATGCAGATGCTGTTGTGCTTTTTTTTGCCTTTTTTTTTTTTTAAGATTCTTGGTTTTGCTGGTAACTGTAGATTCCATTACAATGACACCATTTCTTGACGGAATATAATTGTTTACCTTTTAGTACTGTAAATTGTGGATGCAGAGATATTTGAGATATTCTCAACTTTGCTGAGAACCTTACTTAGGAACAAAAAGTTCAATAGTGGTATTCTATTAGGTGATGACTTTGAAAAGGGAGAGCAGCTAAAATGAGGAGCTGAGCAGCTGGATTGAACAGTATGTGTGCTGAAAGAGACTCACAAGTTTAGCTTTTTGGAGCATTAGCCGTGGCTTAGTGTGTATTTTCTTTTGTTGAATTCATTGAGCATCTACTTCTTTAGCAGAAAAAAAAATAAAAATTTTGGAGCTTACAGGAAGGCAGTTCTGCTCTCAGCAAAAACGCAAAGCATCTTGGGCAGCAGTAGGCTCTTGGGCTGCAGGTGCTCCAGCACTTTGTGTTGGTCGGGGTCTGCTTTTGCACTGCAATCCAGTCTTCTGTAAGAACAGTAAGCTGGCAAATGGCTGAAGTATTAACACTTACACCCCACTTGAGGCTTGCTTACGCTGTTTCTTCATCCTTATTAAAAACTTCTGTCTGTCTTACCAGGTGTATAAACGAGAACAAGAGGAGGAGTTAAAGAAGAAGATGGCCATGGATCCCCGGTGGAAGAGATACCGGCGGTGGATGAAAAATGAAGGACCTGGAAGACTGACTTTTATTGATGATTGAAAGTTGCTAAACAAAATGTGTGCTAATGCTGAAAGTGATTTGCAAAACTTTTCATTACATCATTCAGAGTTTTGTCTGCTGTGGCTTAGCAGTGATCTAAAACTCAGGAACTATTACATCAGGCCGAAGCATAATACAGGTTTACCATTTTTATAAATCAGACCTATTAAACAGGCTCAGCCTAATGTATATACGCCATTTACTTGGGGATATCAGTGTGGAATTCATTATTCCAAACAATGTATTTTTGCTAGATACTTCATATTCATCATCAATGAAACCATAACTCTAGTCTTTCTGGAAATGTTTTTAGTTCAAACCTTGACGAGTTCCAGTTTTCCTCTTTAAACTGAAGGGTTCCTGCAAGTGGACACTGAAAATGCTTATAAAGGATTCCAAAGCAACAACCATTTTTTGTTTTCCTCTCTTTCCCTCTACTTTTCAATCTAATTTCTAAGATGCCAAATTGAGTTTTTTTCATGTAAACAATATGGGGATTATACAAGACTACTGCTATTCCTGCTTCACTTGGAAATGGATTTTATTCTTTGTGGGAATAAATGATGCATGATCGATCATCATCGTGATGCAAACAAGCCTTAATTCTTTGTTCTACAGAGTAATTCACAAAACAGTATACTTGGATATTTTGTGGTTTTTCATCTTGTACATTGAATTATACCTCCTTGTTCAGAACAAGTATACCAGTGAATATTAGTCTATTAAATGTGACATTTCTTTCACCAAAGTATTCGTTAAAGGGAAAAATGACCCTTTTGTTAAAAAGGGCAATTTTGATGCCTTATGTAAATAAAAGTTTATATATGCAGACTTAATTAGTTTTAAATTCTAAATCTTAAGTATTCATTACATTTATCTCTTCTGATCAGACCTCTGAGTACTTAGAATAAATAATGCATAACAGCAGTCTGTGGTTTGCTCTGTAACAGCCCAGGTCAGAGAGTTTCTGTGATTTGCTGGTAAAAGGGATTCTGTTACCTTATTCCTCTTCAGTAATTTTACTGGGGAACGACAGATGGGAGCATAGTCTTTCTCCTATCATCACACCTGTAAAAGTAAGTTCCTTCAAAGGAACTGCTGAAAACAGTTCCTTGTTAGCTGCCTTCTATGGAGACTGGTTCTGGAGCGCAGGTTTTGAACTTGCTACTCCTGACCTTTTGCACATTTTTGAAATGTTGTTTCAGTTTTCTGTTTAAAATAACATATTCAAAAACATGTGTTGTGGTTTTAAGCGCAGCTGGAGAAGAAACACCTCGCAGCCGTGTGTTAAACTCCCCTCTCTTTTCCCCCCACCCTGGTAGAATGGGGATGACTGTCGAGGTAAAACTTGTATGTTGAGATAAGAACAGTTTAGTAATTGAAAATAAAGTAAAATACAATAATGATGGGAAATAATGATAATAAAAAGAAACCAAACAAGTGATGCACAATGCAATTGCTCACCAGCCACTGACCAATGTCAGACTCCCCTTCCTGTACCCAGATCAGCTGGCCTTCTGGGTAACCTCCCTGTTTAAATACCAGGCATGATGTTCTCTGGTGTGGAATATCCCTTTGGCCAGTTCAGGTCAATTGTCCCAGCTATGCTCCCTCCCAGTTTGGTTTTTTTTTTTGTATATCTTCTCACTGGCAAAGCATGAGACAAGGAGGGAAAAAGTCCTTGACTTCGGATAAACACAACTTAGCAAAAACCAAAATATCACAGTGTTATCAACGCCATTCTCTTTCTGAATCCAAAACACAGCACTGTAACAGCTACTGAGAAGAAATTACCCTAGCTGTAAGCAGGACAATACCCACTGCTTATTCCGTATCATCTGTGTCATGCCAAGTTTCACACTCCCCCATATCCCATCACCTTCCTTATCTGTTTTGATAGATATACAAACATCATTCTCTTAGTCAATGGAACACCTCTGTTAAGTGTTCATAAAACATCCACACAATTAAAAAAAAAAAAAAAAAGTTTATTGAATTCATTTAGTCCATGACTTTGGCCTTCATCCTTGGTAAGTCTTTCAAGCAGAAAAGATGATGTGAGGTGTTGGATTGTTGCATGCTGCACATTTGAGCCAGTTCTGATCCCAGTACTGCTGCGCTTGTTCAGTTTTATCAAAGTTCATTCTTTGTGAGTGTGATGATCAAAGGGAAGTCAGGCTCAGATCCCCAGAATAGTTGTGGTTAAGATCAGTGCTGTGAGGTGCTCCGCGAGGTGATATACACGTAGCCACTATAGAAGTGGTGATAGAGTGTTGCATAGTTATAAAATCATTCAGTTTAATTCACTGGCTATTTTCACCTAAAATCAAATCGCCTTGAGGCACACACAGGACTTTCCCATCTTCCAACATTACCCACCAAGTTCACCTGGGTGCTTGAGCAAAAGCAATCCCACAGATGGGTTTGCCTTTGCCTGAGGCAGGAATAATCCAGACTGTTTCTCCAGCATGTTTTTAGTGTGCACTACAGGAAATTTATCCCCTTCTATACTACATAAAAACTTTGGGCAGGGCCAGCCTGGTTGGCAGATCCTCTGGTATCTAACCAGGTGGCCTTTGTTAAGTGTGTACCCCAACATTTGAATGTCCCACCACCCATTGCTATCAGTGTAGTCTTTAACAGTCCATTACATCATTCGTTCTTTCCAGAGGCTGGTGCATGGTAAGGAATGATACATCCACTCAATGCCATGTTCTTTGGCCCAAATGTCTATGAGGATGTTTAGGAAGTGAGTTCCATTGTCTGATTCAGATCTTTCTGGGGTGCCATGTTGCCACAAGGCTTACTTTTCCAGGCCCAGGATGGTGTTCCATGCAGTGGCTTGAGGCACAAGGCACGTCCCCAGCCATCTGGTGGCAGCTTCCACTACTGTAAGCACATGGCACTTGCCATCACAGATTTGGGGGCGTGTGATATGGTCAATCTGCCAGGCCTCCCCATATTTATACTTCAGCCATCGTCCTCCATACCAAAGAGGCTTTACCCTCTTGGCCTGCTTTATGGCAGCTCATATTCCACATTCAAGGATAACCTGTGAGATAGTGTCCTTGGTTAAGTCCACCTCTCAGTCCCAAGCCCATCTATGATGCATCTTTTCCTTGGTGTCCCAAGGTGTCATGGGCCCACCAAGCTAGAAATAATTTACCCTTTAGCTGCCAGTCCAGGTCCACCTGAGACTCCTCAGTCCTGGAAGCCTGATCCACCTGCTGGTTGTTCTGATATTCTTCAGTGGCCCAACGCCAGTGTACATGATGTACCTTCACAACCAGGTTCTCCATTCAGGCAGCAATATCTTGCCACAATGCAGCAGCCCAGATGTGTTTACCCCTACACTGCCAATTATTCTGCTCCCATTACTGCAACCGCCCCCACAGGGCGCTTGCCACCATCTGTGAATCAGTATAAAGCACTGGCCATTTCTCTCGCCCAGCACTGTCCAAGGCCAACTGGATGGCTTTCACCTCTGCAAACTGACTCGATTCACTTTCTCCTTCAGCAGTTTATGTGACTTGTTGTGGGGAACTCCATACAGCTGCTTTCCCTCTCCAGTGCTTTCCCACAAGACAGCAAGGACCCAAATAAAAAAAGGCGCATTGCTCCTTCCTTTCTGATAATTGATTACATAGTGGGGTGTCTCCAGCACATATTACCTCTCCCTCTGGTGACATTTCGAAATCTTTGCCTTCTAGTCAGTCCATGATCACTTCTAAGATTCCTGGATGATGAGGTTTCCTCCAGTTATCCCTCTCCTCCACCTGGCTGGAGGCAGGGTGCCTCTAATACTGATCTCAAGGTTCCCCACTAATATCTTGTAGAAATGGACTACAACTTCTCTCCATAGGGTCAGTAGTATGACCAGACCTTCCATTCTGCCTGGAAAACTACACAGCTGTCCTGGTAACAGCTAGGGTAGAGTTAATTTCTTCTCAGTAGCTGTTATAGTGCTGTGTTTTGGATTCAGAATGAGCATGGTGTTGATAACACTGTGATGTTTTGGTTTTTGCTAAATTGTGCAATATCTGAAGTCAAGGTCTATTTTTTTCCCTCGTTTCATGCTCTGCCAGTGAGAAGATACACAAAAAAAAACCAAACTGGGAGGGAGCATAGCTGGGACAATTGACCTGAACTGGCCAAAGGGATATTCCACACCAGAGAACATTATTCCCAGTATATAAACTGGGGAGAGTTACTGTTGCGGTAGAGACAGACACACAATATTTATTGCAATCCAAAGCCGTCAAAGGAAAAGACGCAAAAAAGGTCATTATTCTCTGCTACTATTCTTATACCTTTTCACAATTACTGGCTTATTATGGCCAAAAATGTGGCTTATTATGATTGGCTGCTTAGCAAATAATGACAGGGCTGTCTACACAACAATGACCTTTCAAACAGCAATACATTTAGCTATACAAGCAATTAGTTACATATTATATGCAAGTCCCTTCTTGTACAATCTTGATATTCCAAGACCAGAACATCTTCTCCTTGTGTGCAGAACATCTTCTTTCGCTGGTTATCCTTTTTGGCTATCACTGTGGCTTTCACTGTGACTGCAGTTTCTCACAGGTAGATTTTGACTGTTTTTAAGTCAGTCTCTGTGAGACTGAGACTTTCAGACCAGCTGTCAGCCTCATCAATTCCCACAGGTCTCCCTTTTTGTTTAATTAAAAAGGCAGCATTTATTGACTTCTGCAGGGCCCTTTGCAGAAAAGACAATAAACATGGCACCAGCAACAAGAAAAGAATTACAACAAGCAAGATTATACCTCCTATTTTCAGCAAATCCTTCAGCCATCCCGTGATACTCTAGTTGCTAAACAATGTATCAAACCAACTATCACCTTTTCTCAGTTTCTGCACTCTATTTTGCGGTTCTTGAATATTCACAAAAACTGACTTTGAATGATCTGACAAATTCATACAGCACGTACCCTCAAAATCCTCACAACCATGTCTGTGTGCTAAAAGCAAAAAATCAATGGTTGCACGATTTTGCAAAGCAGCATGCCATACGGAGCGAACATCTGTTAATAATGCTGCTAGAGCTTCTGAAGTCTCTTTAGCATTTTTAGCAAGCCAGCATCCCAGCTTATCAAGTGTAGCCAGTGCTTTTGCTGCAGCAACACCAGGAGCAAATATTGAAGCAGTCACTCTCAATTCCTTTCCCCAAAATTCCATGTCATCTTTGCATTCTTGGTCAAAGGAATATAGAACCTGTCGCCTATGACACAAAGAACGAATCATCCTTCGCCCATGGTGCAAACAAACTGTGTTTGCGACAACAGAAAGGTTTGGAGCAAGCATTGTCAAGCACCTGATTGTGCATGGTCCACCTACCATATTGGATGGGAGGCCAGCCCTTGCACGGTCTCCACAAATTAAAAACAAT
>VZTF01003811.1:34930-71604 GCA_013397755.1 Cnemophilus loriae | reverse complement strand
GAAAAAAGGGAAAAGGAGGGAAAAGGGGGGAAAAAGAGGGGGGAAGGGAAAAGGGGGGAAAAGGGGGAGAAAAAAGGGGGAAAAAGGGAAAAGGAGGGAAAAAGGGGGGAAAGGAGAGAAAAAGGAGGGAAAAAGAGGGAAAACAAGGGAAAAAGAGGGAAAAGGAGGGGAAAAAGGGGAAAATGAGGCGGAAGAGGGAAAAAGAGGGAAAAGGAGGGGACGTGGTCCCACTCCCGCCTCCGCCGAGGGGACGAAGGAGCCGCCAGCGAATAGAAAACCTCTCCCCGTGCAAAAAAAACCCTGGAAAACCTCGAGTCCCGAAGGGAAAAGCGGAGCCGAGCCCCCGCCCGCCCCGCTGGGCCTGAACCCGAATGCAAATTTCCATCGGGGGGGCCTGGAAAAATCCCAGCCCGTGGAAGGGCTCGGCGGCCGCCTTGCCGTGCGAAATGTTAATCTTCCCTAAGGAGATTTCCCTGGAGCGGGCAAAACCCGTCGGGAACAAGGTGTGATGGCCGAAAGTTGTCTGGAGCCCCAATTCCAGCCGGAAAACCCCTCCCAAATCCCGTTTCCTCAAGAAAAACCCGTCGGGAACAAGATGTGATGCCTGGAGCTTGTTTGGAACCCAAATCCCAGCAGGAAAACCTCTCCCAAATCCCATTTCCTCAAGAAAAGCCCGTCGGGAACAAGGCGCGATTCCCAAAAGTTGTCTGGATCCCCAATTCCAGCCAGGAAAACCCCTCCAAACCCACCCCAATCCCATTTCAAAGGGAAAAAAACGTCGGGAACAAGGCGCAATTCCCAAAAGTTGTCTGGATCCTCAATCCCAGCCAGGAAAATCCCACCCCAATCCCATTTCAACGGGAAAAAAATGTTGGGAACAAGGCGCGATTCCCAAAAGTTGTCTGGATCCTCAATCCCAGCCAGGAAAACCCCTCCAAACCCACCCCAATCCCATTTCAAAGGGAAAAAAACGTCGGGAACAAGGCGCAATTCCCAAAAGTTGTCTGGATCCTCAATCCCAGCCAGGAAAATCCCACCCAAATCCCATTTCAACGGGAAAATCCTGTCGGGAACAAGGTGTGATTCCCAAAAGTTGTCTGGATCCTCAATCCCAGCCAGGAAAATCCCACCCAAATCCCATTTCAACGGGAAAATCCTGTCGGGAACAAGGTGTGATTCCCAAAAGTTGTCTGGATCCCCAATCCCAGCCAGGAAAACCACTCCAAACCCACCCCAATCCCATTCCAAAGGGAAAAACCAACCCGGGAACGGGCCGGGAGGAGCAGCGCCACAGCGCGCATCCGACGCCATCCATCCCACCCCGCTCCCCGGCGCGCTCCGAAGGCTCTCCCGGCTTTTTGGGAAGCCCGGGGGCACTCACTGGTCCTGCTGGCGTTGTCGTTGGCGCTCTCGGCCCAGCCCTGGCCGCCGTCGTCGGTGTCCGAGTGCTCGTGGCGCCCGAAGTGCCGCTCGCTCTCGCTGGTGCGGTCGCGGCTGGAGCCCGGGGAGCGGCGGCGGCGCCGCTTGCGGCGGTACCCGCGCGGCACCGGCACCCCGATGTAGATGGAGTGGTAATCTGCGGGACGGGGGGGGACAGGGTTAGCGGGGGGGTTGTCGCTGCCGGTTAAAAAAAAAACCAAAATAAAATTTAAAAAAAAAAAAAAAATCAGTTTTCAGGCGAAAAAATGGTGTGGGGGGGGGGAGAATTGCAGTGAAAAATTCGATTTTCAGGTAAAAAAGTTCCCCGTGAAAATGGTGTGGGCGGGGTGAGAATTGGAGTAAAAAATTCATTTTTCTGGGAGAAAAATTCCTGGTGAAAATTATGTAGATGGAGCAATAATTGGAATAAAAAATTCATTTTTCCAGGCGGGAAAGTTCCAGGTAAAAAAAGGCCGGGAGGAGTTTTCCCTCTTCCCGCCAGGTCTGGAGCATTCCCAGGAGCCTTTTCCAGGGGTGTGCCGGGAGCTCGGATGGATCCGCGGGCAGGGAGACCCCTCGGGCATTCCCAGGAAATCCGGACGTTCCCGGGAAATTGGGACATTCCCGGGATTTCACTCACCCTCCTCATCCTCGAATCTCCAATTCCCAGGATTTCACTCACCTTCCTCACCCTCGAATCTCCAATCTGGGACATTCCCGGGATTTCACTCACCCTTCTCATCCTTGAATTTCCAATCTGGGACATTCCTGGGATTTCACTCACCTTCCTCACCCTCGAATCTCCCATTCCCGGGATTTCACTCACCCTCCTCATCCTCGAATCTCCAATTCCCAAATTTAAACTCACCTTCCTCACCCTCGAATCTCCAATCTGGGACATTCCCGGGATTTCACTCACCCTTCTCATCCTTGAATTTCCAATCTGGGACATTCCTGGGATTTCACTCACCTTCCTCACCCTCGAATCTCCCATTCCCGGGATTTCACTCACCCTCCTCATCCTCGAATCTCCCATTCCCGGGATTTCACTCACCCTCCTCATCCTCGAATCTCCTCCTGGAGCCGCTGAGGCCGCGCTCGCTCATCCCATCCTCATCGTCCAGCATGGTCCCGCTGCTCAGGGGGAGCTGGGGAACGATTGGGAATGGGATTTGAGTGGGAGTTGGGATTTGAGTGGGATTTGAGTGGGAGTTGAGTGGGATTTGAGTGGGATTTGAGTGGGAGCTGGGATTTGAGTGGGAGTTGGGATTTGAGTGAGATTTGGGAATTTTATGGGATTTGGGAATTCTACGGGATTTGAGAGGGGGAACCTCTCTGCACACCTGACGCGAGCTCCCCGCTATGGAATCCTTCAGCCGGGGAAATCCCAGCGGGATTCCCGGCGGGAGAGCCGGAGCTTCCCTGGGGTCAGCGGGGACCCTCCGGCACCGCCCGGCTCAGCCCTGTGCCAACCTCGTCCTGTGCCGGCCCTGCCCGGGCTCCACCTCTCCTCTCCCCATATTCCCGAAATTCCAGCCGGATTTCCCCGGGGGTTCCATCCCCGGCCTCCAATTCCCGCTGCTCAGAGGCGTGGGAGAACGTTCCAGAGGTTTCCCGGCACAATTCCCGACACGAATCTCCCGGAATTCCAGAGGACTCCCAACACGAATTTCCCGGAATTCCAGAGGTTTCCCGGCACAATTCCCGACACGAATCTCCCGGAATTCCAGAGGATTCCTGACATGAATTCCCCGGAATTCCGGAGCCCCCCCTCCGTTATTCCGGGGTGACCCCGCACATCCCTGAGGGGATTTTCCCAGCGCAGATTTTCCTCTCCCCATCTCTGATCCCACACTTCCCTGCCGCTTCCAGCTTTTCCCTGTTTGATCCTGGCGGGATTTCTCCGGCGTTCGGCCAGGGGTGGTAATTATTAATTAATTAACGGCTCCCTAATTAGCTGACCTCCAGTGATTGCCTTTCACACTCGGCTGGCCGGGCACGGCTGTTACTATTCCCGGCCGCCCGCTCGATGCCTCCCAAAGTCACTTGGAGGGCGATCCGGAGCGGCCTCTCCGCCTTCCCGCGCATCCGCGGCATTCCCGCGCTTGCCATCTATTCCGGGGAGAAAAATCCCGACTCCAGCCGAAGACCTTGGAAAACGGGAACAGCCGGAGCTGCCGGGCCTGGCCGGGTGGGCTCTTGGGTGGGAGTTCCTGACCCTTTTTCCCTCGGGAAAATCCCGTTTGTCCCAGTCCAGCTCAAGCCCAGTTTATCCCAGTCCAGCTCAAGCCCAGTTTATCCCAGTCCAGCTCAAGCCCAGTTTATCCCAGTCCAGCTCAAGCCCAGTTTATCCCAGTCCAGCTCAAGCCCAGTTTATCCCAGTCCAGCTCAAGCCCAGTTTATCCCAGTCCAGCTCAAGCCCAGTTTATCCCAGTCCAGCTCAAGCCCAGTTTATCCCAGTCCAGCTCAAGCCCAGTTTATCCCAGTCTAGCCCCAGCCTGACCCCGGTTGAGATTTAAAGTCGATTTCCCAGATTTGGGATTTTTTCCCGTCAATCCGATGCTTTTGGCAGAAATCGATTTAGGGAAAATTTAGGGATTTAATTTAGGGGCAAACAGGTCCGGAAGGAAAACCCAGACTGGGGAGTTTTAGGGGATGACGTCATCCACAAGCCTCGGCTTCCCAAAAACATTCCGGGGAGAATTCCGAGGATTTTAGGGAGCTGGAAGAGCAGGAAAAGCAGGAAAACACCCCCCAGCCTCAGGCAGGAATATTTTTACTCCAAAAACGACCTTTTAAAAGATGAAGAGTCACAACCCTCCCGGAAATCCCTGCAGGTTGGGGTTCCCGGGTGATGGATTGGGATTCAAACCCCTCCAGCTGGGATAATATTGGGAAGAAACGGGAATTTTTTGGGAATCCGGTTGAGCTGAGCAGCGCGAAGAACCCCCGGGGGGGTAAAGCCAGGCTTTGTTGGACCCGGCTAAATGAAAGGTCCCGATCGATTCCGAGGTCGGGGGATCTGGGATTTTTCCCTCGGATATTTCCCACCCGAAGCTTTTCCCCCGTGAATCCCCGGAAACAAACCCGGAGCAGAACCGCCGGAAAACCCGACCCTAATTCCGGGCAAATCCGGGCAGGGAAAGCGAAGCGCCGCCACCGTTCCCAAAAATGAAACCCCGAAAATGAATTTTCCCCTTCCAAACTCACCTTGAGCTCCTCAAAAAAACAAAAAAAAAAATCTTCGGGAGCGGGCTGGGGCCGCGGAGCGGATTCAGGGAAAGCCGGGATTGCCTGGAGTCAGAGCTGCTCTTCCCAACATCCCATCGGCTCCAGTGGCCGGCGGCTCCGGCCCCCGATGGATTTTGGGCAGCGCCGATCGACGTCGGGAGCGCGGAGGATCACGGGGAGCTCCGAGAGGGAGGGACGGCGGAGCCGGTGGAATCCGGCCCTGGACAGGGATGGATTTTCCGTCTCGGAGCACCGGGATGTGGGAAATCCACCCCAGCCCGTGGGATTTGGGTTTTCTGGGGCTGTGGGCGGATTTTTTTTCCATGAATTTTGCCACGTTTTTGAGGGATTCGGGAGGGGAACTGCTCTGATTTCCGTGCTCCGTGTCCGGATCTTAGGGAATGGCAGGAATTTCCTCAGGGAAGGGTGGAGAGGCGTCACCAGCAGTGGGATGATCCCAAATCCCCATCCATGGGCTGATCCCAAATCCCCCTCAGTGGGATGATCCCAAATCCCCTTCCATGGGCTGATCCCAAATCCCCCTCAGTGGGATGATCCCAAATCCAACTCAGTGGGATGATCCCAAATCCCCATCCATGCGCTGATCCCAACTCACCCTCCGNAATCCCCCGCAGTGGGATGATCCCAAATCCCCATCCATGGGCTGATCCCAAATCCCCATCCATGGGCTGATCCCAAATCCCCCTCAGTGCAATGATCCCAAATCCCCATCCATGGGCTGATCCCAAATCCCCCTCAGTGCAATGATCCCAAATCCCCATCCATGGGCTGATCCCAAATCCCCCTCAGTGGGATGATCCCAAATCCCCATCCATGGGATGATCCCAAATCCCCTTCCATGGGGGATCCCACCCAGCCCGGGCAGGTTTAGGGTCAGGGCTGCCCACGGAATTGTTCCCAGTTCCACGTTTTCCTTTCCACATCCACGGATTCGGGGTCGGGAACCTCGGCCGCGGCTCCGCTCCCGTTTCACGCCCGGATTCCTCCGCCCCCTCCAGCCTTTTATCGGGAATATCAATAAATCCCCATCCGGCGGCGCCCGGCCCTTCATCCCAGCAAAAAAAAACCTGGGATTGGGAAATGGGATTCGGAGCTTTGAACTCGTCCCAGACCCCGTGGCAGGACCCGGAGCCCGGGAGGAGTCCGAGGTTTATCCCTGCTCCCGTTTCCCCCCCGGCTCCCGCTGGATTGGGTTTTCCCTTCCCTGTGGAGCAGGACAAGGCTCAGTTTAGCGGGAATTCGGGAACGCCCTCGGAATCCCCGTTAATGCCGGATTTCGAGGGAAGATTTGGGGTTTCCCGCTCCTGCTTCCATCTGCTTTTCCCGTTTCCTGCTCCTTCCATCCGCTTTTCCCGTTTCCCAGGCGTTTCGCTCTCCGTGGGAACTGGGAGCCGGGAGTCCAAACTGAAGGAAAATCCGTTTTTCCCGTTAACCCCGGGATGAACCCCGGGATGAGAACCCGCTCCCATCCCAGCCGGGAAATCGGGATCCAGGTTTTGCCCTGGAAGTCGAGAGAAAAGACTGGAATTTCGCTTTTCCCCCTCCGAATCCACGGGAATTTATTGGAATTTATTGGAATTTATCACCTTGCACCCCTGAATTTATGAAATTCCCGGTTTTTAGTAAATCTCCGGGAGAGAGCGGGGAGAAGGAAGCAAAGCAAAATCCCTGGAGCCCACGAGGAAATTATTCCCTAAATATCCGAGTTCGTCCCGATTCCCTGGGCTGCTCCCAGGTTTCACCTTTCCCACCTCCAAAAACCCCCGGATTTTGGCCAAAATGTTCTCCAGCATTCCAAAGGTGCCCCGGCTCCGCTTCCAACAGGGAAAAATCGGATCCAGGGGGGTTTTCCAGGCCTGTGCTGGGAACTGGGGCTGGTTTGGTCAACAGGGAAAGCTGGGAATGGTCGGGAGAGGGAGACAGAGCCCGGGAGTCGCGTCCCGGAGTTCGGGCATCTGCGGGATCCAGGGCGGCCTCCCGCTTCCCAGATATCCCAATTAATGGGAAGTGTCACGGATAATCCGGGATTTCCTGCACTCTCGGGAAAAACTGACTTTTGTTCCTTTTCCTGTCCTGTTTTCCCTTTTTATTTCACGTTTTTTCCCTTTTTTATTTCACATTTTTTCCCTTTATAATTTCGCATTTTTTCCCTTTCCCTTTTTCATTTTCCTTTCAGTTTTTTCCCTTTTTCCTTTCCCTTTTTTCCCTTTTTTAATTTCACATTTTTTCCCTTTCCCTTTTTCATTTCACTTCTTTCCCTTTCCCTTTTTCCTTTCCTTTTTTCCTTTTAATTTCATTTTTCCCTTTCCCTTTCCCTTTTCCCCTTTCCCTTTTTGCCTCCGTTCCCAGGATTTGATTTCTGCCTCCCAGGACAGCTCACGGATGAGGCCCCGGGACCTCAGCAGAGGGATCAGCCACGGTTTTCTGGGATAAAACCCCAAAATTTGGGGATAAAACCCTGCATTTCTGGGATAAAACCTCACATTTTTGGGACAAAACCCCTCATTTTTGTGAATAAAACCCCGCATTTTTGGGGGATAAAACCTCAGATTTTTGGGGATAAACCCCCAATTTTTCGAGATAAAACCCCGCATTTTTGGGATAAAACCTCACATTTCTGGGAAAAACCCCACATTTTGGGGATAAAATCCCAAATTTTTGGAGATAAACCCCAACATTTTTGGGGATAAAACCCCACATTTTTGGAGATAAAACCCCACATTTTTGGAGATAAAACCCCACATTTTTGGGATAAAACCCCAAATTTTTTGGAGATAAAACCCCGAATTTTTGGGGATAAATCCCCACATTTTGAGGATAAACCCCCACATTTTTGGGAATAAAACCCCGCATTTTTGGGAATAAAACCCCACATTTTTGGGGGATAAATTTCCTGTTTTGCACAATTCCTCTGCTCCAAGGTTGGAGCGACCCCCTGGTTTTTAATTCCCAGATCCCAGGAGGTCCAGGAGGGAATTCCCACCTGGATCAACAAACCGCGCTAAAAAAAGGGAAAATCGGGAAAGGCGATTCCTTACCTGCTCCTTCCACGTCGGCCTCCAGCAGAGGGAATTTCCTGGGATCTCCTTCTCCTGGGAATGGAAACTGGACGTGGGAAAAGCCGGGAACTTCCAGGAATGGGATTTTTTTTTTCCCCCCTTTTCCCAGCAGCCAGCGGGATCCAGGGATGGAAGTTGTGCTTCCATGGATTCGATCCCCGGAGAATTCGGGAAGGCTCCGCTTTTTCCTTCGGTTTCGCCTTCCCGGGGCCTGATTTCCGTGGGAATCCATCGGAAAGCCGCGATTTCCCGGGAAATCAGCGGGAACGCAACGCCCAAACCCAACGAGGACCTCCCGCCCCCGAGCGGGCGGAAGCGACTTTGGAAAACGCGACGGAAATTCCATTTATTGGGTAAAAAACCCCAAATCCCCCCAAAAGGAGCTGCACAAACCGCCCGAAGGTGCAGGCGAGCTCTGCCCTCGCGGTCCAGGGAGGGTTTAGGATCTCCCAGGATTGTTTTACAGTTTTCNACGTATCCGCCTTCCCTGGGCAGGCACCAGCACCAGCCGGCGCCGCGGAGATCCAGGGAGGCGAAGCTGAGATCCCGCGGTTCCAGGCGCCGGGAATCCACGGAATCCAGGCGGGAATGGATCTCGTCCAGCTGCTGCCAGTAGAGCCAGGCCATGGCCAGCCNGGATTGTTTTACAGTTTTCCCAAAGAAACTTCGGGAGCTGAGGAGCAAATTCCCATTTTTTTACAGTTTTTCCAAAGAAACTTCGGGAGCTGAGGGGAAAAATCCCATTCTTTTTACCCTTTTCCCAGTGGGAGCTGATAAGAAAAATCCCATTTTTTTACAGTTTTCCCAATGGGAGCTGATAAGAAAAATCCCATTTTTTTACAGTTTTCCCAAGGAAACGTCGGGATGAGAGGAAAAATCCCATTTTTTTTTGCAGTTTTCCCAATGGGAGCTGATAAGAAAAATCCCATTTTTTTACAGTTTTCCCAGAGAAATTTCAGGATCTGAGAGGACAAATCCCATTTTTCCCACATTCCGCTCTGAGTCCGAGTCCTCCTCACACTCTGCTGTGGCGGGCGGTGCCTTCCTCCTCCTTTTCCTCCTCCTCCTCCTCCTCCTCGTCCCTCTCCCGGCCTCCCCCTGCCAGCACCGGGAAGGGAGCGGGAAGGGGAGCGGCCGCCTATCAGCGCCGCACTGCCCTAGTTAAAGTTAAATAACCCTAAATTATTCTCCGCAGAAAGCACCCAGCCGGCCGGCGGAACAGAAGGAGGGCTCATCATATGCCACTCATCAGCCCGGCCCGTCCTGTCCAGTCCCGTCCTTTCCCTTTCCCTTTCCCCCACAAATGTTAAAGCAATGGAATCACCGAATGGTTTGGGTTGGAAGGGACCTTAAAGATCATCAGGTCCCAACCCCGCTGCCATGGGCAGGGAACCTCCCACTACATCACGTTACTCAGGCTTTGGACACTTCCAGGGATGGGGCAGCCCCNCCCAGCCCCTCCCCACCCTCATTCCATCCCAAATCCCATCTAAATCTCCAGTTTGAGGCCATTCCCTGTGTCCTGTCCCTCCATCTCTCGTCCCCAGTCCCTTCCCAGCTCTCCTGGAGCCCCTTCAGGCCCTGGAATGTGCTGGAAGCTCTCCCTGGATCCTTCCCTTCTCCAGGTGAGCATTCCCAGCCCTCCCAGCCCGGCTCCAGAGCAGAGGGGATCCAGAATCCTGCCTCATTGTCAATTTTCCCTTCCCAAATCCACCCGGACATGGATCCCAAGCGGATTTCCCTGGATCAACACCTTCCCCAAGCCAGAAAAAGCGGAAAATCCCATCCCTGGAGGTGCTCTCCCAACGCCGAGCCCAGCCTGGAGCCCTCAGCTGGATCCTGCCCCGTTCCCGCTCTGCCAGCCCCTCCCACGGATCCTCAGGGATTCCCGCTTGTTCGACATCCCAGCCGATCCCTGAGAACGGGATCAATCCCGGGAAGCCACCAGGGCTTTCCCGCCTCCGGGAATTCGGGATTCCCGCCCCTGGGGTTGGAAAAAGCCCTTGGGGTGCTGAAGGGAGAAGTGTGGAAATCTCTGGGGGTCTCCCGTTATCCGAACGGGCTGGAACGAGGCTGTCTCGTTCCCCGCGGGATGTTTGGGGACGGCTCCGGCTCTCCAGGAGCTCCGGGGCGAGCCCGGAGGCACCGCTCCGGATAACGGGACCGTGCTGTTCCCTCCCCACCCGACAGCAAATCCTTCGGGATTCGCGGAGCTCTACGATCCCATCTCCGTGGATGTCGAGCTGCAGCCTCATCTCCCGTGATTAAACTGTCATCGCTGCTGATTAAAATCCCGCAGAGCCGGAAAAGCCGTTTGAAATGAGGGATTCCAGGGCAAATTTGTCATTTTTCCCCTCCCGGAAAGATTTGTGTTGGCAACGCATTCCGTGGAAACGGAGCCAGGTCCGGGGCCGTGATCCCTCCTGCTCCCCCCGCTGAGGTATCCCGGAGAAAACGGGGAATTCTGGAACGGAATAAAATCATCCAAACCTCTCATTTAGGATTCCGAATCCCAGAGCCGTCGCTGGCCGCTGAGTTATGATCCCGTTCCCGTCCCAGCCCGGCCCTAAATTCCCTCTCCCGCTTAATGAGAACGGCGAAAGCTGTCAGGAATTATGGATGCATCCAATATCCGAGGGCGCCGCGTTTTCCCGGAGCGCCGGCGGATCCGAACGCGGCCGTGGGTTTTACGGCACCGCGGCGCTCGGGAAGAGCCGCTGCCGGCGAAAACGGGAACGAGACGGAGCAAAGCTGAGGCTGGGAAAACGGAAAAGCGGAATTTTTTCCTGGGGTGGGGATCCGGGAGAACTGCTCGGGAATTATTGCGGTTGGAAATCGGGGAGCTGCCTCTCCTTCCTGGCTGGAATTCGACCCTTCCCAGGCTTTTTGCTGCGGGATTTGAGCGCCCACGGGGTGCAAATCCACGGGAAAGCTGCTCCTCCAGGGGGAAAATAAATCCCAGGAGCTTCGCGCAACGAGGGAATCCGTAAAACATCCACTGGGAATCGCGAGGTGTCCCTGCCCATGGAGTGAGAGGGTCCCGAAGGTCCCTTCCAACCCAGAGCGTTCCGCGATTCCTCTAAACCCAAGCCAGGCATTCCCACGTGAAATTCCAAGGCTCGGCTCCATCCCAAAGCCCAGCTTTGCTCGTGGTGTCTCCACTGGTTGCTTTGGATCGGTTTTCCACTGGGAATTGCCCCAGCGGGGCTGGAATCACCCCAAATCCTCCTTCCTGGAAGTGCTGGGAGCTCCTCTCTTCCTCCTCTGGAAAAGGGGCTCGGGAAGTGCGGGAAGCAACGAAGGAAAACTTCCATTTTCACTCATTTTCCGATGGAAAAAAGGTCTGGAAGTCCATGGATGTTTTCCTTTAGGGATGGGCTGTGCCCGACTCCAGCAAGGAAAACTTCCTGCAGAAAAACCCTTTTCCATGGAAATACGGGAACATTCCCAGGTTCTGGAGCTCCTTCCCTATTTAAAGAGCCGGATCCTCTGGAATGTTGAACCGTTCCAGGCTTTCCCAGAGTTAACGAAGCCCAAAGCGTTTTCCTTCTGTCCTTCGTTGACTTTTCCTTCCCGAAATCGGGATTTATGGAGAGGCCAGATGGAAAAATCCCCGTTTATTCCCTTTTCCCGCTCCGTGAACTCCCGGCAGCCGCTCGAGGAGCCCCCGGGGCCGCGGGGAGATTGGAGAGCAAACAAATCCCGAATCGATCTTCCCGAGGAAACGTTTTCCATCCCTGTCACCGGGAGATGAAGATGCTGGCCTGGAAAACGCCCGGCGCCAGGATAACTCCGCGTTTTTCACGGAATGGAGCCGTCGATCTCCGGGATTGAAGCTCCGGGCAGGGAGCGGCCGCCCCCACGCCGAGGATCTGCCTCGCGGAGCCTGGAGATGGATGGGACAGAGGGAGAAACAATTCACCGGGATGGATGGGAACCCTCGGCACGGACCTTCCAGGGATTTCTCTCGTTTCGTTTGGATGCGCGGCGCGTTCTGCCGCTTCGGGATGGAAAAAAATCCCGTTTTTTAAGGAAAAAAAACAAGGATTGCAGAGGTTTTCCTGCTGCTGTTGCTGTTTTATTGTGGTGGCTGAGAGGGGCAGGGAATGATCCCAGGGCCGGAGCCCCTCTGGAGCCGGGCTGGGAGAGCCGGGAATGTTCACCTGGAGAAGGGAAGGATCCAGGGAGAGCTTCCAGCACTTTCCAGGGCCTGAAGGGGCTCCAGGAGAGCTGGGGAGGGGCTGGGGACAAGGGACGGAGGGACAGGACACAGGGAATGGCTTCAAACTGGAGATTTAAATGGGATTTGGGATGGAATGAGGGTGGGGAGGGGCTGGGATGGAATTCCCAGAGGAGCTGGGGCCGCCCCTGGATCCCTGGCAGTGCCCAAGGCCAGGCTGGAGCACCCTGGGATAGTCCCAGGTGTCCCTGCCCATGGTAGGGGAGGGATGAGATCTTCAGGTCCTTCCCGACCCAACCCATCCCGGGATTCTCTGGAACGACACCAGGAAACATTCCCTGGAAAGGCCCGGGAAGGAGCCGGCTGGAGCCGCATTCCCTAAAAGCTGCTGGAAGAACCACGCCGGAGTTTTCGTGCCTCGTTTCCACCCCAGCCACGTCCTCAGCTCCGCGGAGAATCCTGCTGGAGGCGGGGAAGGACGCGGAGGCGGCGGCAGGAGAAGGATGGATGAGCTCAGCTGCTCCTGCTGGAAAATCCGGAGCTGCTCCGTGATTAAACGCGGCCAGCCCGAGGCCTCCCGAGGCGGGGATTTGGGGCTGGATGAAACGGTCCTTCGGAGTGACGGGGAACGTGTGGGATGAAGGCCACGGAGCCGGGGTCGGAACACAGGAATTGGGATTGCCGGGGAACGGGAAAAAAGGGAATTGCGGGAGCGCCGCAGAGGCGGGGATGGATCGAGGCGGAGTTTGTGCCTCGCTCCGAATGGAGGCGGAAAACGAACACAACCCCTCCAGCGGGATTGGGATTTGCCCTTTAAAAAAGGTCGGGATGTTCCTGGATCGGGGGATCACGGATTCAGCGGCTCCCTCGGCCTCGGGGGTCGCTCCCCCTCGCTGCCGGATCCGGGCGGGATTTTCCCTGTCCCAGCTCTCCCAGGATCCCGCCAGGATCCGGCCGCTTTCCCTGATTCGGGAGGGAGCAAAGCCCGGCCGCCTCTCCTGCGCCTCAGGCTCCCGCCCGGACTTGGGAAAAGCCGAGAAAACCTGGAAATTCCGGCATTTCCTGCGGGATGGGAAGGCCAGGTGGGATCGTTCCCCACCCCTGAGGCAGGTGGGAAGAGAACACGATAACCCCCCACTCTCCAGGGGTGCTCCAAGCCATCCAGAGCTTTCCTTGGACCATTTTTCCAGGATCCAGGAGCCGGTGCTGCCCCAGATCCAAGGACGAGCCTGGAATGCCGGGATGAGGGACAACAACCACGCTCAGACCCTCGACCTCGGAGCCCTGGAGCTCAGCCAAGGCCAGAGTTTGACCTCAAGGAAGAGAAACAAGGAGGAAAAGTGGGAAAAACCCCGAAGCTGGGCTCAGGACACAGATCAGAACCCCAGGACACGGATCAGAACCCCAGGACACCGATCAGAATCCCGACCTTCCCTGCAGCGTCCGGGAAGTTTCCCACTGAGGAGGTTGGATCCCTCCGGAGACGCTTTTTCCATGTGGGACAAACCAGGGCTGGCACAGCTCGGTCCCTGCGCTCTTCCCGAAATTCTGTCACCTCCTCACATCAACCCCTTCCCCCCCGGATCCGCAATTCCAGGCCAGTCCAATCCTCTCCCTCCAGATTTCCGGGAATGGAGCTGGCAGCTCCGCCGCCCATTTTCCGCTGAATTCCCTCCGAATCCTGGCAGGATCCAAGGCCGATCCATCTTCCGAGCGCTGAAACTCGGGAGCAGATGGGGCGGACGAGCTGCTCCGCGGGAAGAGCGTTCGGCAACCGCGGCTCCCGCCGAGATCCATCAGCGTTCCCGCGGATTTGTCCCCGGCGTTCCCAATTAACGGCACCACTCCAGATCCATCAGCGCTCCCGCGGATTTGTCCCCGGCGTTCCCAATTAACGGCACCACTCCAGATCCATCAGGGCCCGGCATTCCCGCGGATTTGTCCCCGGCGTTCCCAATTAGCAGCCGGCTGTTAATGGACGAGGCCGCGGGAGGCGGCGCCGATGGGTTGGGATGAGATAAATCGGGATTGGCCGTTCTCGCCCCATTCCAGCACTTTTCCCCCCATTTCCTGCCTTTCCCGCGGATGCCCGGTGCTCATTTGGAAGGAAACGCTCCCAAAAAAGCTGGGAATGGCAGCCAGGATTGGGCAGGAACGGCTCCCCTGCCTCGGGATCGCGTCTGATCCATCTGCGGGCCCAGAGTCCAGCTCTGACAAATTATCCCGAATTTCCGCCCCGGCTGCTGCTTTATCCAAGCCCTCCCCGCCTTTCGGCGCGAGCAGAGAACCGGGAAGAATTTCAGAACTCAAACCTGGAAAACCGGGAATCCTTTCATTCCCGTCGGGATCAAACCCCAGCCCCGGGAAGCGCCACCCCCAGCAATCCCAGTGCTGCCTTAAAAGGGAAGATTTTTGCTCAAGAGCCTGGAAATGAATCGAAAAAGGGTCAAATCCACGGCAAATCCTCGCGGTTTGGTCTGGAATAACTCGGGGAAGATCCAAGGTCTGGCAAACCCGGCGGAATTCGGGACTGGGATTGATCCGGGGTCCCGCTCCCGCTCCGTTTGCCGAGGGCTGCGGGAGCAGACGGGGCCGGGTTTGCTGGGCTCGCGCAGCCCCGGGGTTGCTTTTGTGGGATCCCAAATCAGATTCCAGGAGGGATCCGAGCCCGCTTCTGCCAGGGATGACTTTTCCTGCCCCAGCCACAAATCCCAGGTGGAATTGGGGCGGGAAAAACAACTCCGAAGGATTTATTTTCCACCCTCCAGCACGGGGAAAGGAGCCGGGACCTCAGATCGGCTCCGCGGGTTGGAGCTGGAGCTGATAACCCCAAAACTGGGGGCTCATCCCTGATCCTTGTGGGTCTTTCCAACCCGGAATTCCGGGAATCCGGGAGAGGATTCCCAGGGGATCCCGCACGTACCTGAGGCAGCAGCAGGGAGCAGACGATGGCCAAGGTGGTCTCGAAGTTGTCCTTGAGCCAGAGCCCCACGGCGTGGATGCAGCCCCGGACGTGGATGGTGCCGAGCAGCTCCAGGCGCTGGAAAACGCCGAGAGAAGATCCCAAATTCCCGCTGTATTCCCAGGAACCGGGGCTTTCCCGGGAGTTTTGCCAGGAACAACCTCGGATTGGGGTTTTTTGGCCCAAACCACCACCCCAGGGGGAGATTTTCCTTCTCTCGCTTCCAAAGGAAGTTTCGGAGCCGAGGTCCAAGCGTTGTTGGGATCAAATCCCAACTTTCGTGGTGCCTGAGTGGGACCCGGGAGAGACCCCGGACCATCGAATTCCCTCCGCTGGGGCCTCTCTGAGCTGGGAATTCCCAGATTTCTGCTGGGAATTCTGCTGGGAATTCCCACATTTCTGCGCTTGGGGGATCCCTGAGCAGATCCTGGGCTGATCCCTCCACCCCCCGGTGGGAAGATTCAAGGGCATCCCCGGTGAGAATCCCTGTGCCGGGATCCCTGGGCACCGAAAGCGCCCCGAAATTCCAGGGAAAAGCACCAAAAGTGAGCTTGGAGGCGGCTGAATCCCAGGGAATTCCTGCAGTGAGCGTTTGGGTTTTGGGATTTGGGGAAGAAGCGGCAGCGAATTCCCTAAAAATCCGAGGTCACCTCCTTGTCCAGGGCGCGGTACCCGCACAGGGTGTTCACCACTCCTCCGGGAACCTGCGGGGCGGAACGGGGACGGATTTATCCCGGGAAAGGCAACGGGAAAACACCAGAAATCCGAATGAAAATCAGGAATTCCAGAGGTGCCCGGCACGGGACAATCAGCGCCCACCTGGGCCACCCCCGCTCCCTCTGAGTTTGGGGTGTCCCTGCCTGGGGCTGAGGGGTCCCAACCCAAACTGTTCCAGGATTCCGGGATTCTGGAGCCCCCTCTGAACTGGAGCTGGGCTGGGAGAGCTGGGAATGCTCACCTGGAGAAGGGAAGGATCCAGGGAGAGCTTCCAGCACATTCCAGGGCCTGAAGGGGCTCCAGGAGAGCTGGAGAGGGGCTGGGGACAAGGGATGGAGGGACAGGACACAGGGAACGGCTTCCCACTGGAGATTTAAATGGGATTTGGGATGGAACGAGGGTGGGGAGGGGCTGGGATGGGATTCCCAGAGGAGCTTTGGCTGCCCCTGGATCCCTGGGAGTGCCCAAGGCCAGGCTGGAGCAGCCTGGGACGGCGGGAGGTGGCCCAGGGGGGCTCTGGATGGGATTTAAGCTCCATCCCAACCCAAACCATTCCAGGATTCCCGGCTGTGGCTCGGTGCGAATCCATTCCCACTTTTCCTCCTTGCCCCTTCCGATCCTTCCTGTCCCTCGGAGCAATTCCCTGCTCTCCAACCTGGCCTTGAGCATTCCCAAAAAGTTTCCCAAATTCTCCCCCTCTGGATTAAGGGGATTTTTCCCTCCCCCCGCTCCCTGCCGAGGTTTTTTCTTTGCTGAATTGTCCCAAAAAAAAAAAAAAACCACGGGAGTGTAAAAATACCCGAAAAAGCCCTCGGCCCCCTGCAGCCCATCCTCACCGCAAGAATTCCTAATTCCATCTCCAGGAGCCTCAGGATTCGTTAATCAAGGCCCTGATTAGAGAGGATCTCGAATCTGCATCTCATTTGCATATCAGGCCCGCGCTGCTAATTAAACCCCTTCACGCTTCCCTCTTTTTCCATTAAAAACCCCCAGAACAATGAGGGATTGATGAGGAATTTTTCCAGGTGCCGTGCCCGGATCCCGGGCAGGGCCAAGGCTCGGATCCAGCGCCGATATTCCCGGAGATCCGGAGCTCCGGGAGGTTTTGCTGCCGGGACTGAGCTCGGCAGAGCCTTTTTTGGAGTTTTCCAGCCCCGCTGGGATATCTGGAGTTTTTCCCGGATGCTGAGGTCTCATCCTCGGATGGATCCCGCCGAGGAGCAGGGCTGGATTAAACAATCCGGGCTCGGAGCGCCTCGCCAAAAATCCCGGCGTGGTTGTGGAGGGGGTTTGGATTCCCAGATGTGGAAATTCCCTCCAGGAGAAGCTCCTGGCTCTGGAATTCCGCTCCCTCCGGAGCCTGGGTTGGAATCCCAGCTCCTCGTGATGCTTTTCCCGATCCTTGGGCAAAGCCCTCCCGGCCCCGCCGGCAGCAAATTCCTCAAAAATCCCCTCATTCCCCAAAAATCCCCGCGCTGGGAGCCGGATCAGGATCCCAAAAACTTCCAAACCCCGCGGCGTCCGGCTGGGAATGGAACTGGGGGAGGATCCACGCTGGGATGGAGCCGAGCCAGATCCCAAAATCCTGGAATGGGTTGGGCTGGGAAGGACCTTAAATCCCATCCGGAGCCACCCTGGGACAATTCCCACTGTCCCAGGTGGCTCCAACCCGGCCTTGGGGACGCTCCCAAGGATCCGGGGGTGGTCACGGCTCCTCTGGGAATCCCATCCCAGCCCCTCCCCACCCTCATTCCTTCCCAAAATCCCACCTAAATCTCCAGTGGGAAGCCATTCCCTGCGTCCTGTCCCTCCATCCCTCGTCCCAATCCCTCTCCAGCTCTTCCGGAGCTCCTTCAGGCCCTGGAATCCGAGGATTCCCCGGATCTTTCCCTTCTCCAGGTGAACATTCCCAAGGCTTCCCAAGCTGCTGCCATTTTTTTTCCCCCTACCCCAAAATTTCCAAACCTTTTCACACCCCACAGCCGGAAACCTCGGCACTGCCGACGGCTCCTCCGTCATCCCGGGATCCCGCCTCCGCCGCCCCGGCAAATTCCGAACCAACGTCCCCGTTCCGGCTCCTTCATCCTCTCCCGCCGAAATCCCCTCAAACCTTTTTCCAGGTGGGAACGCCGCGAGGCAGGAATCCCTCGGGGCGGGAAACCCGGCGGGAGGAGGGGATTTCCCTGGAATTTGGGGGTTTTCCGTGCCCCGGGGCCTCACCCTGCGGACGCAGCAGGAGTGGGGCACCCCGCAGGCCAGGGCCCCGCTGCCGTTGCACGAGTGGTACTGGTTCACTTCCCAATCCCGGAATTCGTCCCCTCCGCAGCAGGAAAACTGCAGCTTTCCCCACACGGAGAGGGTTGGGAGGCGCAGCTGGAAAGCGCCGGGAATGCCGGGAGAAACGGGAAAGGGATTCCCGCTCCGAAGGGGTTTGGGGTTAGGGTTGGGATGCTGGGGAGAAATCCCTCCCTGGGAGGGTTGGGACGGGCTGGAATTCCCGGGGAACCTTGAAAACTCCTTAAAAATCCCAGGAAAGGGGTTTGGAATCAGCCCGGTGGCTCCGGGAAAGCCGGGAATGGACCGAGGGATAACGGGAGATAATTAATTGGGATAACGGGAAGGAATTCCTGCCTGGGAGGGTGGGGAAGGGCAGAGATGGAATTCCCAGGGAATTCCCCGTTCCTGGAGCCCCTGGAAAACTCCTTAAAAATCCCAGAAAAGGGGTTTGGAATCAGCCCAGTGGCTCCGGGAAAGCCGGGAATGGAGACAGGGATAACGGGAGATAATTAATTGGGATAACGGGAAGGAATTCCTGCCTGGGAGGGTGGGGAGGGGCTGGGATGGAATTCCCAGAGAAGCCGGATCCCTTGGAAGTGTCCAAGGCTGGGCTGGAGCAGCCTGGGACAGGGGAAAGGATCCCTGCCCATGGAAAAAGAGGAATTTTAGGATCCCGTCCAGCCCAAACCATTCCGCAAGAATTCCAATCCAATTCCCCGCATCTCCGCTTCCGCCACCAAAATCCCCCATTTCTCCCTGCGCCCAGGGAAGCTGGAGGATTAAAAAAAAGGTGGATTTTTCCCATTTATCCCCGTTTCAGAGGGATTGGGGCGCGGCTTTCCCGAGGCTTCGGATCCATCCCCGCGTCCAGCGGGATCAGCCTCATCCACGCTGCCGTGATTTAATTCCGGGTGACAAATCCGTCTCTTCCCGAGGCAGGGATGGCTCCGGAAGCGCCCTCAGGGACGGATTTGGTGCCTCTCAGCCATCCCACAAAATCCCCCATCAGCCCGGCAGGGATTTCTCTTCCCGTCAGGATAAATTGGGATCAAATCCTGCAGCTACAGAGGGAAAAAATATAAAAAAAATAAAAATAAAAAAATAAATGAAAAATCTCCTTTTTTCCCTTTCTCTTCCCCGCAGCGAAGATAAAAAAAAATTCCAATCAAAGTCATTCCGCGTCCTCCACGGAATCAAAATGAGCCCGTTCCCAAGTGGCTCATCCCTCCCTGCGGAAAACAATCGGAATCGGAGCTTTTCCCCCAGAAAGGAAAAGCCTGGAACGGCCAGGAAAGGTCGGAGCGCTTGGAAAAGCAGGGAAAAAAAGGGATTTTCCCCGTTTTTTAAGCGCCAAACTCATCCGGGAGCAGATTTTGGGAGAGGTTTGTTTGGGTTTTTTTTCCCCCTCTGCTTCCCTTTCCCAAAGGAAAGCAGGAAAAATTCTTGGGATTCTCCTGCTCTGCTCCATCCCGGGCCCAGATTTTACGATTCCTGGATTCCCACCCGGAATTCCTGGGTTGCTCTCGGTCCCACGTGTGGCGGGGAGGGCGACCAGCCCCCGAAAACTGCCCGGAAAAAGGGGAGGAAAATCCGAAAGGGAAGCGGCGGATGGGAAAAGTATTGGGAAAACCTCATGGAATGGTGGGAAAACCCCATGGAATGGTGGGAAAAAACAATGAAATGGTGGGAAAACCCCATGGAATGGTGGGAAAACCTCATGGAATGGTGGGAAAACTCCATGGAATGGTGGGGAAACATCGTGGAATGGTGGGAAAACGCCCTGGAATTGTCTAGAAGAGCGTGATCCGGGATTGTTCGGAGATGCAGGAATTACCAGGAATAAATCCGCCTTTCCTGGAGGTTCATGGATTCCCAGGGCTCCGGGAGAGGCCCCAGCCGGGTGAAGACATCCAAGGAAAACGCCCCAGGGGTGGGAATAAACTCCGAAAATCCGGGGCAAACGGGGCGTGGGATTGAGAATTCCCTGGAAAAGCTCCTCCTTTCCCCATCCGAACCTTTTCCTGCACGAAATCCAGGATGTTTTTGAAGTCCAGGTCGTCGTAGTAGTGCCGGATTCCCTCCTGGATGTTGGAGTGGAAAACCTCGTTCATCTGGGACGGAGAAAGCCAAAACGTGGGAAAACAGCGCGGAATTCCACGTTTTCCGTGGCTGGCGCTGGAGGAGGGATTTTGCCCCGTCCCAGGGGGATTTTTCCGGGATAAAATCCATCATTTTGGAGCTCTCCCCATTCCCGGCACGTCCAAGCAGGCCCAGGCATCTTTATCTACCCGGTTTTTCCCGTTCCGTTCAATTTGATCCCAAAGCTCCTCCGAGCTCCTCAACCCCGCGGAAAATCGGGATTTTAACCCCCGGCCGAGGGTCCTGCTGCCTCAGGAGGGGGAAACGGGCTCCGGGAGGGGATTGACCCACGGGAAAATGTTCCACAAGTGGGAGCAGAGCCCTCACAGAGCCCCCGGGTCCTTCCCGATCCCGAGAAATCCCTGGGAAATTCCAGCAGGGAGCGGCGGGGATGGGCTGGGGCTGGCACTTCAGGCAATTAACGGAGCACTAATTGGGTGGAAAATGCGTTTTAGGGGTGCCCGGGAATGTTCCCGGGGAGGCTCCGAGGGTCCAAGGCGGAGCCGGAGCGGATTCTCCGCTCGAATTCCCGAAAAACCTGGAATGTTAATGGAGGGGAAAAGGAATTCTTGCCCGAGTTCGGAGCAGGCGGAAGAGGGGAGGGAAGGGGAAAATGTCGCTTTTCCGAATTCCACGTGACAGGAAAACGAAAGGTCGGGAAGAGCGGGAACGGGGAGGAGAACCCGGCGAGGAGGAAAACGTGCCCGGGGTGATTCCCGGGAATCTCAGACGGCTCCCGGGAGCGGCTCGGGGGGGCGCCGGGAATATTTTCATTCCTGCTTTTCGCCAAACCAACCCAGTCCTGGCTTTTACCGTTCCCTGCTGGTTTTCCCCCGAAAAGGCTCATCCCGGGATCCCTCTGGAGTTAAACCCCGATTTTCCAGGTGGGAGTTGGATGTTCCGGGGTTCTGCTCCCTCTCCCTCCCCTGAATCCCAAGCCCATTAATCCCCCCGGCCTCATCTGCATATCAACAAAGCTGATTTGCATATCGAGCAGCTCCGATGCCACGGAATTAATTCCCTGGTCGCGGCTGATTTCATCCCAAATCCAATTAATTCTGGGATTCGGGAGTTTGATAAACATCCGTTGTTCCAGAGGCGGATTTGTGCCTCCCGACAATTCCAGGTCGGATTTGTCCCTCCCCCCTCCCTCCCTCATTGTCTGGGGTTTAATTAATTTCCATTTACGCCCCATTAATTTGAAATCGAGGGACGGTCCCGGCCCTGGTGGCTCCTGCTCCATCCCGAGGACTCGGTCCTGAATTTCTCCCGGAGTGAATCCCAGGATGGGGCTGGAGCATCCTCAAATAAAGGATTTTTCTTTCCAAAAAAAGCCAAATAAAGGCTGCGTTTTCACCCCAAAAAAAAAAAAAGGATTTAAAGCTGAGTTTTCCCAAAAAACACCCAGCCGGGAAGGGGCAGCACGCAGGGGTTTTGTGGGAAGGATTCCCAGCAATCCGGTTTTCCTCGGAGAGGGACGTGGAGAGCGTTTTCCCGGGATCGGGGGAAATCTGGGAACCTGCGGGATGGAGAAGGAAAAGTCCCCCCCCGAGAGCCTCCCGGTTCCGAGGGGTCTTCGGGGCACATCCCAACCCAAACCATTCCGGGATTCCGGGATTCTCCGGGCTGGGAGAGCCGGGAATGTTCACCTGGAGAAGGGAAGGATCCAGGTAGAGCTTCCAGCACATTCCAGGGCCTGAAGGGGCTCCAGGAGAGCTGGAGAGGGGCTGGGGACAAGGGATGGAGGGACAGGACACAGGGAATGGCTTCAAACTGGAGATTTAGGTGGGATTTTGGGAAGGAATTCCTGGCTGGGAGGGTGGGGATGGAATTCCCAGAGGAGCCGTGGCCGCCCCCGGATCCCTGGGAGTGCCCGAGGCCGGCTTGGAGCGCCCCGGGAATTGTCCCTGATGGAATTTAAGGTCCCTCCCAACCCATTCCAGGATTTTGGGATGCTTGGAAAGCCCCGAGCCAGGGAATGGATTTGTAGGGCCGGAATTCCCATTCCAGAGGGATTTTTCCTGCCCGCTGAGCCAGCAGGGATCGATCCTGGCACTTCAGTCATTCCAGGGGTTTTTAGGGAAGGTGGAATCGGAACCATGTTCGGGAGTGACAATTCCGTGGTCAGGAATGACGATTCGATTTTTGGGAATAACAATTCGAATTTCGGGAATAAAGTGGAAATTCCCAAAATTCCATGATCGGGAATGGCGATTCGATTTTTGGGAATAACAATTCATATTTTGGGAATAAAATGGAAATTCCCAAAATTCCATGATCGGGAATGGCGATTCGATTTTTGGGAATAACAATTCATATTTTGGGAATAAAATGGAAATTCCCAAAATTCCATGATCGGGAATGGCGATTCGATTTTTGGGAATAACAATTCATATTTTGGGAATAAAATGGAAATTCCCAAAATTCCATGATCGGGAATGGCGATTCGATTTTTGGGAATAACAATTCATATTTTGGGAATAAAATGGAAATTCCCAAAATTCCATGATCGGGAATGGCGATTCGATTTTTGGGAATAACAATTCATATTTTGGGAATAAAATGGAAATTCCCAAAATTCCATGATCGGGAATGGCGATTCGATTTTTGGGAATAACAATTCATATTTTGGGAATAAAATGGAAATTCCCAAAATTCCATGATCGGGAATGGCGATTCGATTTTTGGGAATAACAATTCATATTTTGGGAATAAAATGGAAATTCCCAAAATTCCATGATCGGGAATGGCGATTCGATTTTTGGGAATAACAATTCATATTTTGGGAATAAAATGGAAATTCCCAAAATTCCATGATCGGGAATGGCGATTCGATTTTTGGGAATAACAATTCATATTTTGGGAATAAAATGGAAATTCCCAAAATTCCATGATTGGGAATGGCGATTCGATTTTTGGGAATAACAATTCGAATTTCGGGAATAAAGTGGAAATTCCCAAAATTCCATTTTCGGGAATGGCGATTCAATTTTCGGGAATAACAATTCAAATTTTGGGAATAGCCACTCAAATTTTGGGGATAACCATTCCATTTTCGGGCGTGCCAATCCAATTTTCGGGAATGACAATTCCGTGGTCGGGAATGACAATTCCATTTTTGGGAGTAACCACTCAGATTTTGGGGATAACCGCTCAATTTTTTGGGAATAACCGCTCAATTTTTTGGGAATAACCATTCCATTCTCGGGCGTGCCAATCCAATTTTCGGGAATGCTGGGCCCCGGAGGGGATTCCGAGGTCGCTCCCACCTTGTTCTCGAAGATGATCTCCATGAGGATGAGCAGCAGCTCCGTCAGGAAGATCAGCAGGAGCACCCAGAAGAACTGGAATGAGGAAAACTCGGATTATCCCGGCTCCGTGACTCCAACAGGGACACCCGGACGCCGGGAGCGCCTCTGGAACACCCACAAATCCCAAAAAATTCCATTTCCTGCCCCCCAGGCAGCTGCGAATCCTTCCCAAAGGTCTCGTCCCGACAGGGACAGGAGGTGGGAAGTGGGGAAGGAGGGATGGGAGGATCCAGGAGGCCAAATTCCGCTCGGAAAGGAGGGAAAACGGGAAAATGGGAGCGAATATCCGCTCTGGGGTGGGGCGTTGGACACCGCGTTTTCCAGGCTGGATATCCGACGGAAAATCATCCATCCCACGGAATCCAGGACTGGAACTTGGGGCTGGAAATCCGATGGGAAATCATCCATCCCACGGAATCCAGGACTGGAATTTGGGGCTGGAGATCCGACGGAAAATCATCCATCCCACGGAATCCAGGACTGGAATTTGGGGCTGGAAATCCGATGGAAAATCATCCATCCCACGGAATCCAGGACACAAATTTGGGGCTGGAAATCCCAATCCCGGTGGAGCAAAGGACCGGAACCGGGAGGTTTGGGGTCCCTGCAGCCCATTCCCGTCGGGAATTCCCACCCGGCATCACGTCCGGCTTTTCCAAGGGTGCAGAGCCCGGCCCCGCTCAGCTCCCGCTTCTCTCCCCAAGTTTTTCCTCTCTCGGAATTTTTGGAGGCTCCCCCTCACAGGGAGGAGGGCGGTTCCCATGGCAACCGGCTAAAATCCCCGAAAACCCCTGGAAAAACAGCGGGATTTGGGAGAGATGGGATTTATTCCCGGGATATTCGCTCTGACCCCGGGTTTGCTCCAGTTCCCAAAGTCCTGCGCATCCCAGCATTCCTCCTGGAGCTCAGGGGGTTTTAATTAACCCCCGCTAACGAGCTCCGCCCCCTCTGGCGCAGCAGCACTGCCCACAGCGGCTCATTAAGGGTCAGGGGTAATTAGGGACAGAACCCCTTAATTGAGGAAGTGGCAGGAGCCGATTCCCAGCTGCAAATCCATGGAAATCCCAAAGAACTGGGGCGGCTCCGGGGTCACGGCTCCGGATCCCACGGCGGGAGGGAGAGATTCCATTTTCGGGAATATTTTTGTTCCTCGGCCTCGGCCAAAACCCCGGGAAAAAACAGAAATCGGAGGGGTTTGGGCTCCTTTTGGAGGGAAAAAATTCCAGCTGGAGTTTCGGAATTGGAGCGGAGACCGGGGATTGGGGTTCAAACCCAGGTGGGTCAGAGCAGGGCACCAAAAAAATGCCTAAAATCCAACGGGAGGAATTTTCGTCTCCACGAAGCCCCGGGAGGCTCCTCTGGAATCCCCCAGTCCCGGAAAACCGGGATTTTATCCCATTTTTCCGGGTTGTTTTTCTCCCTTTGGCGATTCCCGGATTTCCTCGCCCGCTCCATTCCCTCTTTTCGGGCTCCGTTTGGGCCGGGCCAAGCCCTAAAGGAGGAGATTGGAAAAGTCCCCATTTCCAAGGGAGAAATCCCAAAAAAGAGCTCAGCTGATGGTCCTGGAAAAAAAATAGGGAAAACCTGGAATTAACTGGGGAGGGAAACGGCGGATTCTGACCGGAATTCCCAACGAGAGGGAACAGAACATCCGGGATATCCCACAGGGAATGCTCGGCCCCCACCCCGGACATCCCAGAATTTGTAACCTCGCCTTCGAATCCCGCAATTCCCTCAGAATTCCAAGAGGATTTGCAAAGGAAGCGGCCACAGGTCTCCAGCACAGGCTGGAAAATTGGAAAGCTGGAGCGAAATCCGGCTTTTCCTCACCCCGAAAGTGCCCCAGTGGAGCATCCAAACCCTCGGACGGGGCGGGAAAAGCGGAATTTTTTGGCATTCCCAAAGATTGGAGCAGCCACGGGCACCTCAAGGCACATTTGGGAATGGAACTCCTGGCAAAATCCCGGATATTCCCTCCTGGCAAAATCCCAGATATTCCCTTCCCACGGGGCTCTGCCGGATCCCACAGATTGCTCCGGAGGAAAATTCCAGCGGCAAAATAAAGAGGAAAAATCCACCTCAAGCAGGATCCGACCCTGGAGCTGCCCCCGAGCTCAAAATCACCAGGGAAGCGAGGAATTCATCATCGGAATTCCGGTTTTTCCTGGAATTTTGGCCGGAATTCCCCCTCGGCGTGGCGGTGGTGGCCGGATTTCACGGAGAAACTTCCCAAGAAAATCTTTCTCCGGCTCCGGGTGCTGAGTCAGGAGGAGCCGCTCAATCCCGATTCAATTAACGCTGCCGTTAACGAGCTCATCAATCCGGATTCCAGAAGGATTTGGGACAGGGATGCTCTGCTTGGCACGGAAAGGAGGAGGTTTAAGGTGGATTTGATGGGATTTTGGGAAGGAATTCCCGGAGAAGCTGTGAATTCCCCTGGATCCCCGGCAGCGCCCGCGGCCGGGCTGGAGCAGCCGGGGACAGCGGGAATTGTCCCTGAGGGTGGCCCGGGGTGGGATTTAAGGTCCTTCCCACCCGAACCCTTCCGTGGCTCCGCGATTCCCCGAGACGCCTCCGCTGGGATGGAAAACTCCTGGAATAAGGCGGAAGCACCGGAGAAATCCGTGATCGCCTTTCCAGCCGAGCCAATTCCGTCGGAGCCCTCCCAGCCTGGCCGGGGAGAGCCCCCGGCTGCCTCGGCTCCGAGGAAAACCAACTCCAAACAGCCCGAAAATCCAAGAACCCCTCCCAGTCCTTCCTTTTCCCCCGGCCTCCGGGGCTTCCCGGGTGCAAATATTCCATCCTGGATCGTCCGTCGCCTCCTCCGGCTCAGCGGGAAGGGCCGAGACGAGGGGAGCGATAACGAGGCCGACCCGAGACGGAAGGGGGAGGAACGAAGCCATAAATTAATTCCATAAATAAATTCCATAAATAAATTCCATAAATTAATTCCAGAAATTAATTCCAGAAATAAATTCCAAAATTAAATTCCATAAATAAATTCCATAAATAAATTCCATAAATAAACTCCATAAATAAAGTCCATAAATTAATTCCATAAATAAATTCCAAAATTAAATTCCATAAATAAACTCCATAAATAAATTCCATAAATAAACTCCATAAATAAATTCCATAAATAAATATTCCCGGGGAGTTTTCCAGGACATCGGGAATGCTGGAGATGTTTCTCCCGGATCCCCGTGCCCTCTGGATGAACCGGACGCTGAAATCCCGCGGGCAGAGCAGCAACGGCCGCTCCAATTAAGGAAAAATTGGATTTCTTTTTTTTTTTTTTTTTTCCCTCCTGGGAAAAAAAATCACTGCTCGGATTTGAAGGAGAATTCCCAAAAAATCGGGATTCTCCAGGAGCAGGATAGCGGGGTTTGAACTCCCTGTGGAGAGGGTGGGGGTTAATTCCCGTTAATTTAATTCCCATTCTGGCCACCCCCAAACCCCGTGGAACGGCTCCGTTCCACGGCCAGGCACAAAATCTTCCCAATATTCCATTTTTATCCCATTTTCCGGCCACTTTTCCGGGCAGGGGGAAAAGTCGGAGCAGGGGCAGGAAAAGGGGTGGGAATATGGATGGAAAAGGCTCATCCAGGGTGGAAAATCCGGGTGTTCCAAGCCCGAGACGCGAAGGAATTTGTGCGGCTTCCCTCCCCTCCCTCCGCGGCACAGATCCCGCGGGGTCGGAGTTTCCAGGACATCGATCCCGAGGATTTCGGGGCCGTCGGGAGCCGCCTGTTCCCCGCGGATCGATGGGAACGGAGCCGCTGCGGAGGCGGGTGATGGATGGAGCTGTCAGCGGCCCCGAGCGGGCACAAATCATCCCTGGCACCAGAATTCCAGCGGGAATTCCACGGCTCCGGGGAGGAACGAGCTCGGATCCTTTAAACGCGGATCCGGGGCCTTGTGAACACAATCCCAGATCCTCCGGAACAGGAATCCTGGATCCTTTTAAAAACTAATCCCAGATCCTTTTAGACACAATCCCAGATCCTCCGGAACAGGAATCCTGGATCCTTTTAAAAACTAATCCCGGATCCTTTCAAACACAATCCCAGATCCTTCGGAACAGGAATCCTGGATCCTTTTAAAAACTAATCCCGGATCCTTTTAGACACAATCCCGGATCCTTCCGAACAGGAATCCTGGATCCTTTTAAAAACTAATCCTGGATCCTTTCAAACACAATTCCAGATCCTTCGGAACAGGAATCCTGGATCCTTTTAATAACTAATCCTGGATCCTTTCAAGCACAATTCCAGACCCTTTGGAACAGGAATCCTGGATCCTTTTAAACACGATCCCAGATCCTTTTAGACACAAATCCTGGATCCTTTTAGACACAAATCCTGGATCCTTTTAAGCACGATCCCAAATCCTTTTAAGCACGATCCCAGATCCTTTTAAACACGATCCCAGATCCTTTTAAACACAATCCCCGATAATTTAAAACACAGATCCTGGAGCCTTTTAGACACAAATTTGGGTCCTTTTAAACACGACCCCAGACCCTTTTAAACGTGAATCTGGGTCCTGTTAGACACAGTCCAGGATCCTTTAAAACACAAATCCAGATCCTTTAAAACAAGATTCCAGATCCTTTTAAACACAAATCCGGGTCTAAGCACAATCCCAGAGCCTTTTAGACACAAATTTCCCCTTTTTTCCCGTAAAATCCAGACAAAGCCGCAGCTGCCGGGCCCAGCCCAGCTCCGAGAGCTCCTCCAGGGCCTCTTCCCCTGATTGCTTTTGTTCCCGAGCCTCCTCCGGGGGGATTTATCCCGACAAGGACAATTCCCGATCCGCTGGAGAGCTCTGATTGCCTCTCCCCGGCAATTCCCAGCTGATTCCCACAAAACCGGGGCTGGGCGGGGAGGGGGAGGCGCTGCTTCCCCTCGGGAATTCGCACCCCGGGATGGACCTCGGGGGGGAAAATAGGGCGGGGAGTCCGGATCCATGGAATTCCCTCCTGGCGATCTCCCAAACCGTGGGGGTGACTCCGGATCCATGGAATTCCCTCCCCGGGATCGCCAAACCATGGAGGTGACTCCGGATCCATGGAATTTCCTCTTTAATACCCCCAGATGTGGTTTTGACTCCGGATCCACGGAATTCCCTCCCCGGGATCCCCAATCCATGGAAGTGACTCCGGATCCATGGAATTTCCTCTTTAATCCCCCCAGATGTGGTTTCGACTCCGGATCCACGGAATTCCCTCCCCGGGACCCCCAAACCATGGAGGTGACTCTGGATTTGTGGAATTTCCTCCTTAAGATCCCCTCAACATCATTTTGGCTCCGGATCCACGGAATTCCCTCCCCGGGATCCCCAAACCATGGAAGTGACTCCGGATCCACGGAATTCCCTCCCCGGGATCCCCAAACCATGGCGGTGGTTCCGGATCCATGGAGTTCCCTCCCCGGGATCCCCAAACCATGGAAGTGACTCCGGATCCATGGAATTCCCTCCCTGGGATCCCCAAATCATGGAAGTGGCTCCGGATCCACGGAATTCCCTCCCCGGGACCCCCGGCCCGTCCCAATCCTCACCGTCTTCAGCAGGGTCCGGTTGTCCCGGAGGCTCCCGACCATTCCCACGAAGGACACCAGGAACACGGTGGTTCCCAGCAGGAGCAGCAGCACGGCCGGAGCCAGGAAAATCCCTTCCAAGGTTTTGTGCCGCTGCCGCTCCACCTCGGCATAGATCCCGACGCTCAGGATCAGCAGCCCCAGGACCTGCAGCGGGATTTGCGGGATTTTCAGGATTTTTTGGGATTTTCGGGGAATAAGAGGCTCCAAGGGAGAAGGGGAGGTGGGAGATGTCCAAGGAAAACCCCCGCGGCTCCGGAACGTTCCGCAGCCCGGGAGCTCAGGGCCACCCTTGCCCTGCCTGGGGTTAACGGGAATTCGGGATATTTTCCACACCGGGAACGTCCCGCAGTGGGACGGATCCGCCTGGACACATTCCAGCCAGGATTTTCCGGCTTCTCCCTGTCCTCCCCTGCCTGGATTCTCCGCTTGGCTTTGATGAGCCCCAAAATTCCGCAATTCCCGCCCATTTCGAACCTCCCGGAGCACCCGGAGCCTCTCTCCGCGCGCCAGCTCCAACCAACCCCAACATTCCCAGCACATTCCCGAGCGATTCTGATCCCGGGATGAGAAAAACTTCACTTCCCAGCAGGAAAAACCGAGGAAGGTTTTTGGGAATGGACACAGGGATGGCCTGAAATCGACTTCTCCAGGGATGAGCAGAATCCTCGGCAAGCGGAGGGGGCGCGGAATTCCCGAGGCTGGGAATTGGGAATTGGGGATTGGGGAATTGGGAACTGGAAACTGGGGAATTGGGGAATTGGGGATTGGGAATTGGGGAACTGGGAATTGGGGAACTGGGAATTGGGGAACTGGGAATTGAGGAACTGGGAATTGGGGAATTGGGGATTGGGGAATTGGGAATTGGGAATTGGGAATTGGGAACTGGGAAAAGCTCTCCCAGAGCCGTGAGCTCCTCCAGAGGGAATGTTGGGAATGGCCTTTTCCCGAGGGAACGTAAAAATCCCGATTTTCAGCGGGGTCGGTTGGAATATCCGCTCTCAGCTTTGTGGGAACAGAATTTTCCGCATTTTTCATGTTTTTAGATTTTCCAAGGAAAGGGAAGGAGAGGTTTTTCGGGGAAAGGAAATCCCCAAAATCTTTGCTCCCCTGGATGAAAACCAACCCACGATTCCCTGGTTTAAAGCCGCTCTCTGGCTCATCCCGGGCTCCTTCCCGGATTTTTCTGGAAATCCCTGGGATTTCCGATCCACCGGCTCGAAATCCCGTTTCCCACAGGGAAAGCCGGAAAACCGGGATTCACCAACCCCCAAACCTCCTCGATCCCCCATGGAGACCAACCCAACCCTCATCCCGCGGGGTTTTTATTCCGAGGAGTCAAATTTCCGAAGCGAATTCCCACAAAATCCCGTTTTTCCCGGGAAAAACATCCCGGGAACAACCCCAACCCCGGTCCCGTGTGGTTAACGAGGCTCGGAGGGTTCTCGGAATTAATTGGGCAGCGATTATGCAAATGAGGCCGGAATTAGGTCAGGCTGAAAGGCTCCCGGGAGCCGCGCGATTCCCACGGATTCCCTGGAGCAGAATTCCCGCCCGGGAACATCCCAGGGATGGAGGCGGGAGGGGTTGGAGCCGTCCAAAGTCGGGTTTTTTGGGGCCGTTTTCCCATTTTTCGGACAAATCCGAGCCTCTCGCTGGGGGATTCTCCGCTGAGCTCTCCCAAAATTCGCCTAAAATTCTGGGAATTGTCCCAGGGTTCGTCCACAATTCCCAAAGTGGAACTGGGAGGAAAACCCCGAGGTTCCTTCAGCTCCTTGAAAACATCTGGGAAACCCCAAAACCGAGAGGGATCAGCTCCTCGGAGACCCCAAATCTTGGGATTTCCCCCGGATTTGTTTTGGGATATTGCACGAATCGCACCCGAAACTCCAACCTGAGCCAGAAACGTGGGAGAAAATCTGGGATTTTTGGGGTTTCTGGGAATGTCACAGAGGTCTGGCCCCCCAGGAGCCTCCCCACCCGAGGAAATCTGGGAGATATTCCCAAAAATCTCAATTTTTGGGGTGATTTTTGGGGTTGGCCCCAGTCCCCGGGACTCGTTCGTGGATCAAAAATCAATAAAAATAGAAATTGAAATCATTTCCGGGCACCTGCACAGGAATTTCCGTGCTCTCACCTGGAAAATCAACCCCACCCAGGGGTTATTTAACCCTGGGGAGGAAATATTTGTAAATAAAGTCGGGATTATGCAAGAAAAACCCCAAAAACTCCCTAAAAAGAGCCGCGGAACTCCTGGTTTTCCCCTCCACTCTCCCGCAGGTGTTTGCACCTCCCAGGTGCAGCCAAATCCCGCCCCGAGCAGAGTTCAGGGATTCAAATCCGCCTGAAAAATCAGCCGGATTTTGAATTTTTCCAATAAAAACCGCGGCTAAAACCCCCCTCGGTGTCTGCAGGGGGCACCTGGAGGGGGGTGAAAATGTTGAATTTCCCGGATTTTTTAATTTTTTCCTGCTCCAAACGGGACTCGCTGCCCCGCAGGATCCGCGGCGGGGGAGGATGCGCTCGGGAAACCCCCCCAAAAGCCGCGGGGTCACCCCAAAACCGCCCAGTTTGGACCCCAAAACCGCCCAGTTTGGACCCCAGAATTGCCCAGTTTGGTGCCAGCGAAGCCAGAATTTCCCAGTCTGGATCCGGCCCCGGGGGCTTGGAGGCACCGCGGGTTTTCCTGGAGGATTTGGGGCTTTGAGGGGGGGAAAAAATCGAAATGGCCGGAAAAAGCCAAGGCGGGGGTGGGGGAAAAACACGGGAAAAGCGTGGAAAAACATGGGACAAACGTGGGAGAAGGAGGGAGAAGACGGGAAAAACGGGGGGAATATGGGAAAAAATGGGTGGAAAACGGAAAAACAACGAACCGAGAAGAGCGTGGCGTAGGCGGAGAGCGCGAATTTGATGCCGTAGTAATAAAAGTGGGAATCGCGGCAGGTCCGGGCCATCCCCGCGGCTCCTTCCCGGCTCCTTCCCGGCTGGAATTCATGCGGGAGCCGGAGCTCGAACTTGGCCGATTTCCGCCTGGCGGGAGCCGAGCGCGGCCGCGTTAACCCTTTAAGGGCTGCGGGGCTGGGGATTCCTGCCCGCAGCGGCCGGGAAAGGGGTTTTCCAGCAGGGATTATCCCGGAATGTTTCCATCGGGGGTTATCCCGGGATTCCTCCATCGGGAGTTGNCATCAGGGGTTATCCCGGAATGTTTCCATCAGGGGTTATCCCAGAATTTTTCCATCAGGGGTTATCCCGGAATTCCTCCATCAGGGGTTATCCCGGAATTTTTCCATCGGGGATTATCCCGGAATGTTTCCATCGGGGGTTATCCTGGAATTCCTCCATCGGGGGTTCTCCCGGAATTTTTCCATCGGGGATTATCCCGGAATTTTTCCATCGGGGATTATCCTGGAATGTTTCCATCGGGGATTATCCTGGAATTCCTCCATCGGGGGTTATCCCGGATTTTTTCCGTCGGGGGTTCTCCCGGAATTTCACGGGACGGCAGCGAGGTTCTGGCCGCTCCTGGTTCGGGAAGAGCTGAGGAATCGCCTGCGCTCCTGAGCCCTCCCGCGACCCGCCCAGGCCTCTGGAATTTCTTTCGATTCCCTCGGATTTTGATTTTTTTTGGATCCCACTCGGAATTTTGATCTTTTGGAGCCTCTCAGATTTTGGTCTTTTTCAGCCCCTTGGGTTTTGTTATGTTTTTTTGATCCCCCTCGAATTTTGATCTTTTTGATCCCCCTCAGACTTTGATCTCTCTGATCCCACTCAGATTTTGGTTTTTTTAGATTCCACTCAGATTTTGATCTTTCGGATCCCCTTCGGATTCTGATTTTTTTTATTCCCACCCGGACGGTTATCTTTTCGATCCCGCTCGGGGGTTCTTGTATTATTTTGTGGCCGTCACTTTGAACGACCCGGAGCAGCCGCTGCGCTTCCCGAAGAGAGGAAAGTTCTTCCCGAAAGCCCCAAACTCGACCCAACGGCGGCGCTTTCCCCTCCCTGGCCGGGGGGAGACCCCGACCAAGGGGGAGACCCCAACCAAGGGAAGATCCCAGTTAAGGGGAGACCCCAATTGAGAGGAGACCCCAAAAGAGGGGAGACCCCAAAAGAGGGGAGACCTCGGCCAAGGGGAGACCCCAAAAGAGGGGAGACCCCAACCAAGGGAAGATCCCAACCATGGGGAGACCCTTCCCAGGGGGAGACCCTGGGAAAAGGGTGACCCCAGCCAAGGGGAGCCTCTGGTCAAGGAGTGACCCCGGCCACGGGAGACCCCAAAAGAGGGGAGACCCCAAAAGAGGGGAGACCTCAACCAAGGGGAGACCTCAACCAAGGGGAGACCCCAGCAAAAGGCGGCTCNCGGCTCCTGGTCAAGGGAAGATCCTGGTCAGGAGGAGCCTCTGGTCAAGGGGAGACCACGGCCGTGGGAGACCCCAGCCAAGGGGAGACCCCGGCCAAGGGGAGACCACGGCCGTGGGAGACCCCAACCAAGGGGAGACCCTGGCCATGGGAGACCCCAAAAGAGGGGAGACCTCAGCCAAGGGAAGATCCCGACCATGGGGAGACCCCGGTCAAAGGGGGACCCCAGCAAAAGGGGGCTCCTGGTCAAGGGAAGCCTTCGGTCAAGGGGGGATCCCGGCCATGGGAGACCCCAAAAGAGGGGAGACCTCAGCCAAGGGAAGATCCCAACCAAGGGGAGACCCTGGCCATGGGAGACCCCAAAAGAGGGGAGACCTCAGCCAAGGGAAGATCCCAACCAAGGGGAGACCCCAGCGAAAGGCGGCTCCTGGTCAAGGGAAGATCCTGGTCAAGGGGAGCTTCCGGTCAAGGGGGGATCCCGGCCATGGGAGACCCCAACAAAGGGGAGACCCCAAGCCAGGGGAGCCCCCAAACATGGAGACCCCAAACATGGAGACCCCAACCAAGGGGAGACCCCAACCATGGAGACCCAACCAAGGAGAGACCCCAACCATGGAGACCCCAAACCAGGGGAGACTCCAGTCCAGGGGAGACCCCAAACATGGGGAGACCCCAAACATGGAGACCCCAACCAAGGGGAGACCCCAACCATGGAGACCTCAAACCAGGGGAGACCCCAAACATGGAGACCCCAGCCCAGGGGAGACCCCAAACATGGAGACCCCAACCATGGAGACCCCAGCCCAGGGGAGACCCCAGCCCAGGGGAGACCTGGCTGTTGAACAAGGGGCCTCATCTGGGATGTGATTCCCGACCTGGGAATTCCAGGTTTTTCCAGGGATTTTGGGCTCTCTCCCCTTCTTCGCCGAGCCCCAGCAAACCCCAAACCTCCTCTGGGATAACTCAGGACACCCTGAGCACATCCCGGGCTCCTCCCAGTGATTAACACCCGAGGTTCCGCACGGGGTTAATTGTGCGGCGCACTTAATTCCCAAAAAAACCCAGATTTGGGGCTGCAGGGATGGAAAATTTCTCCTTTTTGGGGTGTACCGACAAAAGGCAACAAAACCCTTTTATCCGCGCACTCCAGAAAGGAGAAATTTGCTCCCCACGGGGCTGAATTTCGCTGTCCCTCAGCCCTGGGGCCGGGAGAATTCCCACTCGGGAACGACCACAACGATTTTATTCCGCTTAAAAACTCCTTAATTTGATTTTTTTTCAATGATTCCCCGTCAGGGCGTTGACCCGGACGATGTTTAACCCCCACCCTTCCGACCCAGTGAGAAAATTCGCTTCACCGGGAGCCCAGAACTCCTTAAATTCCNTTTTTTTTTTTTTTTTTTTTTTTTTTTTTTTTTTTTTTTTTTTTTTTTCTTTTTTTTTTTTTTTTTTTTTTTTTTTTTTAATTTCTTTTCCCCCAGGGAAATAAAATTGAATTCCCTGCTTTCCCTCCTGGAGAAGGAGACGCCGTTCCGGCAGCGGAAGCTTCTCCCCTTCCACCCCGAGGGATGAATAAGCAGAAACCGACCTGGAGTGATCCGTTTATTTCATTTCACGGACAGGGCCCTGCCGGAGAGGCCGGGGCAAAACCGATGGAATTGATCCCAAAATCCCAATTTTAACGGGATTTGGAGCTCCGACGTCGCTGCCCTCGGGGGAGGCGGGGTGGGAGCAGCCTGGGGTTTATTCCCGGAGGTTTTTCCCGGCTGGAAGCGCTGCCGGAGCCGGAGGATGAGCCCTGATTTATGGGATTTAATCATTAACGGGGCATCGATCCCGGGGGTGAATCATTGACCTGATCCCGCTCGGAGTCACCGCGATCCCGGAAACTCGGGATGGGAACGGAGCCCCAAACCCGGCCCCAAACCCGGCCCCAAACCCGGGGCTGGGGACACGGAGGGATGAAAAACCCCACAGGGACACCCGGGAGGCTCCGACCGGAGCAAAATGTCCCGGGAATTCGGGCTGGGATTGGCCGAGGGCGATGGACACAGATCCAGGGAACTGGGGTTTGTCAGGAGGGAAACCGGGAAAGGGGAAAAATGGGGAAAAGGGGGGAAAAAAGGGGAAAAAAGGGGAAAAAAGGGGAAAAAAGGGGGAAGGGGGGAAAAGGGGAAAAAAGGGGAAAAAGAGGAAAAAAGGGGGAAGGGGGAAAAGGGAAAGGAAAAGGAAAAAGGAAAAAGGAAGAAGGAAAAAGGAAAAAGAGAAGGAAAAAGAGAAGGAAAAAGGAAAGGAAAAAGAGAAGGAAAAAGAGAAGGAAAAAGAGAAGGAAAAAGGAAAAAGGAAAAAGGAAAGGGACCCAGCCTTGGCAGCTTTGCCTTTCTCCAATTTTTTTTTTCATTATTTAACATCTCCTAAACCCCCGGAAAACGGGGATTCCATCCCATTTTCTGTGTACGTTTGTTCCTTGGGCAAAAGCCACATTCCCAAAGAATTCCCTGAGTCAGCGCAGCTCCCTCCATTACGAACCCTGGCTAATGAACCCCCAGCCAATTAACTCATTAGCGAGGCTTCCCGAGGCCCGAAATAACCAAAAGCCATTAAAAACCATTGAAAATAATGAAAACCTGGAAGTCTCCGCTCCGTCCCTCGGCCCCGCGCTCCGTGGGGGATTCCCGGGAAGCGGGGCCGGATCTGCTGCGCTTCTCCCGGTTATTCCCAATTCCCTCTCCTGGGGGTGTTTAATCCACGAAATCCCCGGGAAAACGCACGGAATGAACCTGTGGGAATGCGGGAATCCTCGGGGAGCTGGAGGGAAAAACAAGCTCCCCCTCCGTGCTCCAGAGGGGCTTCATTGGCCACAAATTGTATCCCAAAAATAATCCCAGAAATTATCCACAAATCATCCCAAAAGTCATCCCAAAAATCATCCCACAGATTATCCACAAATCGTCCCAAAAATCGTCCCACAAATCATCCCAAAAATCATCCCAAAAATCATCCCACAGATTATCCCACAAATTCTTTTCCCTGCTCATTTTCCCCCTTGGGCTGCCCAGATTTTCTCCCTTAGAGCCAAGAACTCCTTGGAATTCCCAGAGATTTCGGGATTCTCCCGGACTGGGATCCACGGCTCAACCAGCTGCGATTTCATCCCCAGAAACGTTCCTGGTGGGATCGGGCAATCCAAGCCCTGCATTCCCAAATCCCAGCCCTGCTCCCCCAAATCCCAACCCTACAACCCCAAATCCCAAATCTAAACCCCAAATCCCAAACCTGCTCCCATTCCCTCATTCCCAGCCCTTATTCCCAGCTCCCATTCCCAGCTCCCATTCCCAGCTCTCATTCCCAGCTCCCATTCCCTCATTCCCACTTCCCATTCCCTCATTCCCAGCCCCC
>VZTF01003811.1:13681-29791 GCA_013397755.1 Cnemophilus loriae | reverse complement strand
GGAGAGACGGGATTGGGATTGGGAATGGGGAGAGAAGGGATCGGGATTGGGATTGGGGAGAGACGGGATCGGGATCGGGATTGGGAACGGGGAGAGACGGGATTGGGAATGGGAATGGGGAGAGACGGGATCGGGAATGGGGAGAGACAGAACTGGGATTGGGAACGAGGAGAGCCGGGATTGGGAATGGGGAGAGCCGGAGCTGGGATTGGGAAAGGGCAGAGCAGGGATTGGGAAATGGCAGAGCTGGGATTGGGAAAGGGCAGAGCTGGGATTGGGAATGGGAACAGGGAGAGTCGGAACCAGGATTGGGAATGGGCAGGGCCGGGATCGGGAGCAGCAGGACCAGGTTGGGGTTTCAGCCACAGCCGGGATGGGGCTGGAATTCCCGATTTCCACCAAAAATCAGGGAAGCGGCGTGGAATGGGCCTCGTGTTCCCGATGTCCGGCAGCGCGATCCGATCCGGAGCGAGCGCTGGGAGGAGCGGAATTCTCCCCAAAATCCTCCCCCTCCCCTCTCCCTCCAGGCGATTCCCAGGATGCGGAGTGGCCTTGGAAAAACTTGGAAAAGCCACCACGGAGTGGGGGTTGTGGTTTGATCCATGGAATCACGGAATGGGGGGGATTGGGAAGGACCTCAGATCCCGTCCAGTGCCACCTCCCGCTGTCCCAGGCTGCTCCAAGCCCCGTCCAGCCCGGCCTGGGACACCTCCCGGGATCCAGGGAATCCACAGCTTTTCCGGGAATCCCCCACTGGAATTTTTTGCAGGATCCACGGCGGATTCGTGCAGGGTTTTTGCTGCAAGTTCCTCCATCCCCTCCTTCCCCCTGGAGCTGCTCCAGGCTGGGCACGAAACAAAAACAGCCGGAAGTTGTTCCGAACACTCCGGACAATGGCAGGAAATTCGGGATCGGGGCTGGCACCGCGGCAGCTCAAGAAAATCCCGAGGAATTCAGGGCCCGGCAGCTCCCTCGGCTCCCGAATTCCTGCCCCGTCCTTTGTTTGGGGCGCGTCGGTGCCAGGCCACTTCCGATGTCCCTGCCCGGCTCCCAGCTCTTCTTGGGAATGGGCTCGCTTGGGAAAAATGCGGGAAATCCAATTTTTGTCCCCGATTTTCCAGGAAAAGCAGCAGCGGTGCCCGGGCTGATTTCCAGCCACGCTCAGGATAAAATCCCGGCTCTGGCCTTCCCTAAGTTGGGATTTCATGGAGCGGCCTTGGATAACGTCGGCATTCCCGCTCTCCCTGGATTCCCTCCGGAGCATCCCCACCCTGCTGCAAACCCATGGAGCAGGAATTCCCATGGGGAGAAATATCCAGGAATGCAGGAGGAGGAATTCCGATGGGGACAAATATCCAGGAATGCGTTCCATGGGGATAAACATCCAGGAATGCAGGAGCAGGAATTCCGATGGGGACAAATATCCAGGAATGCGTTCCATGGGGATAAACATCCAGGAATGCAGCCCAGGGGGCAGAGTCGGGGAAAATCCCCTCTCTGATCCCAAAACTCGGAGTTAACGGAGCCAAAATCCCCCCGAGGGAGGAAAATCCGGGAGCCTGGGCAGCGTTTGGGATGCGGGACACCAAAAAATTCCCGTTTTTCTGCTTCTCGTGCCTTAAAGCAGCTGGAAAAATGCTTTGGAGTGGGAATAACCTCCTGCAATTCCCAGATAAAGCTGCTCATTAAATATTCCCGCTCCAGACTCCGGCAGGAATCCCACCGGGATCTCCTTGATTTATTATTTAAATTTTTTTTTAATACAAATATTCCCCTTTTTAGAATTCCAGTTGGGTTATCCAATTATCCCGGGTGCCCTAAGATCCAGCAATTTGCCAGGAAGGAGCTCCAGAGGGAAAACCGGGATCTCCAAACTTCCCTCCCTCAGCACAGCTCCCGAAATTCCCAACCCTGAAATTCCCAACCCTGAAATTCCCAACCCTGAAATTCCTGATCCTGCGGCCATCCCCGTGGATATTCCCCTCCAAATCCCACATTTTTAGCAGGAAAATCTCCTCGGGAAGCTGAAATCCCAGGCTGCCCAGACCAGCTGGATATCGGGAATATTTTCCAGCTCATTCCCACTCCATGCTTTTCCTGGGAGGTGGGAAGAACCCTCCGGAGAGGATAATTAGCGCGGTTAATTAACGGTTTACACCCCCAGGGGCACCAGGCTGGGCTTGGTTTTAAGCCTGGCTTAAAGAACGCCCGGGCTTTGCAGGGCAGGGCTTTGATCCGCTCCTGGCGCCGTGGAATCCCAGAATCTGGAATATTCGGGAGCGCCAGGGAAGGGAGGGAAACGCAGGGATTGGGGCCGGAGGAGCGGAGCAGCTTCCAGCATTCCCAAAAATATTCCAGCGTCACGGAAACGCCGCAAAAAAACCCCGGGAAGCTGCCGGGAACCAGCGGGGAGCGGGAGCGGAGCGTGGATTTCCCAGCTGGGCTCGGGAAACCGGGAATGGGGATTTCCCAGCCCCGATTCCCACTTTTCCCAAAGGGAACACCGGCATTTCCCAGCCCCATTCCCGCTTTTCCAAGACCTGGAACACCGGGATTTCCCAGCCCCATTCCCGCTTTTCCCAAAGGGAACTCCAGCATTTCCCAGCCCCATTCCCACTTTTNCAGCCCCATTCCTGCTTTTCCCAGACCTGGAACTCCAGGATTTCCCATCCCCATTCCTGCTTTTCCAAGACCTGGAACTCCAGCATTTCCCACCCCATTCCCGCTTTTCCCAGACCCGGAACGCCGGGATTTCCCAGCCCCATTCCCGCTTTTCCCAGACCCGGAACACCGGGATTTCCCAGCCCCATTCCCGCTTTTCCCAGACCTGGAACGCCGGGATTTCCCATCCCCATTCCCGCTTTTCCCGCCCCCAGGTACATGGCCATCATCCACCCGCTCCGGCCGCGCCTCTCGGCCGCCGCCACCAAGGTGCTGATCGGGCTCATCTGGCTCCTGGCGTTCCTGCTGGCTTTTCCCCAGGGATATTTCTCCGTCACCGCCGAGCTCCCGGGGCGCCTCGTGTGCCTCGTGGAGTGGCCGGAGCCCGGCGGAGCCGCGTCCGGAAAAACGTGAGTGGGAACGGGGCGGGAGAGGGGAGAAATCCTGGGGGGGGAAAAGCCGGGGGAATGGAAGGGAAATGGAGGGAGGGAAGGGGGAAAGGGAAAAAGGGGAAAAGGGGAAAAGGGGGAAAAGGGGAAAAAAGGGGAAAACGGAAAAAGGGGAAAAAGGGAAAAAGGGAAAAAGGGAAAAAGGGGAAAAGGAAAGGGAAAGGGAAAAGGGAAAGGGAAAGGGAAAAAGGAAAGGGAAAAAGGAAAGGGAAAAAGGAAAGGGAAAAAGGAAAGGGAAAAAGGAAAGGGAAAAAGGGAAAAGGAAAGGGAAAAAGAAAAAAGAGAAAAAAGGGAAAAAAGGAAAAAAAGGGAAAAAAGGAAAAAAAGGGAAAAGGAAAGGGAAAGGAAAAAAGGGGAAAAGGGGAAAAAGAGGAAAAAGGAAAAAAGGGGAAAAAGGGGAAAAGGAAAGGGAAAGGAAAAAAGGGAAAAAGGGCAAAAAGAGGAAAAAGGGGAAAAAGGGGAAAAGGGGGAAAAGAGGGAAAAGGGGGAAAAGAAGAAAAAGGGAAAGCTTGGCTGGAATCCCCCCCTTCCCAGAAGGAAGCTCCAGGAATTTCCAAAGGGTCTGGGAATGGTTCGCCGAGGGGAGCTAAATGTCAGGAGCTGAGGAAAAAAAGGGGAGGGAAGGAATAAAATAGGGAATAAAAAAGGGAATAAGAAAGGGAATAAAAAAGAGAATAAAAAGGGAATAAAAAAGGGAATAAGAAAGGGAATAAAAAAGGGAATAAGAAAGGGAATAAAAAAGGAGTTTGTGATCTCCAGCCCTGAGGAGGGAGGAATTGGGGCTGTGGAACTGGGGCTGTGGAATTCCACTGTGGAATTCTGCTGGAGCCAGGGCAGATCCAAGAGGGGCAGGTGACAAATCCTCCCCGGTGTCCTTTGTCACCTCATTCCGGGAGTGGCACGGACACAGCCGGGGCCGGAGGGCTCTGGGAGCGGGGGGGTTTCCAACCTCATTCCATCCTTGGAGATCCCTTCCAGCCCGGAATGTTCCGAGGTTCCCAGCCCGAAATGAGGCAGCCGTTAAAGCCACGAGGGATCCGCATCCCGCGCTCGGGGGGCTGGGGCAGCCTTGGGATGGGCAAATCCCAAAGAATTCGGGGATCGGGAAGAGCTCGCGGCTCGGCGGCGTCTCCGATCCTCGGGATCTGCCCGAGCGCGGCTCCGGATGGGATTTTCCTGCCCTAAATAACTCGGGACAGGTGTTTTGGGCATTCCAGAGGCGTCATTCCAGCCCCTTCCCCGCTCCACGGCCTCGGAGCGGTTATTCCGGGAAGGCTCCGGTGGCAGCTGCTCCGTTTGCAGCGCCAGGGGGAAAAATTCCCATCATTTTCCAGTTCCCAGGGAAAACAGGTGAATTCCAGCACCTCTGGGGGGGAATTCTCTTGGAAAACCTCTGGGGAGCACCACCCCGGCGTGCAGGGGGTACCAGGGCTGGTTTTTCCCTGGAAAACATCCCTGGTTTCAGCCGGAGCCGAGAATTCCGCGGGATTCGATCCGGCCATCGATCCCTGCTTCCCAAAGGGATCAGGAATTCCATCGGCGGCCGTCTGGGGTTTTGGGGGAAGGGAGAGGCGGCCCCAGGATCCTCTGGGAGATCGGAGCCGCCGGGAATGTCCCTTCCGTGCCAGCATTCCTGGGATTTGCCTGGGAAAGGGAGGTGGCAGCTCCAGCACCCCGCGATTCCCACGGGATTCTCCATCCCACACCAGATCCTAAAAAACCTTCCAGCTTCAATCCCCGAATTTCCCTGAGCGCTCCGATCCCGGGAATCCTGCGGGCAGAACAACACACGAATGATTCCACTGCTTTTCCATGCCCGGGATCCCAAAAGAATTCCCGGAGCTGTCTGGAACGGCTCTCCGAGCCCAGGCAGCGCTGGAAATGAGGCTCTGTGCTGCTGACGTTATCCCGCAGCTCCTCCAGACATTCCTGCAGCGCTCTGAGGATCCGGAATTCCATGGGAACCGCAACAAAATCCTCCTCTGGAGCCGCGGAGACGCCTCTGGAATGAGCGAAACGAAATCCAGCCCCGCAAAGCCCATCCCAAATGGAATTAGGGCCAGGGAAAATGAGATTCCAGGTACCGACCAGCAGCGGGGCCTGGGCCAGCCCCGTTCCCTGCGGGAGAATTCCCGGAGCAGTTCCTCACCCTCCGGAGCTGGGATTCAATCCAAGCTCCCGGGAAGAGGAGCGGGAGCAGAGCTGGGAGCGGCTGCAGGGCCTGGATCGGCCTTGGGATGATGCAGGAGCTGGGATTGGAGCCCAAAAATCCACGCAGAGACCCCAAAGCCTCGGGAATGGAATTCCCGCTGACCTGGCAGCGTTTGGGAAGTTTCCCAGGCTGGCACCAGCCACGTTTGGGGACTCAGTTTTTAGGGAAGAGAGGATTTTCCAGGATTTTCCGCAGGGTCGGAGCCTCCGTCCCCTCCTGGGGGTTAAACCCAGAATTGTTGGATTTCCTTTTAAACCAACTCCTCTTTAACAGAAATCCTCGCTGATCCACGGCATTCCCAGAGTTCCCACAGCATTCCCAGTGCTCCCACGGCATTCCTAGAATTCCCACGGCATTCCCAGTGCTCCCACAGCATTCCCAGCGCACCCACGGCACTCCCAGTGCTCCCACAGCATTCCCAGTGCTCCCACAGCATTCCTAGAGTTCCCACAGAATTCCCAGTGCTCCCACAGCATTCCCAGAATTCCCACAACATTCCCAGTGCTCCCACAGCGTTCCCGGAGCTTCCACAGCATTCCCAGTGCTCCCACAGAATTCCCAGCACTCCCACAGCATTCCCAGGAGCCCGCATCCACCCCCAGGATAATTTGGGGGGTGAAGAGAGGAGGGGTGAGAGGAAAAGACGGAGCTCAGCTAAAAAATCCTTCCCTGAGGGAATTCCCAGGAATTTCAATCCCATCCCAGAGGTGCCAAGGGGGAAATTTCCCCACGGAGGGGCTCGATCCGGGTGTAAAACACCCCCAAAGGATAAAATCCCACCCCCGAGGGGGTAAAATGATCCATGAGGGGGGAAAATCCACTTTTCCCAGGAGCAGGAGGAGTCTCCAGGGGTTTTATTCCACATGGGGAGGGCAGGGATCCATAATGGGGGAGAACCTGGAAAAACGGAAAAGACTGAGGGGAAAGCAGGGAATCCTTCCCAGCCTGAGCTGCGCGGGAATTCCCAAATTGTGCGGGAATTGTGCCAAATCCTCTCTTTCCGAGTGCACCTCTTTCCCTCCAAGCTCAGTTTGGAAGGGAAGGCCGGGGCAGGCACCGGATCCTCGGGGATTGTCCCGGTTTTTTTCCAGGTACCACTTCTCCATGACGGCCCTGCCGCATCCTCAGGGATTGTCCCGGTGTTTTTCCAGGTACCACTTCTCCATGACCGTCCTGCTGTACCTGCTGCCGCTGCTGGTGATCGGCTGCGCCTACGCCGCCGTCGGCCGCACGCTCTGGGCCAGCGCCATCCCCGGAGACTCCTCCGACCGCTACCACGAGCAGGTGTCGGCCAAGAGGAAGGTGAGGAATTCCGGGAGGGGATGGATCCAGAATTCCTGGCCAATCTCCACAAGATAAGGAATTCTGAGTGTGGGTGGATCCAGAATTCCTGGCCAGTCTCCACAACGTAAGGAATTCTGAGTGTGGATGGATCCAGAATTCCTGGCCAATCCCAAATACCAGCAGGTCATGGCCAAGAGGAAGGTGAGGAATTCCAGGCACGGCTGGATCCATAATCCATGGCCAATCCCANTGGATCCAGAATTCCTGGCCAATCCCAAATACCAGCAGGTCATGGCCAAGAGGAAGGTGAGGAATTCCGGGAGGGGATGGATCCAGAATTCCTGGCCAATCCCAAATACCAGCAGGTCATGGCCAAGAGGAAGGTGAGGAATTCCAGGCACGGCTGGATCCATAATCCATGGCCAATCCCAGCCCCAAACCCTTCATTAGGGGTGGGAGCAGGTGAGGACTTGGTGGTTGAAGATGGAGCAGAGTCCTCTGGACATCTCCTCCACAGGTGGGGTTTAACCGAGATGCTGACCGCACATTCCCGGTCGGAAAGGCCATTCCCGAGGGTGGAACGGCTGCTGGATGGGTTTAGGACACCTCCTCCACAGGTGGGCTTCAACCGAGATGTTGACCATTGTGCTCCCAGGTGGAAAGGCCATTCCAGAGGGGGGGATGGCTGCTGGGTGGGTTGAAGATGGAGCGGAGTCCTCTGGACACCTGCACAGGTGTGGTTTCACCAAGATATTGACCGTGCTGGAAAGGTGTCCAAGGCCAAAAAGGTTGGAATGACTGCTGGATCGGTTGAGGATAGAGCAGAGTCCTGTGGACATCTCCTCCACAGAAGTGGTTTCACCAAGCTGCTGACCACGCGTTCCCAGTCGGAAAGGCCGTTCCAGAGGGTGGAATGACCTTTGGGTGGGTTTAGGACACACCTCGTCCATAGGTGTGGCTCAACCAAGATGCTGACCATGTGTTCCCGGTCGGAAAGGCCGTTCCAGAGGGTGGAATGACCTTTGGGTGGGTTTAGGACCCCTCGTCCACAGGTGGGGTTCAATCGAGACGCTGACCACACATTCCCGGTTGGAAAGGCCGTTCCAGAGGGTGGAATGACCTTTGGGTGGGTTTAGGACACCTCCTCCACAGGTGTGGCTCAATCGAGATGCCGACCACACGTTCCCGGTTGGAAAGGCCGTTCCAGAGGGCGGAACGGCTGCCGGATCGCTCTCCCCCGCTGCAGGTGGTGAAGATGATGATCATCGTGGTGTGCACCTTCGCGCTCTGCTGGCTGCCCTACCACGTGTACTTCACGCTGCAGTACCTGCGGCCCGAGTGGTACCTGCAGAGGTTCATCCAGCAGGTCTACCTGGCCGTCATGTGGCTGGCCATGAGCTCCACCATGTACAACCCCATCATCTACTGCTGCCTCAACGACAGGTGGGCAGCGGGAGGCTCCGGGAGCGCCTCGGGAGGACGGGAACGCGGGAGGGGGAGATGCGGAGCGGGCTCGTGGAGGAGAGGACGGGTGGGAGCTTTTCCGGACGGTTCTGCCCCGCCCTCAGCCACTTCCAGCAGAGGTGGGGATGGCGCAGTTCTCACCTGGAGTCCCTCCTAATCCCCGTGGATTTGGAGGGCAAACATCAATTAAAACAATACCGGCTCCTAATTGGGATTTCTCAGTGGGTTTTTCATTTCTCACTAGGTTTCTGCTTCTCACTGGGTTTTTCATTTCTCAGTGCGTTTTTCATTTCTCAGGGGGTTTTTCCTCCCCTCAGTGAAAAATCACAATTTTGTCATGTTTAGCAAAGCTCAGCTTTATCTGTCCCGTCCTTCGGCCATGTCCACGTCTGTCCCCATTCGTTCGTCCATCTCCATCCCATCCCTTCGGCCATGTCCATCCCATCCCTTCGGCCATGTCCATCCCATCCCTTCGGCCATGTCCATCCCATCCCTTCGGCCATGTCCATCCCATCCCTTCGGCCATGTCCATCCCATTCCTCCATCCATCTCCATCCCGTTCCTTTGGCCATGTCCACGTCTGTCCCCATTCGTTCGTCCATCTCCATCCCATTCCTTTGGCCATCTCCATATCTTCCCCAACTCCTTTGACCATGTCCATGTCTGTCCCCATCCCTTCGGCCGTCTCCATCCCATTCCTTCACCCATCTCCATCCCATCCCTTTGACCATCTCCATCCCATCCCTTTGTCCATCTCCATCCCATCCCTTTGGCCATCTCCATCCCATCGACCATCTCCATCCCATCCCTTTGGCCGTGTCCATCCCATCCCTTCGGCCGTCTCCGTGTCTCTCCCCGCCCCTCTCCCGCAGGTTCCGGGTGGGATTCAAGCACGCGTTCCGGTGGTGCCCGTGGGTGAGCGCCGGCGAGTACGAGGGGCTGGAGCTGCGCTCGGCGCGGTTCCTGCACACGCACAGCTCCGTGTCCAAGCTCAGCCGGATGGACACCACCACCGTGGCCGTGGCGCTTGGCGCGGCCGACGACGACGCCGACGAGCCCGGCCGGGCCGAGCGGCTCTCCCTGGACATGACCTCCAACGGCTCCTCCCGCAGCGACTCCAAGACGGTCTCCGAGAGCTTCAGCTTCTACTCCAACACCCTCACCTAGGGAGGTCCCCGTGCCCAGGGTGCCACCTCGGTGTCACCGCCCCGCTCGCGCCGTGCCGGCGTTTCCCGCGCTGCTTTCCCGGCTCTTTTCCGTGGGATGAGTTCCGTGGGTTCCGTTGTGGGGCCGGACACCGGGAATGTTTGGCTGGCCCCGCCTCGCTGCCGGGCTGGAGATGGAGGGGACGCGGGAACGGGACAGAGCCGGATTTTTCTCCGGAATTCCAACACTGGCCGGCGTTTCCGTGCTGTCTGCGAGGCAGGAGGGATCTCCCATGGAAATCAACCCCATCCTGCACTTCCCTCCTCCCATCCTGAATTTCATTCTCCCCGTTGGATATCCAGGAGGATACTGAATCCCAAAATCCAGCAAAAAGGCTGTTTCCAGCTCCATGGGGAATCACCCGCCACAGCGCAGATCCAGGGCTTCCCAAGTGGTCTTGGATCATCTCTGACATCCACATCCCGCTGCTCCGCGGTCTCCTGCTGCCGCTCCAAACCCACTCATCGGAGCGGAGATTCCCAAAGATCTCCCGGAGGATCTCCCAAAGGATCTCTGAGCCGAGTGGGGCTCCGGTTGCTGTTCCTCAACCACCACAAGGAATTCCTGCGATTCCCAGAAACCCCGAGGTGATGCCTCCTGGATGGACTCCGGAATGCCTCTGGAAAAGGAGAGACCACCCCGAAGTTGTTCTCACCCCCTGGAAATGGATTCCATCCCAAAAACGAGGACTGGAGGGAGATCAGGAATTCTGCAGAGCTGGTTTCACCCCGAGGGCTCGGATGATTCTCTTCCACCTCCTGGATTTTGTTTTAATTGGGGAATTTTTTTTCCTTTGCAAAACCCATGAAGTTTGTGACGTGTTTATGGATTTATGGAATATTTCAGCCCTGTTCTGATGGATAATTTTTCCTGGGCTCCTCCAGTGGATAAACACACACCCAGAGTGAGGGGGAAAAGGAAACAAAATCCCAAGTGGATAAACTCGGCTTGTTGGGAACAAAGCCACAAATCCGGGGACAATTTGGGGCGAATTCCCTCCTGGCTGCTGGTCCGAGTTCTCGTTTGGGGTGTGGAAATCGGGCTCCTAAACGGACTCACTGCAGCGCTGGAGAAATGAGGGATGAACGATGGAGAAATGAGGGAGGAACGATGGAGAAACGAAGGAGGAACGATGGAGAAATGAGGGATGAACTCTGGAGAAATGAGGGATAAATGATGGAAAAACGAGGGCGGAACTCTGGAGAAATGAGATATAAACTCTGGATAAATGAGAGATAAATGATGGAAAAATGAGGGATGAACTCTGGAGAAATGTGGGAGGAATGCTGGAGAAATGAGGGATAAATGCTGGAGAAATGAGGGATAAATGCTGGAGAAATGAGGGATGAACTCTGGAGAAACACTCAATGGATTTGCGCACACCAAGGAATTCCTCATTTATTCCCAAAAGCCGAACCTCGGACCCTGCTGAGCTCTGGGAATAAAGCAGGGATGACTTCCGGAGCTTTCCGCCTCTCCAGGCTCTAAAGCGGCTCTGGGAAGATCCAGTGGTTTTGGATAAATCCGGATAAATCCCCGTTTATTCGGAGATAAATCCACCCATATTCCAGCCGTGACGCCGGATGAAATTCAAGGAATGGGCAAAAAGGAGCAGCCAAAAGCGGACTGACGGAAACGATCCCTTTTTCCCCCAAATTCTGCCCGGTGCCATCCGTGAGGAGCAGCTTTTCCAGCCATTCCCACCCTCCTCCCAACCCCTGCGGCCACGTCCCAAAGCTCCACGTGCACAGCTGGAATGGGATTTTTCCTGCTTCAGTTCCCAGTTTTTCCTGTTCTGGTCACCTCAAGACACGTTCCCGCGTCGCCGCATCCCAAATCCTGGAGAACGGGAGTGGTGTGACCCTGCCGGGGGGTTTGGTTTGGCAAAATCCCACAGGAATGGGGGACACCGAGGGTTTGAGGGAAGGTTTGGAATGGGAATCCTTTCCCTCTGGTTCCAGGAGAGGAGCCACGATCCGGAGCCAAATCCTGAGTCCCTTCCAGCCGCCATCCCAAATCGCCAATCCCAAAAAAACCAAACAGCTCCAGAAGGGTAAAAAGGCGAGCCGAGATTGGCACCGCAAACCCCAAAAATCAGAGTTCGGGTCACGTTCGAAGCCAGAATTCCCAAAAAAAAAGAGGGAACTATAAATACACGTGTGGATAGGGATATAAATACCACGGCGCCCTTCGTGGCCCGGGATCGCCGGGATCGGACGTGCAGGGAATGACAAGGAACGCTCCAGGGAATGCTCGGCGGGAGGAGCGGGATCACCCCGGGGAAGGAGCGGAGGCTCCGGTCCCAGGGGACGCTCGGCAGCCCGGAAACCTCCCGGGGCACCCTGAGGAAAAGGAGCTCCTCAAATAAAGAGGGAAAAATTCCCAGCTGCTGGAGATAGTCAGGATGGCGGCCCGGGATAGGCGGGATGATGGGAATGGGCCCTGGGATCATCCAGCAGCCGGAAAAGCAAAACGTTGTCCATAAATGGGTGCGGCCTCCAAATCCAGGCTGGCCCTTCTCCCCTCCGAGTGCCGAGTTACTGCTGGAGGCAGGAACAGGGCCGAGGATTTGGGATCGAGGCCATCCCAAAAGATGGGATGTGTGCTCCGTGACCCCACACGGAATGGGGGTGGCTGGGAAGGACCTTGGAGCCCATCCCATTCCAATCCCAACACCTCCCGCTATCCCAGGCTGCTCCAACCCGGCCTTGGGCACTGCCAGGGATCCAGGGGCGGCCACAGCTCCTCTGGGAATTCCATCCCAGCCCCTCCCCACCCTCGTTCCATCCCAAATCCCATTTAAATCCCCCCTTTCCCAGTGGGAAGCCATTCCCTGTGTCCTGTCCCTCCATCCCTTGTCCCCAGCCCCTCCCCAGCTCTCCTGGAGCCCCTTCAGGCCCTGGAATGTGCTGGAAGCTCTCCCTGGATCCTTCCCTTCTCCAGGTGAGCATTCCCGGCTCTCCCAGCCCGGCTCCAGAGGGGCTCCAGCCCTGGGAGCATCCTCAGGCAGAATTGTTCTCCCAGCCCTTGGAAAAGCCACAGGAAATTCTCCTTTCAGAGACGGAAAAACCCAAACCGAGGTGGCCCCAGCCGGCCTTGGGGCCGGGACCTTCGCCCTGCCCGTGATCCCGGCCCCTGCTCCGTTTCCACCCCCTGGACACCCGAACCCAGAGGCTTTTCCAGGTTTTTGAAGCAGATCTCGGATCAGAGATTCAATTCCGAAGCGGGGGAATTCCTTTGCCTCTTCCCTGGCAGCTGAAAGGAAAACCAGCGGAGTCCGGAGGGAATCCCCCGGAGCTCTGCTCCCGCCCCGCTGCCGCCTCCCCTTGGAAGCACCTGGAAAACTCCCCCGTCCCAAACCCCAAATCCCAGCCTGGAGCCACCTCCTGACCCCGAAACCTTCGGTTTTCATCTCAGCTTTGTGTCCTGAAACGCCGGAATTCCTCTTCCCACTGAACAGGAGCAGCCAATCCCAAATCCCTCCCCATGCACCCTCGGGATCTGCTCCAAAATCCGCTCCAAAATCCGCTCCGAAATCCACCCTTTCCACCCCATTCCGTGCGGGACCGTCCCTCCCCCAGCACCAACCCCTGGATTTTGGGAATTTTGCTGGATTTTGGGATTCAAACAGGCCTGAGCCTGGTTTGGTTCTGCTTGGCAGAAAAACCCGGGCACCTTCAGAAGTCGAAGCCGAGGATCCATCCGGCCCAGCGGCGATTCCCATTGTCCGGAGCGTTTTTCCGGGATTGCCATGGATACAAGGCCAGCCCCGCCCATCCTTGTCTTTATGGTTGTTTTTATTTTCTGTCCCTCGAGGGCTCCTCGCGGCCGAGCACTCCAGGATGGAAGCGCTGGATCCGCTGTTTACGGAGCGTTCCCACAGGGAATGACGGGGTTTGGGTTTTTTGGGATTTCCGTGTCCTTGCCGGAGCCCTCGTGTGAGGTCACAGAGCCCGGCCCGGGAGCTCCCGGGGTTTATTTACAGCTAAAATCACCGTAATCCAAAAAAATTCCGACTTTCGGCCTGCAGGACCCACCGTGGGCCCTTCCAGCTTTCCCCACTCTGGGATTCTGGGATTTTGGGATTTATTCCTCTCCCAAACTCATCACCCTGCCCCAAAATCCCACGTCCAGCTGAGAAATGAACACAATCATTGTAACGCAAAGTTTAGCATGGGAATCCCCCTTTTCCTTGGAATATCCACCCCAAATCCCATTCCTGCGGGAATATCCGCCCCAAATCCCACTCCTGTGGAATATCCACTCCAAATCCCGTTCCTGCTGGAATATCCGCCCCAAATCCCACTCCTGTGGAATATCTACCCCAAACTCCATTCCTGCTGGAATATCCATCCCAAATCCCATCCCTGCAGAATATTCACCCCAAACCCCATTCCTGCTGGAATATCTGCCCCAAATCCCATTCCTGTGGAATATCCACCCCAAATCCCATTCCTGTGACTCTGACATCCGTCGGGAATTCGGGATTTGGGGTGGCGGCAGCCGGAAGGAGCTTTCCGGGATGTTCTTCCCATGGGAGCATCCCAAGAGAGAGAGAACCCGACCGTCCTTCCCAAAGCGTCCGCGTGTGATCGTCGGGATCGTCCTTCCGTGGATTTTCATGGATAAATGTTCCTTTGGTGTGGAGACTGGTTCGTTATCCCTTAACGAGGGGAGGCGGTGTGGGAGCGGGAGGAGGTGGAAAAGATGGGAAAGCTAAAATTCCATTAAAAAGATGGATGATGGGTTTGGGGCACCCTCGGTGGGAGGGGTTTGCCCTGACACGTCACCACAACAGCAGGAAAAGGGACAATTCCCAAAATTCCTCCTCAAATCCAGGGCTGGGAGCGCCGGCACTGATTCCCAAATCATGGAAAAGGCTCCGATCCCTCCTGGAACGCGGGCAGGGCTTGGGGCGATTCCCGGCTCTGCATCCGCGCGGGCACTTCCAGAGTCCCTGACGGATCCCGGCTCCCCTTCCCGGGCTGGGCTTCCCAAATCCCGCTGCTCCGCCGGGAACGCGCGATCCGTGCTCTTCCCTCCGCGCGCCGACGGCGGAACGTTCCAGGTGGGAATTGCGGGAGCATCCAGCCCCCGCCGTCGGTTCCGGCCGGCTGGAATTCCGGATTTTAATTAAAGCAGCGTTCCCGGGCTCAGCTCCATCCCGCGGGCCCGGTAAACTCCGGCTGTTTGTTCTCCGTGAGCGATTTTATCCCGGAAAAGGGAGGGAAGGGATAAACATCGGCACGCGCCGGGCGCCCGCGGCTGCTCGCGGCCGAGCTTCCTGTGAATGCCGGGCTGGATCCTCCTTCCCGGCGGGATTCAGATCCCCACGGAGCCGTTTCCTTCCCTGGGATCATCTCATCACCTTTCCCAGCGGGATTCAGATCCCAACAGAGCTGTTCTTTCCATCAGGATCATCCCATCCTGGCTGGATTCCGATCCTCACGGAGCCGTTCTCTCCGTTGGGATCATCCCATCCCCTTTCCCAGCAGGATTCAGATCCCAACGGATCCCTCGGGATCATCCCATCCCCTTTCCCAGCAGGATTCAGATCCCAACGGATCCCTCGGGATCATCCCATCCCCTTTCCCAGCAGGATTCAGATCCCAGTGGATCCATCGGGATCGTCCCATCCCAGCGGGATTCAGATCCCAACGGATCCATCGGGATCATCCCATCCCCTTTCCCAGAGCTGTCCCTGCGGGGGAATTTCACCCGACCCCATAAAATGAGGCCGAGCCTTTGCTGGGTACAAAAATCCCCCTCAGCCACACCAGGAAAGGGAATTCCAAATTCCCCAAGCCTTGGGTTACCCCTCCACCTCCAATTCCATGGGAAACCCCCCCGAAATCCGGAGCTGCCTGCTGGGTGATCCCAAAAAAAGCCAATCCTTGTTATTTTTGGTGCTTTCCGAGCGGGATCTGCGGCTTCGACCGAGCCCATCCCGCTGAATTCCCGCTCCGGCGCATCCGCAGGCTCGGCCTCATTGCCATGGATGCATTCCAGCGTTCTGCATGAATGTGTGCTTAATGCCGACTCCAAAATACCCCGGAAAATAAAAAAAAAACGGGAATTCAAGGCGGCTCAGGGCGAATCCCGCAGTTTCCATGGCACCCGGGGGGCTCTGGGATGCTTCCCAAAACATCGGAGCTCAGGGAGGAACGATTTGGGTTCAAAACATTCGGGGAAAGAGAATCCACGTTTTTCAGGAGTCCCCGCTTTCATTTCGGGGCAGATTCTGGCAGATTTGGGGTTCCTGGAGGGTGGAGAATTCCAGCTTGTTCACAGCAGTAATTAGCGTTAATTACCCCGGTAATTACTGAGCCAAACAAAGCGAGCGGGAGCTGCCGGGAGATTTCAGGACCCGCGGCAGCGATTGGGAACCATCCCTGGGTGGGGCCGGAAAATGAGGAATTCAATCGGATTTGGTGTTTCCAGGGCCAAAGAACCTCCTGGGAGTCGGGAATTCCAGAGGGAAAGAAGGGAAAACGGGAGAGAGGGAACTGCTTCCGCAGGATGCTCCGATGGGCTTAATTAGAAATTAATTATTCCTTGGAGCAGTCGGATGGGCAGGGAGGGGTTGCAGGAGGATCCAAGGAATCCTGGAGGGATCCACGCTCTAACCAGGATTTTTTAGGAAGAAATTCCTCCCTCAGGGGCTGGGATGGAATTCCCAGAGGAGCTGTGGCTGCACCTGGATCCCTGGGAATGTCCGAGGCCAGGTTGGACAGGGCACCAAAAATCTGGGAAATCCTGGGATTTGTGGCACAAGAATTGGGGATAAAACACAGGGAATGAGGGCACCAAAAATCTGGGAAATCCTGGGATTTG
>VZTF01003810.1:332552-387602 GCA_013397755.1 Cnemophilus loriae | reverse complement strand
AAGCTTCCAGCAGCTTCTTACAGCAGCCACCTTTGTGGGCCGCCCACTACCAAAAACCAGGCCCTGCAAAACCAACACACTTACTTAGAAGCAGGAGCATTAAGTTCTTTGTTTGCTAAAAATGGATAAATTCAAAAGATTTGTGTCTGCGTCTGTGTGGAGGCCAGAACTTTGGTGGTCGCACACAAACCCAGGCCAGGATTAGTCAGGCCTGACTCATTAACATCAAAAAGACAATTTTGGAGGGGTTTATCCCAACAATTTTGGAGGATTTGGTAAAACCAGGACACACATCAGATATCAGTCTGATTCTCTGTTTTGAAAAAGAGCCAGAAGATTCCTTGTTCTAGCAAACCCATTCCCTTTCTCTTCCTGAGCCTCTTCAAGCCCCTGCAGCCAGCTGTGAACAGCCAGGTGAGAAGGAGGATGGGCAGCACACGTGTGCTGGCACTATCCAGAGCAGGAATGCTCTCCCTGGGGAAGCAGAGCCAGCTGAGCTCAGGTTAAAGCAATCCCCAGGCTGCTGCAACTAGACAAAAATCCTTCCTAATGGACTTCCCGGCACCGTAGCCCCAGCAGACCTCAGCTGCAGCAGCATCTCTGAACCCATATGCCCTGTAATTCTCAAAGTATTTCTGCATCTGAGAAGTTTCAGGTCTGGTTTTCCGTCATTAACCCTTTCCTGTGGAAGGAATTCCTGTACAGAGCAGAGAAGTGAGTTTGCTACACAAAAGCTGTGATTTCTTTCAAATAACACTGCAAAGAAAAGCTATGGTCTGTTGTGATCAATGAAATTGGTGCCACCTGTACTGCGACAGTGTCATAGAATCATGGAATGGTTTGGGTTGGAAGGGACCTTAAAAATCATCTCATTCCACCCCCTCCCATAGGCAGGGACACCTCCCACTGTCCCAGGCTGCTCCAAGCCCCAGTGTCCAACCTGGCCTTGGACACTGCCAGGGATCCAGGGGCAGCCACAGCTTCTCTGGGCACCCTGTGCCAGGGCCTCCCCACCCTCCCAGGGAACAATTCCTTCCCAATATCCTACCTAACCCTCTTCTCTTGCAGTTTGAAGTCATTCCCCCTTGTCCTGTCACAGCCCTTGGGAATTGTCTCTCTCCAGGTTTCCTGTGGCTCCTTCAGGCCCTGCAAGGCCACACTGAGCTCACCCCAAAGCTTCTCCTCTCCAGGCTGAACAATCCCAGCTGTGCCAGCCTTTCCTCCCAGCAGAGCTGCTCCATCCCTCTGCTCATCCTGGTGCCTCCTCTGGGCTCTCTGCAGCAGCTCCACGTCCCCCCTGTGCTGGGCCCCAGGGCTGGGGCAGCTCTGCAGGTGGGGTCTCACCTGAGCGGGGCAGAATCACCCAAAAAAACCACACAAAATCTGAACTTGATGGAACCTGTGAACACGACTTTGCTTTCTTGGTGCTGCAATTCCTGAGGCCACAGCAGAGAATTGCAAGAAAGAGAGTTAAAAGATGAAAATTAACTTGTTCCAGCTTCCAAGACAGGCATGGCTGTGCTCAGTAAACATTTCAGACATATGAGAGAATGGAAGCAAACTAAATATTGCTGCAACATGAGCTCTTCTTCCCTTAGTAAGTGATTCCTAGAGCTTTTCTGCCAAGCCCACAGGCTCCTCAGCAGCATAGTGTGGTTCTCCTTGCTCATTCATGTGGACAAGCAATGATTACCGACAATTAACATTTCTCTTGATGAAGGCGAATTAAGTACTGTGAAAAACCCAAATGCCTTGTTAAAAAAAAAAAAAAAAGAGGGAAGGAAGGAAGAAAAGAGCACACTTGCTAAGCTGGGATGCACGTCACTGAGGCATTTTGTAATTGGAAATCTACCTGGGTTTTGCTTTCTGACTTACTCAACAAAACCCTATTAAATGAGGTTCCAGGTGAAGTACTGCAGTGATTAATGCCACGTCCTGCTGTGACAAGGCACGGTGCTGCAGGGAGGTGGGGAATTAGTAGGGAGCAGCCACATTCACAGCCCTAATATCCAGGTTCAAAGTAGGATTTCTCTGATACACAGGCATAGTGCTCTAAAGGAAATCAATCTGCAGCCTGTACCTGGTGCTGCTTTACAGTCCTCTGGCACTCAGGGAAAACAAATTCACAAAGCAGTGTGGACTTCTGTGCTGCTCTCATCATTATGGCTTCTGAGCAGCTTTGTAATTTCAGGGCATATGTTAGGATGTGATGTGCAGAGAGGAAGGGAGAGCAAAGGGATCCAGCTGGGCTTGAAAGAGAGGAGAAAGTGGTGGCAGCAGCCCCAGCACTCAGCCCTCCTTGGCTGTGCCATGGATTGGGCTGCACTTGCAAGGTCACAGAGGCTGAAGGGTGGAGGGGACAGCAGAGGGGACAGCAGAGGGGATGCATCCACACACACAGGAGAACGTGGCACACACCTGAAGCCAGGGTTCTGATACTTCCACTGTTTTTTAAATGCACGTCCTGCACACAGGTGCTCAGCAGGGCTATAGGTTCCCTTTCTGCTGCGGGTGGTTGGCCAAGCAGGGTCCCCTCCTTGACTGGGACCTACAAGAAGCAGCAACCCCTCTCCTAAGAACTGGCAGTACCTCAGGATCAGAGATGGAGACTATTCCCAAAAGATCACAGATCAGCACCTGGCACTACACCCCTGGCCAAAAAGCTGTCAGATGTTATCCCTGCCCTTGCTTCAGGGCTCCGTTTGCTGACCATCTCTAGACCTTTGCAATTTTGTCTTATTTGTTCAGAGCTGAACATCTCTGCAGAGGAACAAGATTACCTCATCACCTTCTGGGTGAACTTCCCTCCCCTTGATATGCAGCCTGGGCACCAGGCAGAGGAACAAAAGGACAGAATGACAGAAGACTTTTGGGCACTGGGGACATGAAGATCAGCTGCAGCAGCAGAGAAGTGATGAGAAACAGTCCCACTTATGCAAATTCAAGTGCACCAGAAGCTGCTGAACTACCTCTAGCAGTGGTTCCTACAGCCCAGGAGTGGTCACACAGCAGCTGCATCCCAACAAAGGTAATAAATTCACAGATGACAGTTTCAACTGAAGCCTGAGCTTTGCCAATTGTCTTACAGCTGCAATTTCCAGAATTGCCAGCAGAAAAAAGGATTTGGGACAAGATTACAAATCATATACGGGTTGGTGACTAAATCTGTGCTGGAATCTTCCTTCTCCTGCAGGGAATGGCTCAGCTGCTGCAGCTGGGGAAGTCTTGCCTTGTGTGGTCCTTGGGCATGTATACCCCCATGGTTTGGGTGTAAGAGCAGGTTAGGAGGTTTGCTGGGCTGAGGTTTGCAGCCAAAGTGTACAATGTAGATGAAATTGTGAATTTTCTATCAAATTCTCATCAGAAACCATGAGAAGGACGCTGTGGACAGAGAGGAAGTAAAGGCATGATCTTACTGAAAACAGCACCAGCACTGCCTCAAAGCTCCAGTGGACACATCTGGAACAGGTTCAATTCATAAGGACATTCAACAGAAAAAATAACCTCTGTGTGCTTCAAAACAGCACAAACACTCCTGCAGATGGGCTCTGCCCTTGGAAGGGAATTCGGCTGACTCTATGCGTGCCCAGCAGTGAGAGGAGACTGGGATGATATTGCTGGCAGGGAAAACCAGTGCCCTGTACCATCAACACTGCAGAGAGCACAGGCTGCCCAGTTCCACAGAGCCACCACACTCTCTGCAGGCTGAACCTGCCCAGAAAACAGCTGCACCCTCTGGATGTGGTGGCACAAGCAAGGAAATGCTGCTGTAGGGGAGGTATCATCACAGAGCTGATTTAGGTACACCCAGAAAAGCATGGCCAGTGCAAGAGGAAAAGGGACAGGCAGCAGTGTCCCCATGTCAGGCTCCTCGGGCACCATCTTCTCTGTCATCCTGCTCTCCAGAGGCGGCAGTTCTGCTGGATGGGGACTTTGGCACTGTGGGGACATCTCTGCCATGGTGCACAGCTGGGCAGATGTCACTCAGATCAGAGGGGAAGATGAGATGCTCAGTTAAGGTCAAGCTTTGGAGGCTTCTGAAACACATTAATGGGAAACAAGCTGAGAAATGAACCAGAGACTGGGCAAATGTATCAGGCACAGAAGCACAGGATCATCAAGGTGGGAGGGGACCCTCAGTGTCACCCGGTGCCATCCCAGCACCACCAGCATCACCCCAAACCCTGTCCCCAGGGGCCACATCCAGACTCCTCCTCAACACTCCCAGACACAGTGACTCCAAACCTCCCTGGGCAGCTCATCCCAAGGCCTCACCACTCTTCAGGGAAATTTTCTTTTCCGATCTCCAACCTGACCCTCGTCTGGTGCAATTTGAGGCCATTTCCTCTCCTCCTTTCCCTTGGGACACGGCAGCAGAGCCTGACCACCCCCCTCCCCCCAGCTGCCCTCTCCTGTCAGGGAGTTGTGCAGAGCAATGAGGTCCCCCCTGAGCCACCTTTTCTCCAGGCTGAGCCCCTTTCCGAGCTCCCTCAGCCGCTCCTGGGGATAGGTGGGTGCACTTCTCTATTCCTGCTTCTCCAGATGTTTCTCCAGATGTTCATACAGGTTTGCGAGAGCCGAGGTCACCTCCAGCAACGTGATCAAGGGCACACCCCAGTCCTGCTTGATTATCTGGCATGCAATCTGTAAATTCAAATCCTGGTTTGGCTTAGCTTTTTATTCAAGATCGAAAATGCAAAGAAAGGCAGAATCAGCATGAAAAGACAAAGCTGAGTCAGAAAATGGATGCCCATTTTAGTCATGAATATCAAATACATTGTAGGGTGTAGATATATTTACTGCGAGGGTGGGGAGGCCCTGGCACAGGGTGCCCAGAGAAGCTGTGGCTGCCCCTGGATCCCTGGCAGTGCCCAAGGCCAGGTTGGACGTCGGGGCTTGGAGCAACCTGGGACAGTGGAAGGTGTCCCTGCCCATGGCAGGGGGGGGAATGGGATGACTTTTAAGATCCCTTCCAACCCAAATCATTCTGGGATTCTGTGATGCATGATAATTTTCAAATCAATTTAACAAAAAAAAAAAAAACAAAAAAAAACCCCAACAATTTCTGCCTAGGAGATGGGGATTAATGCCCAAATTTAATTCACAGATTAATCATTCCCTCCTTACCTATTCATAACAATTGAGGATCTGCTGCTGCCAAATTCAGAAAAAAAACCACACCTGCAGGAGTTCAGATTGGTTCGCTTGGGGGGTTCTGAGCAAAGAGGATAATTGTTTCACTAAAAGATGTGCTAAGTTCCTGACAAATGGGAGTCCTCACTAACCTCACTTCTCATCGTTTCTGAGAAAATTAGTGCCAGTCAGGTATCCAGGCAAATTCTTGCCGAACAAAATGCTGTTCCTCAGTTAGGCTGAGGCTGTGTGGTGTTCATCAAGCAGCAGAAGCTTACATAAGTTTATATAGCGTCGATTTGGCGTGCTGGGCCATATGGTCCTATCGTTTTAGAAAGAGAGTTCTTCACTACATGAAGTTTTGTCTCAAAACTGGTGGCACGTATTTTGCAGATTCCTCTGCAGCAGCTGATGTTGCTGGGAAGCTGAAAATGCCCACTTTTAGTGTGCTGGGAAATAACAACAGGTGTGGTGGGGAATGTTCTTTGTACCTAATTACAGGCACCCAGCATTGCTGCCTGATGCTCTCAGGCCAGCCTGGAATTCCTGGAGAAAGACAGGCTTCTCTCAGGTGATCCACAGTGACTAAATCGGTGTTTGACTTGGAATTCTTCCCTGAAATAATCTCTCTCACTTTACAAAAGACAACCAACTTCCAAAACTAATCCCTCTTGCTAGTCTGATTTTGTTTTCATGCTCCAGGGAAAGCTTTCCAACCTGAGACTGCAGCAATATCCTGTTACTCATAGCTGGGCATGGAAGTATTTAATTTTCCTTTGAGAAACGTGGTTGTGTTCAGGTCTCATTGTGCAGCACAGTCACCCCAGGTTTCTTCAAGTATTTTGGGGAAGAAAAGAGAAAGCATGTCCTGTGGAATGCAGAATAACCAGGGTTCACCTTCTCCACTCTGTGTGCTCTGGGATGGATGTGAGAATTCCCCTTCCTCTGGGATATTTTGGAAGGAGGAGATGCATCTTGCTCGTGGTGTCCTCCCTTTTACCTCCTTTCTATCCTCAGCTCCCTTTCCGGACCGGAGATACGTAGGCTGACAAACACGTGTGACTGCTGAAAGCACTGCATGCCTGAAAATGTCCCAGTTTTTCACACATTCGACAAAAAAAACTACTTCCAAAACCTGAAATACTCCAACCTGCTCAGTTCTGACATCAATAGTTAAATATTCAAGGCAGAATGTCCCACTTTTAAGAGGTAGTGAGCAACCCAATATTCAGGCTAAGCGAAGTACCAAATATTCTTTATTTGGGCACATCTCGAAAACTGAAGCCTGGGAGTTCACTTAATTGTCTTGAAGGGAAAAAAAAGAATATCTGAATGTTGTTAAATACAAGAAATCACCAGGTATGGCAAACTACTGTAGAGCCTAATTGCTAAATAACAGGTGTCTTACTTTATAAAAACAGCTTTAAAAGATAAAGACTGTTTCTATTCGGTTCACATTAGGATATTTTATACTTTTACATCTCAAGACATTTAAAACAGCTTTTATTATGCCAGTATAGTGTTAATGCCATTAGTTTCATCTATTCCTACTTGGTATTCAGCCCTCCCTCAGCTTAAACCCCTGTGAGTGGGAAAATGTATGAGGCATTATATATGAAATGTCTAATAACTGTGTCTACAGTGAGAGAGAGACAATAAATAGCATTTTGATGGAGAGTAAAAGAATATTTTGAAGAGACAGGCTTATGAAATGAGTGGGAGTGGAGACTCACGATCATATTTGATTCTTCTGAGGTTATGACTGCATTAATTTTTTACTTTTAAAGAGGCAGGAATGGCGCTGCAGACTGTAAGTGAATTAACCTCCGTAATCACTTCTCTAATGGAAAATGCTGAGCAAGGTGGCTGCAATTCTGATCACTAGAATGGAACCAGTAGAAGATATTAACAGGTCATCTGTCTGTCATTTATAACGAGCAGAACAATCGAAAGTGATAAGGCTAAAATGAGGCCACAGCATTGCATTATTTTTCCACAAGGAGTAGGCAGAAGCTGTTCTGATTCATGAGCAGAAAAAGTAAAAACATCTCCCCACCTCATATCCAATTTGGAGATTTATTAAGGAGTCAAAACTGTTCGTGGTAGCGAGCTGATAAACAATAATCTCCCATGAATACTGATTAAAAGGTGAACCAATTTGTCTTCCTTAATGGGATTCTACTTTACAACAAAACCACAGCTGGTTTATTTCAAAAGAAGTGAGCACGGAGCCTGAACAACACTGGGAGCAGAAGGAAATTCTGGCTGCCACACATATTTTTAATGCCAGGTCTTCTTGAAGGAACTAGAAAAGCAAAACGTACCAATACACAGAAATTTAAAGTTTCTCAAATGTGATTATTTGTATCCCCAGACCTGCTGCACTCTTACAAGACAGATAATCAAGCTTCTGGGGAACACTCGCTCATTAAAAATATACATATATCAAAATATCAGTTCCAAACCATTAGAAACTGGACCTGTTTCCTCACAGAAACATTGAATTTTAAGACTTTTTGTGGCCTAGGATGTGAAATTTGAAATCAAACCCTGATTTTAATTTTGATATAGCAGTATTTTTTCTTGTGCTTGAATAGAACTGTGGAATCACAGAATGGTTTGGGTTGAAAGGGACCTTAAAGATCATTTTTTTCCAATCCCCCTGCCATGGGCAGGGACACCCAGGTCACTCCATTGGCATTATCTGTACACTTGACTGCCTCTTGGTCTCTTATCTCTTATCCAACTTGTTCCAAGCTGTGCACTGCTGCACAGAACAAACACTGTGGGCAGCTGTAAACCCAGGTATCTATGTGTGCTGCTTTCGATGGTGAACACAATTAAACCAGAAAGTATTTAAAATGCAGAGTTATTTCATCTTAAAGACAGAGGCATCCACTGATGGAGCACTTTTTAAACAGAAAAAAAAAAACGAAGTGGGATGGAAAATAACATCAAATTGAGGTCAACACAAATTTTAAGTACCGGGAATAAAATATCATTTTGACGTCAGTACTGGGGTTTTTCAGTTATTGATCAGGAATGGCACTGGGAGTGGAGACTGTGGATGTGGTCATGTATTCCCATCCAAGAGTCATGGCACATTCCTGTTTTCACTGCATTTTTGTTAGGATAAAGATGTTCCATCTGCAACAGGGACAGGGAGAGTCACACACTCCACTGATGAAGATTAATAGCTGCAGAATTTTATTCATTGCTTCAGCATGGACATTTCTTATTCCTGCTTGCAAATACCTCCAGGTCCATTTCCTTGGTCTGTAAACTAATTTTTACGCAGCTCCTGTTCAGCTGGAGCTGGCTTCAGGGCCTGGAAACAACCAGCACAGTTGGCATTTCCTCTGCTTTACATCGTGTTCCCGCAGAAGAAACATTTCCTCTGTGCCTGGAATTTTACAGAACTGCCATGGTGAGGGTTGTAACTACTGTTTTGCTTCATCTCCAGGAGAAATACAACCTTTCTGATACGTGCTTATTAGCTTCATTACACAAATAATATTTCTTGTGTGCACAGGAGATAAAACTTTGACAGCTGAGTCACAGAGACTGAGCACGCCGCCGTATTCTGCTTTTTGTGACAGGCAGCCCAGGGAGAAAACAATGCCTTTGGTGACAGGTTCTTGCTAACGCTGGGACAGAGAATTCCTAACACATGTTTTATTCAGGCAAGCCATTAAGTCTGATAGTAAATAATTGGCCATTTCTTCTCTGGTGGAGCAGCCATCAGCACACACTCAGCTCAGGAGGGGAAGTGATTTATATGCCATGAATTAGAATTTGGTGCAACACAGAACTGTGGCAGGGCTATGCAAAACAGCATTTAATTCCCCTAAAATGAACTTTCTAACACCAGTAGTCACCTTGACCAGGATGTCTGTCCCTTGGAGCTTCTGATGTCACACAAGGAAGCAGAGGACGAAGTCAAGCCAAGTGATTAATCTCAGCAAGTTCTTTCGGAACGAATAAATTTTGGAGAATAATGCACTCTTTCCCACGTCCCAGCAAGCATTCATGAGTCATGGGTAGAAATAGAAAAACCCAAATAATCAAATCTTGATTGGGAGGCCACTGGAGTAATTTCTAGCATTTATAAACTACGTAGGATAATGTCATAGATTTCTGATTTTGGTCTCACCAGGTGAGGACTTAGCAAAGCACACGATAAGAATCCTTTCCATGCACTTAAATGTACAAAAGCACAACTGAAGAATCTGGCCATGAGGACATGAGAAAAGTAGCCAAATTACAGGAAGTGTTGATGTTGCTTGGCATGGAGTTGTTTCAAAAGATTTGCTGCAAAAATCATCACAAAGTTAGTGACAGCCCTTGTTTCAATGGCTCTTCACACCTCCAGGTAAAACTACACTGACAGATGACAAGAATCATGGAATCATGAGATCACAGAGTGGTTTGGGTTAGAAGGGACCTTAAAGCTCATCCAAAGCCACCCCTGCCATGAGCAGGGACACCTTCCACTGTCCCAGGCTGCTGCCAGCCCCAGTGTCCAGCCTGGCCTTGGGCACTGCCAGGGATCCAGGGGCAGCCACAGCTTCTCTGGGCACCCTGTGCCAGGGCCTCCCCACCCTCCCAGGGAATAATTCCTTCCTAATACCACATCTAACCCTGTTCTGTCAGTTCAAAGCCATTCTCCTTGTCCTGTCCCTCCATCCCTTGTAAATTCTCCATCTTTCCTGTCAGCTCCATCTCACCCAGCTCTCTAGACATGTCACAGAACAAATATCAGCACCAAAATCGCAACGTGGCTACAATTTCTTTCACCACATCTATTAATACCCCTCATGGAAATTACAGTCAGTGTTTACAGTTTGGTGTTCACCGGCACTGCTTTAACTTCAATGACTGATTAACCTTTCTGAAGAAAACCAGCCCTCTTTGAAGATGTAACACTCTCCCTCTAAAGTGAGATCAAATCCGTTCAACACTCCCACTCACGCTGCTCTCGAAGAGAACCAGGGAAGAGAGGACAAAATATAATTCAGAAACATTCCCAGACGTTTCTTAAACAAGGTGAGGTGACAGAAGAAGCCAAATCTTTCAAAAATACTTGGCAGACCACTTTTAATAACAGCTTTCTACTCTGTGTGTGTTCTCTGCTCAGATCTCTTCTTTCCAGAGCAGGAGAGGAAACATTGGTCTCCTGCCTTGCTGGATGCCCACTCAGAAGTGCGAAGGTGGGTATTAGGATGACTGTGATTAAATCCCCCTAAAACAGAGGTCAGAGTAAAACAGAGAAGGAGAATTGAGGTTGAAACAGAAATCAGGTGGAGAAGGGAACTGGAGGAGTCTCACCAGGGGGGAATGCCCCAACCTCCTGGAGGAGGAACTGGGGAACATTTAACTTCTGCCCTGTGAGCAGTCAGGCATCATGACCCCAGTTACAGCTGCCCTGGGGTCAGAGCTCCAGCTGTGTGGGTTAAAACCCAGCATTTCCTGTATTTCTGATGGATAACTGGGAAGCTGACTGGTTGCTGTTTCTGGGAATCTTGCTGCCCCTCAGAAATCAAAGGGATGGGTGCAGAGCAATATTAACCATGATTTATTGCTGATATCAGCATATCAAAATATAAAATATTGTAAAACTGGAAATCACAGACTGCAGAAACTGAGCAAAGTAAGTCAACATGTAAATACTGCCTGATCTGGGACATCAACCTGTAATACAATTCATGTTTGAGAGCACAGCATCCCCGTTCCCATCCACGCCACTGCACAACAGCCTCACGTTTCCATCCCCACCATAAATGGCATTTCTGTTGTAAACTTTCGTTTACAGAGTCATCAAGAATCACAGAATCATCAGGGCTGGAAGAGACCTTCAGGATCATCCAGTCCCACCTCACCCCAGCACCATCATCATCATCCCAAAACCATGTCCCCAAGGCCAACTTCTTGAACACTTCCAGAGATGGCAGCCAGCATTCCTCTGCCCTGGAGATCTTCCTCCTCCTCCTTCTCTTCATGCTCCTTCCCCACTGTTCACAACAGGCAGGACCAAAAGCCCAGGTTTCCCCTCTGGCTCCCAGCAGCAGCACTGGGATGCTGTGGTGTCTGGCACCAGGGACTAAGAGCTTGCCAGGAATGACACTCAGTTTACCCAACTTTAGGAGTGTCTGAAAGAAATGATCTCCAGAGAAAGGCTTGCAAAAGCCTTCTTGATGTTTAAAATGAGCTAGAGAGTGAAAACAATAAATAATTCAATTTTATTCATATTCATATTGCTCAGAGAAGCTGTGGATCCCAATCCCTGGAAGGGTCCAAGGCCAGGCTGGATGGAGCTTGGAGCAACCTGGGACAGTAGAAGGTGTCCCTGCCCATGGCAGGGGTGGCACTGGATGATCTTTAAGGTCCCGTCCAACCCAAACCATTCCATCATTCCATGATTCTGTGGTATTTATACAGCGAAGGGGAGGGAAGTACTACAAAACCAGTCATTTTAATGTCTATTTCCAGGTTTTTAGGCAGTTAGATTGGTGAGATATTTTAAATAACCCCTGAAAACGAACTTGAGCATCCACTCCCCAACAAAAAGAAGCAAAGGGAGAGTCAGCAGAAGCCTTTCCTTGAGTACAGCTCCGGGTGTTCTCGGCGTTGCCCTGACAACCAACCAGCTCCTGGCTCTTGGGCAACTGCTGCCGATGCAACAACTTTTAGGTTTCTCATTAGAATGTTATTATTGTTATAAGATTCACCAAAAAAAAAGAAAAGAAAAGGAAAAAAAAAGCCGAAGGAACAGCTGTGTCAAATTTCGCAGAGGCGCCCAGGTAAGGAACACTGAGAAAGTCTGACTTTTAAATAGCTCCTAAAGGCTGGGGCACAGCCTAGCGTTAGAGCACTGTCAATCAGCCAAAACAGCCGTAGCTGCTTTGATTCCTTGGTGGTGAGAAACCCGTAACAGCCTAGACAGATGCTGGGATGTGAACTTTCTGTCTGGACTTCTGAGCCTGGGACAACTCCTTCTCTTCTGGAGCTAATCCGCTTTATTTTCTGAGGATCTAGGGTAATATTCCTGCTACGGATCCCAGTGGCTACATTTACTTCTTTTACAGAGCTTTAAAAAGCCATTGGGATCTAATGTCTTGAACAAAACAATCCCACTCCAAGAATCCAGAAGGGATTTTTTAAACTGTGAGACACGATCCAAAATGAAAGCCTAGATTGTTCCAAGGCACTGACACACTGAAATTCAGTCTTCACCCTTTCCTTTCCCCATCAACAAGCTTTTCCATTAAATTAGAAGTCTGGCCATTGTTGTCTTCTGGCCAGCTAGGAGAGCACAGTTATTTTGAGGGTTTATCCCAGGTGGAAATGTTTCCAGAAAAGCACACAATAATCTAGATACAGCCTGCAAACAGCCCAAGCAATGCTGCTTGTGTTCCTTTGATTATCACCCAGGCCTCACTGCTGTGTCCCCTTCCCCACCCATGAAAAAGTGTGAGCCAGGAATCAAAACACCTCTGGGACATGTTATGTTCCCAGTTTCTCTGGTGTAAACCTGCAGCCATTCCACTTTTTTTCCCCATTGTAGATAACTGCACATTCATACCCCTGCACCAGAGCAGATTTTGGCTTTCTGTGCACTTCTACCCAGCTCTGTCTGACTCCCCTTGAGAGCCCAGGCCCTCCATCAGTGTAACCCATTCCCAGATCCTGATTTATAATGTGCAGGATAGACTCTGGGCCAGGAGGAGCAGACAGGAATCAGCTGTGACAGCATGTCTCCTGCTCGCACGCGATCCTCCTCAGACTTTTGGCACACCCAGCGAGCGGCTGCCTTTACGTCTTTGCAAATTTTAAAGTTCAGATGTTGTGTATGGAAAAGGTTTCCTTTCCCTCTCACCCTCTCCCAAGTGCCCCTGTTAGCTCGGGCTGTGCTCGTTAGCATGCAGGCAGATACTGGCCTGTCACTCTTCTTGCTCCTATTTGTATTCCTCACGTTATTAACAGCTGCACTGTTTATCAAATAGAAGCTTTCATGGATCACGCAACAGAAAAGACAGATAAAATGATCATTTAATTGTAACTTTGAGGCTCGATTGTTACACACTTGATTTAGAACCTAATGGGTTTATTAATACTGCAGATAAACAAGGCTGAGGGAGCTGGGGCTGCTGAGCCTGGAGAGGAGCCCCAGCTGAGAGGGGCCCTCAGCCCTGGGTGTCCCTGGGTGCAGGGAGGGCTCCGAGCAGGGCCCAGGCTCTGCTCCGGGGCCCAGCAATGGCACCAGAGCCACGGGCAGGGACTGAGCCCAGCAATTCCCCTGCACAGGAGGCACAACTTCTGCCCTGGGCAGGGACCGAGCTGCAACAGAGCCCAGAGAGGCGCTGGAGTCTCCTCCCTGGGGATATTCCAGAACCATCTGGACACAACCCTGTGCCTGTGCTCTGGGATGGCCCTGCTGGAGCAGGGAGGTGGCACCAGTGACCCACTGTGGTCCCTTCCAACCTGACCCATTCTGTGCTTCTGTGAAGACCAAAAACGCACATTCTTTTCAATTGGAAGCAAACCTTCCAAAAAGTGTCCTTTGTGACGTGTTCATCCAAACATTATCCATCAAATCACCCTGTTATTGAAAGGCTCTTGGCCAAGAAACACAGAAATAATCTTCTCATGAATTTTACTTGGGCACACATTGCAATGAGAGCACACTTCAGAGTTCAGCCTGCAATCAATCCCTCATAAGAAATCAAATATTTTGTAGGATCCTAGGGAGAGTTATGGGGGGAAAAAAAGTCCTTGATAGCTACCCAAGTTGTTATACAGCCTCTCCAGTGTCACCACTGCACTCTGAAGAGTGACAGACTGATTGCAGCCTTTTTTCACCTTCGGTGCAAATGAGGTTTGGGGCCACAGGATCCACATACTTGTGGTTCTTAGGGAAGGTCCCCTCCCTCTGTGGGGCATGAGATCCCACCATAAAGCCAAAAGAGGAAACCAGGCCCAAGGCAGTAATTGCAAGGATCATCAGGACAATGACAGGCTGAAGAAGAAATAATCACATCTCTCATCCTATCTTATTGAAGTAAACACTTGGGGCTGCAAATTCTCATGCCTCTGTGTAAACTGGGCATGATGAAGAAGGAAGGAGAGATCCAACTACCCAGACAGAATTATCTCCTCACTGGCTCCTAGGCAAGCAAAAGCTGAGAATGAAATACTCACAGCCATTATGTTATAAATATATTTTAATTAAGTGCTGCAAAAATGCTGCCCTGATTGAAAAACGAAGTGATATCATTGGTTCTGTTGGCAGCCTAATTCTGGACCGTGTACAATTCGCACATTAAACTTCCTTTAGAGCTGAAGTTCCCAGTGCTTTATAAAATGAAAAAAGACAGTATTGCGTGATGATTTGCGTGTTCACTACAGTGATGTGGTACTAATGAGAGGAACTTTTCTACTCAAAATTAAAAACACTCTATTGGCTCGTAGAATCACAGAGTCAGAGAATGGTTAGGGTTGGAAGGGACCTTAAAGATCATCTTGTAGTGAGGGGTGGTGTAAGGACTTTGACAGACAAGGCTGATAACACCAAAGAGATACACTAAGGAAAAAGAAAGGATGAAACTTCACCTCTCAAACAGTTCAAATAAAGTTGCTTGTGAATTGCAAACCACCAAATCTGTTGAGCACATACTTCCTTTTCAGTTTAGAACTTTAAGCGTAACCTTAAAGTTAGACACCAATTTAATTACTTTGCTCAGACAGAACCCTTGAGAGCTGTTCACCCAAATGTGAAGTGTAAAACAGAGTTTAATAGACACATTTTCAGGCTCTCCTAATTGTCACTGCCATAATTCAGCTTTCCCTTAATAACATGCAATGACATTTTCACATCAACGCTGCATCCTACAGCTTTCAAGGAAAGCAGAGACAACCAACAAAATATCTTAAAAATCACTGTCCTGCTCAAAGCAAGGTTCAGTTTGCAGGGAGAGTTGCTATAACTTCACCACCATCATCATTACTGTTATTTTTATTAACTAGAGAGCAGATATAATCAGGAAAAAAAAACAAACTAAAGCACTTTCAGGTATAAATTCTCCTTCCCTCAAATTATTATTTCCAGTGCAAGGACAGAGATATTGTAATTCATTACAGAAGAAGCACTGGATGGTGACAGGACCAAGGCCACCTGCAAAAACAGCATGAAATAAAATACCAGGAGAGAGAGAATCTCTCTTTTTTTTCAGTGCAGGACTCTGGCTGCTGAAGAAGCTGAATCTTGGAGGCAGAGGATGCAAAAGCAAAGTCTGTACTTTCGAATCTTAGCCTGTCATCTTCTTCACTTTAGTCTCCAGAAATCAGAATTTGAGGAGGAATGCTAAAAATCTCTAATAGGGACAAATAATTAATGTTCCTCACACAAATTGATTCCCCTCTGTGCAGTCTCCCTCGTTTATCCTTGTGCACTTCTGTGCTAGTAATGGTTAATCTCTAGCCCAGATTTCCCTTGTGTTCTAATTCTTTTCTGTTCTTTTTCAGTTAGAGATGCCAAGGTGCATAAAATCAGATTTGTCTGCAATTAACTCCTGTTTAAGTACAAACCTCTGTGCCGCTTTGCTCCCTGCCCAGCTCTCCCCATCGGAGCAATGACCACTAAAGTAAATCAAGAGGCTCTAAATCCTGCACACACGTGTGTGTAAATCTGTGCACACAGGGTGATAGCAGCTGTGCTGAGCTTGTTCTGTGGAGAGAGATGAAGGGACACATTCAGAAACGGTCCTTGATAAAGTTGTGCTCTGTAATGGGTTCCTAAAAGAACCCCAGGTATGTTCCCTGCCTGGCACATCTTCCAGCTCAGCCTTTTAACCACTTCTCTGCTGTCGCTGAGTGCAGCAGCTCCTGCTCTGCTTGGCACAACTTCTGTGGGATGCTCTCAGTCAGCACAGCTGAGAAACAGAATTCCAGGATCCCTGAGGCTGGAAAAGCCCTCCCAGCCCATGGAGGCCCAGCTGTGCCCGATGCCCACCTTGTCCCCAGCCCAGAGCTCTGAGTGCCACCTCCAGGCCTTCCTTGGACGCCTCCAGGGATGGGGACTCCAAACCTCCCTGGGCAGCCCCTGCCAAGGCCTGACCACCCTTTCCATGGGGAAATTCCTCCTGGTGTCCACCCTGAGCCTCCCCTGGCCCAGCCTGAGGCCGTTCCCTCTCCTCCTGTCCCTGTTCCCTGGAGCGGAGCCCGACCCCCCCGGCTGCCCCCTCCTGTCAGGGAGCTGTGCAGAGCCACAGGGTCCCCCCTGAGCCTCCTTTTCTCCAGGCTCAGCCCCTTTCCCAGCTCCCTCAGCCGCTCCTGGGGCTCCAGCCCCTTCCCCAGCTCCGTTCCCTGCCCTGGACACGCTCCAGCCCCTCCAGGTCTCTCCTGCAGGACCCAGAACTGGACACAGCCCTCGAGGGGCCTCTCAGTGCCCAGCACAGAGGGACAATCCCTGCCCTGCTCCTGCTGGACACACAATTCCTGATCCAGGCCAGGTGCCAGGGGCCTCTTGCCCACCTGGGCACCCCTGGGCTCGTGTCCAGCCCCTGGCACCAGCACCCCCAGGGCCTTTCCCAGCTTTGCAGCCCCTCTGCCCAGCCTGGAGCTCCACGGGGTTGTTGTGACCCAAGGGCAGGACCTGGCCCATCCATCCATCCTGTGCAGATCCCTCTGCAGAGCCTTCCTACCCTCCAAGGGTCCTTCTTGGTCCACTTGTGCCTTAGGACATTAAATCCACCCACGATTTCTGAGGTTTGGACAAAATCTCTCAAGGACTTTCAGGTGCTCTTTCTCCCTGATATTATGAACATGTGTGTGGTCTCTTCATTCATGAGAGAACCAAAAAGAAAAAAAGAAAAAGAAAAAATCCTCTTCCACAATAAAGAATTCTAATGTCCAAGTTTAGAGGCTGTTCCCTGCTTCTTTTGTGTATACTTACGTTTTTTGTGGGTAGCATATTTGTCACAACCAGCTCTAGTGTTCCCTAGGCAAGGAGAAAATAACCCACTTCTATTTCAGACTTTGCAGCTCTGTAGCTGCTTGAAGGGATAAGGACATGCACTGGGGAACTACAGTCTTTAAATAGATATATATTTACATAGATGTAGATATATATACACACATACACATATATATACATGTCTATATATATATATAAATATACAGGAGAGTACAGTTAAACTGAATGATTAAAATGTACCGGCAACTTCATAAAAACCAAAACCTTTCTCCAGCTCCCCTGAAGTCAAGGGAGACACCAAGTCACCAAACCTCATGGGTTCCTAAGACGTATTAATTATAAATTTGCAACTTTCCCCTGCTGTGCAATGATGCTGAACATCAGGCGAGGATCTCTCCTTGCACAAAATAAGACGTAAATGATTGTCATTCAAATTAAGAAGTAAGAGAGGATGTTTGGACTTCGGGAAGTTCAGGTTAAGCCAAGGCTCCATTCCTCTCCTCATATATTTTATATCCTCTCCTGATATATTTGCTGTGGAAGGACTCTGCCAGTCCCATCAGCCAAGCCTTGTGTGATCCTTTGCAGAAAAGGAATTCAAGCAAGCCCCAAACTGGCTGATTTTCCTCTGCTCTTCCCAGTTGACAAGGATGAAATTTAATGTGCACTAATTAGTTTGAAATGATGGGAGCCTGAAATTATCTTCACTCTGTAATTTAGAACCTGGTAGTGATTTGTACCTAACCCACACATTAGATACTGAGACCTATATTCAGACTTCTCCTTTTAGACATCTGAAGTGTAGCATTGCAGCACCTAAAATTTAGGCTTCTCGCCCCACCAGCGTGATTCAGACTATCTAAATTAGATACTTAAATGATCCTGGAAAAACACAGAGTCAGGTGCTTCCAAAATCCTTTGGAGGGCAGTTCAGGAATGCTGGATTGATAGTGCAGAGTCTGCACTTTCTGGTAAGGTGATTCCGTGGCCTCACAGGGTAAACCCTGCACTTCAGAAAGCCACGTTCTCCTCTGGCCCCTTGCTTGGAGGCAGCAGATGCCCTTTGTGGTTTGGATTATTGGGCAGGGTAATTGCCAGGAGAACCCTGAGTCTGTCAGCTCCCCTCAGCCTGGCTCCAGGACTCCCACCGGTAGGAGAGTGTTCTTCCTCCAAGCAGGACAATGTCTGCTTGTCCCTCTGTTTCTGCTGTCAGGGCATCCAGTGAACATGGATCTTGGCTATGTGAGATATTTGGTGGCCAGGATTTTACACCTGGCAGAGGCATTTCACCTGCTTTTTGCACTTGCTGTTGAAGGCCAAGTCCACACTCACCAGCTGCCCTGGATTCCCTCCCTCTGACTTCCTGGAGCACACTCCAGGAGTCTGCCAACTCCACTGAATCCAGGTGGATTACACCATTTCCTTTCTGTCTGCAATCAGTGTTCCTGTTTTCCACACTAGTTCGAGGAAAACAGAATTATTTGGCTGTTAATCTCAAAGCATAACATTCTGAGCCAGTTTTGTTTGTCACCAGGCCCTGTCTGCTGCACGGAATCTCAACTCTGGATATGCCAGAGCCTCAGGAAGGGTATCCAACTCTTTTTAGCAAGACTCATGCTTAGATTTATAAAGAAACATCAATTCTATCAACTCCAGTGCTGCAAGTGCTTTACTTACAGAAATGGAGATAAACACATGCTTAAATCCTTTGCTAAATTGGTGTCCCAGAGAGGAAGAGGATTAAGACTCGTGTTCACTGATTGCATGTGATTTTAAACTCTTTGTAGGTTCTCCTAAACTTTCTCATTAGGAAGCACAGCAGGCCATTCGCTTTGAAGAGCACTGTTTATTTTATTTTATTTCATTCTATCACAATGGAGATTTGTTTTTTCAGCCAGTCCATGAAATCGAGCCTCAACCTCTACACAGACTCCACTCAGATTTCTCCATCTTTGAAATCACCGGTTTTCCATTTCCTTCAGGGGTAAATAAACCACTGAAGTCCAGCCTGGGGTGAAATTTTGAAAATTAGGAACCTTTGCAGGTCCCAGCTGAGGCAGTTTGTGCTCAGGCTCCTCCTTGGGTGAGAAGTTGCATCCTGAGCTGTCCAAGGTATTCCAGGGCTGCAGCACTGAGGATAATTGAGCGTAACTGCAATTGTTAAAATGCCTACTTAGCCATTCCTAATTGAATATGCAAATTACCAAACCTACATTACCATCCCAGCAATGTGTGATTCTGTACCCACTAGTGTTTATTTGCAGTTTGAACAGTTTGTTTCTGAGAGAAGAAGAAGAAGAAAAAGAAATAATCTTTCAAGCTTGTCCATTAAATTATTCTACCAGCTGTCACCTTATTAAAAAGCCTGCAGTTATTAATAAAACTACTTTAAACAACTCACCAGCAATCGCAAATTAAGGGAGAAGCTCCCTTTCTCCAAGGCTTCCTTGGAAAGGTTCTGAAATTCACTGACAACCTCAAATCCGTCTCTCTGCTCCTGCCAATATTCCTGCACGCAGCACAGCAGAACCTAACAGGGATAGGAATGCAGATTTTCAGACCTGAAGGTGAGGAGGAACAGGATGGATTTATGCTGAGGTAAAGCCTGCCAAAACACGGTAAAAAATTCTGACACAAGCTGAAATTCTAAATAAACATTTGTCTTCTTGGGCATTTTTAAACAAATGGTGTAAACTAAGAAATAAACCAGAAAGAAATAGAGAACGTGATTTATAGGAGATGGAGGAAATGAAAGAGAATTGTAAAGCAGAAGATGTAGCCACCTCTTGTGCACCATAGTGCAAAATATCAAGATTTATCTGAAAATGTAGCTGTAGGTCAAGTGGAGTCAAGACAGTAAAAATTTATTACCAGCCTCCATCATCAAAGATCCTGAGCCAAAAAAAAAAAAAAAAAAGCCAAAAAACCAATAAAATTTTACAAAACCAACAAAAATGACAGCAGAAATCCCCTCTCACGCACAGGCAAAGAAAAATAAACTCAGAAATAAGTTATGGTGTTAAACTCATCAGTTCTGCGTCAGAAATTGAGATGAATTGTGACATCAGGTTGGGAAGTTGATACAATTTAAGGTGCTGGGCGATTGTCAAAGCCCTGCCGGTGTGGATTTTGCTAACTGTGCACGTGGAACTTACTGGGTTACTGTCCAGAGCTCATCCAACTGGAACTGGCTCAGTTTCTGTCCATTTGTTCGGAGCAGGAAACAGAAATGAAACTACTGCTGGATTTGAGCCATGACTATCTCAAGCATGGGGCAAATGAGGTAAAAACCAGAGTGAGACCTGGAACAGAAGTGCTGTGGAAAGCCTGGAAATGGGGAAAGGAGACAAACTTTCACTTTGCAGCACTGCTGTCAGAAAGGAGGGGAAAAGCTGCTACACTTCTCCTATTTCTGAGTTGGGAAAGCAGATCCCTGTGATCACAGCCACCGTGATTCTCTCCAGTTAAAAAAAAAAAAAACCCACAGCATTTCCTTGAAGGGAGGAAGACAGAAAGAAAGAAGGAGAGGAACCAGAGAGAGTTAGCACAGAGAAGGTTTTTGTGAGATGCCTCTGTGATTTCTGCCAGCAGAAAGAAAAGAAGAGAAAAATGCAAGAGAAAAAGGTCTTTCCTCATCCCAAAAGAGCAGTTCATCGTGTTCATGTGGGAATAAAGGCAGTCCATCCACCAGCAGGCAGGGTGTTCATCTGTGTTTTCCACTAGACAGTGACAAATTTTTATTTGGTTTTATTTCAGCACCCTGGTCATCCTTCACTTCTTACTAAACTCATAATGAAGTTCAAATTGCATTCAGCTGGCTCTGAACAGAGCAAACAGCGCTTCCAGTCCTGTAAAAGCCAACAACATTCTCGTTCCACTGCTGCTTCCATCACTTTCCATAAAGAAAAGTAGCACCACCAGACTGGCACCAAAAAAGGGTGTTCCGTGTGGAAAACCAAACAGGAACAAAGGCACTCCATCCCACAGGGCATCTCTCTGGGTTTTTTTGAACCACCAGCAGACTTGCCATCCATCTATTTGGATTCCTTCTTCCAGCCTTGTGTCAGATCAATTTCTTTGCTCTCTATTTCCAGCCAATTCCCACCAACACTCAGTGTGGTGCCCTCACACTGTTGCCCATCTCATGACAGCGATTTGATTCTGTGCTTTTAGAAACCACAAGGTTTCTGTGCTATCCTAATTTCAGTACACCTGCGAAAGTCTGAGATTGCTACTGTCACTGGAACATGGATCTGCAGGAGGAACAGCACTCCTTTTCCTCACACTCAATCCTAAGAATAGTGAAAACATTTGAAAGAATATTTAAGAGTAACCACAAGGCTGGGAACAGAATGAAAATCAAAATAAATCTGTATTTTTAGAGTAATGTTGACGTTAAAAATGTCTCGTTTGCAGAGTCACTGGCATCTTCAGACTCAACCAACAAAGCCTCATTCAAGATTCAGTTCAGTCCTGGGGAAAATGAAGGAAAATCATTGTTTACATCTTTGTGTTTTGTAAATCCTTACCTTGATACACTGCAAATATTTGAGCTCAATTAACTCTATTTTCTTTGCATGATAATTCTGCTTGTTTGTCTCCAACCACTTCCTCCAATTTTAAATAGATTGATAAATGAAGAGAGTGGTGTCTGACAACCATTAAGCACTAATTGCTCATTTGCAGCACGGATCAACAACATTCAAATTCAGTCAGATCAGAGGGTAAAGAGCTGCCAGGAAAAATGCAACGNAGGTCTCTCCTGCAGGACCCAGAACTGGACACAGCCCTCGAGGGGCCTCTCAGTGCCCAGCACAGAGGGACAATCCCTGCCCTGCTCCTGCTGGACACACAATTCCTCATCCAGGCCAGATCCAAAGATGTGGGAGAATGAAGATGAAACTTCTTGGCTGTGGTTTGGACTTGTGCTGGAATCAGTGTTGATGTTTCAGGAATGTTTTGCGGAGCAGCACTTGCACAGAGCTGAGGCCTTTGCTGCCTCTCACCCCGCTCCACCTGCAAGGAGACTGGGGGTGCACACGGATTTGGGAGGGGACACAGCCAGGACAGCTGGCCCCAAATGACCCAAGGGATGTCCCACACCTTATGGCATCATGCTCAGAGTCTGGAGATGGGAGCAGAAGAAGGAAGGTGGGGTGTTTGGGGTGATGGCTTTTGTCTCCCCAAGTCACTGTTACATGGGATGGATCCCGGCTGTTTTGGGGATGGCTGAACACCTGCCTGCCCAGGGGAGGTGGGGAATGGATTCTGGGATTTGCTTTGCTTGTGAACGTGGCTTTTCCTTTACCAATTAAACTGTCTTCACCTCAACCCACAAATTGTCTCCCTTTTACTCTCCAGCTCTCTCCCCCGTCCCGCTGATGGGGACTGAGCGAGGGCTGGGTGGGGTCAGTTGCTGGCTGGAGTTAAACCCCACTCAAAACAAGATCCTGCATGGCCATGTCACAATAATACTGCAGAAAAAAAGCCCAAAATATTACAATTAGCACTGTTGGCCCACAAAGCCAACGGAACATAGACCTTTGCTCATGTGCTTTAATAGATCCTAAAATTATAAAGAAATATGTGAATCAAAGAAGAGTATCTATTTTCCTACTAAACCTTTTTAGTGGCAGAGAATCTGTCACTCTGAAAAGCTGAAATGATTAGGCTTTCAATAGGCTAATAGAGAGTTTTTAATACACACAGACTATCATTTTCGAAATGGCAAATCTAAAATTAGGCTTTTAAGCTAACATACACGGGATTTTCAAAAATAGTGGTGTGATTTAAGACTCTCGTCAGGTTCAAAATACATTCCCTAATTAAGAAGCGTAATTTGCTTCGCTCTCATGACTTGCCAAAGTTATTAGAAAAGTCTTACCAGACCGATATGACATGGGAAGTGTTTATCAATTGCCCTTTTTTAAGGATATTTGATTCTTCACTGTCTTTTCTTGGCAAGCACGAAACTGAGCAGTAAAACGATTTATAACAAAGCTAAAATTTTATTAATTATTACAAATCTAATACAACAGGTACAAGAAAACATTCCAAATGTACAATTTTAAAGTATGATTAAAAACGTAGCTCTCTATATATACATTAAAACTGATTTTTAAAAATTATATGTACAGGCGTGGAGGTTCTGATGAAATTCAGTTCTACAAAATCACAGAATCACAGAATGAGTGGAAGAACATTTTGTTAAAATATTTTCTGTTGTTCCAGGTGTATTTTCTCTGTACTCACCCAAGATTAAGTCAGCCTAAATAAAATTCTACCTGTTACCAAATCAAGCTTCAACGTAACACGTTTTTGTGCTTGCAGGTTATCATAAAAACTATTTCCAGGTATCTTCAGTGGGTGAAATAAGTTCAGTGCTGATCACATCTCTGTTGTGGAGCAGGAATGCGCTGCCTGTGAGCCAGGAAATCTGGTTCTCCAGCACGGGATGCGGACGTGGCAGGTACGGAGCCCGTGCGGATCCAAGTCTCACCTGCCTCTGAGGAGCTGCCTAAATGCTCCATGCTGGGACCGCCCAGCTGGGATTCAGCTCCTTCCTGACACATCCAATCTGTGCTGATAAAAGAATCAGGTCTCATTTAAGACGCTTACACAACGAGGGGGAACGGAAAACAGGCTGGAGAGAACATGCAGAACGTCTTTGGTGGCCTCTGAGTGGGTTCTTCATGGGGAACCTTTCCCCTGATGGGAACAGGAAGAAGGTGTGCAGGCTTTGCATCCACCAAGACCTCCTCTGAACAGAAACGTTTGCATTCTGCTAGAAAACACAAACAGTGAGTGATTTCTGGGACTGGTGGGCTCAGTTCTTCCCTGTTGTCACACTGAATTAGCCTCAAAGGATCTACGTTTGGCTAACACACCTCAAAGGTACCCGCAGGCTTCTCAGTGCATTTGTACAGGGAAAACGACCTTTTTCCCCCCCCCGATACACCCCCATACATATCATCCTTTTTCTTTAATCTTCACATCTAACATTTCCCTGCTTCCCAGTGGAAGATACTGCAGAAATTTCCTTCTAATCCCACTTTAAAAGACTGACCAGCTGGGGAAGTCCTCAAGTTTGAATATTAAAACCAAAGTGTTACTCCAGAACAGCTTCTCATTAGTTTATCCTTGACAGGACTTTTTTCACAGGGGAAATTTCCAAATGTTTCCATGACAGTCTCAAACAGGAGTTTTCTGCCTTGGTCTGTGGCTAAGCCTGGCTGGCTTCTATAAAGGAGTACTCAACTGATGTCCAAAGAAAATCCAGCATTTTCTCCAAAGTCCTTGGAAAATCAGGCACTGCCAGAAGTCGACTCATCCTCCGTGTGGATATGTGAAATTTACACCCACTTTGCATCATTTCTATGGACAAAACAACCAGGACACATTTTGGGTTGAATATAAAATGTTTAAATATAATGTTGTCATGGAATCAGAGAATAGTTTGGGTTGGAAGGGACCTTAAAAATCATTTTCTTCCAACCCCCTGCCATGGGCAGGCACACCTTCCACTGTCCCAGGCTGCTCCAAGCCCCAGTGTCCAACCTGGCCTTGGGCACTGCCAGGGATCCAGGGGCAGCCACAGCTTCTCTGGGCACCCTGTCCCATTACCTCAGTTGCTATGGTGAGGAAATCATCATTTTTGTTATCATTATTTATTCCAAATAATGCCTAGAAACTTCATTTCCAAGCAGTAACCTTGTCCAAGGACTTTTCAAGAAACAGTGCCTATCCTGGAACCCCCAAAATCCAAACAGATAAAGAGAAAAAAAAAGAATTGGATGCAGCCACCCATCCTTATAAGCAATGTCTTCATCATGAGTGTCACTAAGGTCTCTTGGGCAGTTAGAAAGGCTGTAAATGGCAGGGGCTGTGCTAAAATTTGTCCCCCATCTCCCAAATTCACCATCAGAGCTGCACCTGAGAGCTCCAGCAGCAGAGGGGACTCTGTTTCTGGACCTGCCAGCCAGCTCTGGGGCCACCCACCCCTTGTACAGCCCAGTTTGAGGTCAAACCATGACAGATTGTTTAAGAAATGACTGAACAAACAACACATGTCCTGAGAAATTCTTTACCCATGGCAGGATTTAATAGAGTTGACAAGATAAAATAACTGATCGCCATTAAGAGAGGGCAATAATGTAATACAGAGATAAGCACATCTTTCACCCGAGCATTTTTAATTTAGTGGCTTAATTTAATATTTTAGGAAACTAATTTAATATTCTTTGCTTCTGTTTTGTGGATCCATCATTATGTTTTCATCATTGTGTTTGATTTTCCATTTCCCATTCGTTTCTGTCAGAGTAGCACTGCTCTATGACTTCAGTAATCTAATCTGCTTGATTTTTTTCCTTGTAGATTTATAATTTCAATTTAAAATTTGTTTTGTCCTTTAATAATTTAATCTGGTAAGTGATTCGTGGTATTGCAGACAGATCTCTGTAACAGGAGACAACAACGTCCCTCTCTTCTCAGAGATCACCTTTCAACCCTCTCAAAAACATGAGGAAAATGAATAAACTGAGGTTAATTTGTTTATTCTGAAATGAGCCCTCTGAATAGCCATGAATTCCTGACACAGTGCTGACTCCTGCAAGGATTGTGGCAGTGCTTCACAGTGGATCTGAGAGTCACAAGTCTTCAGCATCGTCCTGTACAATCATTCCCTTACTCTGGGCTTTGCCTAATGTGATTCACTCACAAAACCATCTCTTGCAAGCACAACAGGATCCCTGTGTCAGCTGATGTCAAATAAATGAAATGAAAATGAATGCATTGGCCATCTAGAAATTGAGGTTCTTTGATAAAGATGCTGTTACAAAGCAAGGAGGAAATGGAGAACAGGAAAGTTTTGATTTGCCACTAATAAAATCAACTTGACCATTATAAGAAAACCTAATTTACCGAGTTTGTTCGTATTTACCTCCGTGGGATTCTGCAGCAAGTTATAAATTGTTGTAATGACTGAATGCATCAATCTTGGTGAGCCTCAGGATTCAGGGAATATAACATTAGAAGAGAGCAGGAGAAGGAGCTCTTTCCACGAGAGCTTGGCAGGGGCAGGGAGTTAAAGCTGCAAGTCTTTACTGTAATTTTCATTTCACCCACTTGCAAACAGCAGAGTGGACTTTTACTTTCAACTCAGGGCAAAATCATTGAATTAAAACCAGTTAATCTCTTGGAAAGGTTGTCCAGGACATTTTGAGAGGTGTCAGAAGACTGAATTACAACACAGAGGTGTCTAAAGACAAGGAAACAATGATTTCAGTGAGGCGACTTAGTGGTAGCTGAGATAATTTAGCCTGCATGAAAACCTTCAGATGTCACAAAGTTCTACATCACAACAGTACAATTTGAAGTGTTTTCAATTTTTTTTATGTCATAGAAAACGCCATGCCTGGAAAATGTCAGTATTTTTACTCTACTGCCAGTGGTTTGCATTGCAATCCCGTGAGTTATCCCATCAAGGATCTCTTGGCATCTCCCCTCACTCCCTCCTCAGACCTGCTTCCAGTCCAGCCGTGGCTGCTGAGTGCTGGTATCATCCACCAGGCTCTTCATCCACTTTCAGCTCTTCCCACAGTATTTTAATTTGGTTTCATCAGTGGAAAACAGGTTCTCGGTGCTGGATTCAGCAGCACAGCAACTGAGAGCATGTTCCTCCTCTCCCCTAGGGAGCACGGGCGGAGCAACCCCCAGGTGTCAGAAATTCCAGTTACAGGAAAGATGCTGCTCAGCAGGAACATGCTCATGGACATGCAATTGCAAAAGGATTCCTCTTGCTAAAATCTGTGTTTAAGTCCCAAGCACATGGGGAGAAGATTAACTTGAAGGAAAGATTATTGGATGTTTCACTGGAGTGAAAAGCACATGTTTTTTCCTTGAGTCTCTTACAAAATACAAATTATTTCAGTGAAGGTCTCCTCTCTCCTTCAAAAATCTCCACCTAAGGCACGTGGCTTTCTGGAAAAGTTTCATCCAAGTGGAATTCAAGTTCAGTACGAAGATTAGAATTAAATACAGGCTCTTATGTGGGAAGTATTAAACAACCTGAATACCAGGGAATGGTTCCTCCTCCACTAATAACACCAATTTACTTCCTTGCAGTTGCAGGAGGAACTACCCTATCCCCAGCAGCTTGCCAGGAAGATCAGGCTTTTATCAACACCAAATTCCTTATTTTATTTAAAAATAACAAAAAGCTGAGAAACGATTGTGAATGTTCTGTTTGCTCATGAAAAAGAAAGCTCTGTGTCCATAAATCTCCTGGCCATATTTGTGAACGAATATTTTTCTAGGTGCTTGGATCTAAAAATGAAGTTTAGTGCCACACTTCCTACTGCATCTGCAAAGGACAATCAGGTGTTGATTTATAATGACCTAAAGGAAGAGGTTTGGGAGTTATCACTCAGTGTATGTTAAGATTAATATTTTTTATTTCCTATATTCAGGCACTTCCTGTTGAAATGCAGAAAAATTCATTTGTAGCACAAATGTTCTCAGAAGTAACAGCACCTTTTACAAACTCAGGTTAAATTGCAACACAAATTAGCTAATGAAGAACTTAATTAGTAATTCTTTAAACTCAAGCACTTAATAGGGGAAAAAAAGGAATAAAAATGACTGCTACCTTGTGAAAAAACACCCCAACACTGTATAAATAAATGCAAAAAAACAAATCACTGTAAAAAAGCAAGAGGTTTTATTTCTTAAAATGCAAACTGCAAATCCCCAGCTATCCACACAGTTTAATCAAAGGTAAAAACACCAAAGCCATAAAGTGCAAGTAAAACGTAATTCTGCAGAAATATGATATTTATTCACAGCCCAAGAGATGTGTTTGTACAGATTCTCAATACTTGGCAGCCAACATGACCTCATTTGTGGCCTGTTTTTCCAAGGCATCATTAGAGACATAAATACCTTTCAATAATCCCAGTCCCTCTCTTTGGGAATACAGTTCACTAAATGAAAACCAGTGCCCAACAAGTCCTTCAGTTCAGAGTTTGGAAATACCTTTGTGGCAGTAAATCACCCAGCACATAAAGAAATCAATTTACATTTCAGAGGAATGAAGGGAAGTGCAAAATAAGTGTTCTGACCCTGGTCTCCACTAATGCAAACAAACGTGGTGTTTAAACAGCCTTTTGAATCTAAGGAACTAGAAATGAAACTTTTTATGGTGGTTTGGCTACCATGCTTCAAGGGGAATTCTAAACAATTCCCTCTTTTATCTCTCCACCACAACAATTCCCATGCAGCCTCTCTTGGCTCTCCGAGCAGAACATCATCAATGATTTTGGAAACTGCATCCCTGCTCTCCCAGCACTGGGATCTCTCCAGCCATGAACAGCGGTCTCAGCCCATGAGCAGCTCCCTTCCTTTCCCAGTCTCCAGTGATGCCACTCCCTGGTTTTTACAGAATCACAGAATCATTAAGGTTGGAAAAGACCTTCAAAATCATCAAGTCCAGCCTTTGACTTATCACCAACCTGTCAGCTGAGTGCCACATCCAGTCATTCCTTGGACATCTCCAAGGATGGAGACTCCAAACCTCCCTAGGCCACCCCTTCCAAAGCCTGACCATCCTTTCCATGAAGCAAAAACATCTAGATGCTACAGATTCCAAACAATGTCACCATTCCCACAGGCACACTTGTTCCTTCTACAGATCAGTCAAATCCCAAAATGTGAGGGTCACACGTGGGGCCACAGACTGGGAGATGTTCAGTCACGTAACAGGAGAGCATATCTGCTCCAAGACCATGGGACTGAGCTGCCAGAGGGGAAAGCAGGGATATCTGGAGCAGGAACAGCTGCTCCTGCCACATGCACCAGGAGCACTTGGGAACAGGAGGCAGAGCTGTCGGATGGGAGCGTGTGGAGGAGACACGTCAGGGAATGTGTCAGACGTGGCATGGCAGGATCCAAGGAGGAGACAGGTGTTAAAGGATCTCGCTCTCACCACAGGAGACTCCACAGGCCTGCCTGGCATCTGCAGAGTACAGAGGAATAGCAGAAGGTGCTGCAAATCCATCTGGGAGCCTGAGTGCAGTGCGGAGTTGTAGGTCAGGCAAGGAGTGCCACAGGAAGGTCCAGTTCCGTGAATTCCAGCAGCCTGGTGATCATCAACCCGAACCACATCAACAAGCAAGACAGGAGTGGGGTGAGAGCCCTGCCCAGCTGTCCCTCCATGCACTTCCCACCTCCAGACACCTCGTGCAGGTGTTGGCAGGTACAGAAGGCTCCTGCTACAATGAGAGGCGGCCAGTGTGTCCTGGGGTGACTTCCAGGGTCACTGATCTCCAGTGTCACTGATCTCCAGGGTCACTGATCTCCAGGGTCACTGATCTCCAGTGTTCTACAGCCTCTGCACAGCCTCATGTCGGGTGGATTGAGTAGGTAAAGAAGAACTCTGCTTTCTTCTGTCTTACAAGGACCTGCAAAAGATCCTAAGCAGCTTCCAAAACCAATTCCCAGCTCCAGGGTCCCACCACAGGGAGGACGCGGAGCTGCTGCAGAGAGCCCAGAGGAGGCACCAGGATGAGCAGAGGGATGGAGCAGCTCTGCTGGGAGGAAAGGCTGGCAGAGCTGGGATTGTTCAGCCTGGAGAGGAGANTGCCATGGCAGGGATGACACTGTATGATCTTTAAGGTCCCTTCCAAAGCAAGTACTTCTATGACTCAGTGTCTCTCTTCACCCCATGTGTCCCTTCAGAGCTTCTCCCACATCTAAGCACTTCCTGGTGCCCCATAACCATTGCTAATTATCCCATAAATATTTAGTACCCTCCCCCAAACTGTTCAGCAAGAGGTTGTGACAGATCCATGGCCTTTTGTTTTATCTTCTTGTTTGACACAATCTGAAAATATTGGATTATGGATATAACTTCTGCCCACTATCACATACGTGGGGATGACCCAGGCCAATTAAAATAAAATTAAGCTCCAGAGGCTCAAGCCATCACTCACTATTAAGGGACTGGGAAAGGAAGAATATTTTTAACATATTAAGAATTCCTAGAGCTTTAATATAACTTATAGCTGTCAGAAGAAGCTAAAGTTGTAGCAAAAGATAACATATCCTCCTAAGTGAGCATGTGGTGTTGCTGTGGAAGACTCTGTTCCTTTACACTTGAGATGTTTTTGATTACAAAACTATGGAGTAGCAAGGATCAGAAAAATCGAGAAATCATTTAAAGACTCATTTACTTTCAGCCGAGCACAGGAAAGAAAAAAACCATTTTGGCTTGGAGGGGAAAAGAAAACTTGAGGAAGGAAATAAAACTAGAAAACAGAAAAACATCACGTCACTGGAGATAAAAGTTTCATTCCTGGCATCTCATTTATCTTCATAACTCGATAAAGGAATATAACAGATATTCATGTCTAAATTTATTTTATACATATTTGTTGATAGGGATGTGATCTTTTGACTTTTTCATAACCTAATGGAGATAAACATCCTTAAAACAGGCCCTCCAGCACTTTCAGAAGCCAGCCTTCCATCTATAATTAACAGTGTTTTCTTCTTCTTCTCGGAGTTTTGACCTATCTTCTATGTGGATTTCAATAATACTGTTTATTAGGCTCTTTATTATGTCTAATATGTCAGACAGTCTGTCACAAACACAGCTTAAAATGCAATAATCAGGAAAAGAAAGTCACTGGTTTTATCAAGCAATAACTCCCCAGTCACAGCCTGATCTGTGCATACATTATTTCCTCACACAATCCAAAACAAGGAGATTGGCAAGGAGAAACAAGAACTTGCCAAATATTGCCAGAAACAGTTTAACAGAAATGATAATACAGTACATTAATTAATGTTTAAAGCTTGCCAAAAATTTAAATGAGTGAGAACTGAAGAGGTTGCCAACTGAAAAGAAGATGGATATGAGAGTAACACACCTGAATGGTTTTTTTTTCCCCTGGTGGAGCAAAATTACAACATTTTTATTATTTTAATGACTTGCAGGATGATTTCCCCAACAGATTTAAAAGGTATCAGAGAGAGGGTTTGACTGTCAGGTGGGTCACACCAGCCTCATTTATTTTGGAAGCCAAGCTGAGAAAAATAAATGCCACTTGCTTCTGGTGGAATACATTGCTGAGATTCTGATATCTAATTTGAATATGGGACAGAAGCTCGAGGGAAAGCAGGGGGGAAAGGGAGGATTGGTACAAATGGTTGGTGATTTTTAACACCCTGGCCCAGCAGGTGCTTTCTGCAGCTGGAAATGCTCGAAGACAGAAATTTAGGCAGGATGAGTTCAGACTGGCTGCTGAATTTTGTCTACTCAGGCTTTTGTTGCACACAAGGTGTTGAGACAGGTTTATATCCCGAAGCTTTACCATTTGAGCCCACAAAGGGCCACCAAAACAGCAGGATCTGGGCTTGCAGGGTCCTCGAGGTTGCATGAGGGCAACAGCGTGAGACCCACCAGGGAAAGATTTCTGCCATGAAATCTCTGGAAAAAACTGGCAGAGAAGTGCAGCTGAAAGGGTGCAGAGCCTCAAGCAGAGGGTAGGCTGCAAGTTCACAAGTGGAAAGTCTACGGGGGTTAATTCACCCACGGAACTCTGCAGCACATGGAACTGTTAACATTTAACTTGCCATTTGTGGAGGTTGCTCAGAGCATTTCAGGGCATGAAAGTCAGTAAACAAACCCAAAGTCTATTATTGTGTTCTGAGGCATTGTCTGCTCCCCCGCAGCATAAATCAGTGTCAGGAACAGCGAGTGCGGAGCAGCTGCAAGGGCTGAGCACACAGAGCTGTCTCCTTCCCTGAGCACTGATTTTAAGGGCTAATGGTGGCCTTGGGGAGCATTGGGAAGAGCTTTCCCAGCAGATCATGGGTGATCCTGCCCCTGTGCCCAGCCCTGGAGGCACCTCTGGGCTGCTGTGCCCAGCTCTGGATCCTCAGCACGGCAGGGCCAGGGAGCTCCTGGAGCGGGGCCAGCGGAGGCTGCGGAGCTGAGGAAGGGCCTGGAGCATCTCCGTGCCCAGGAAAGGCTGAGGGAGCTGGGGCTGCTCAGCCTGGAGAGGAGCCCCAGCTGAGAGGGGCCCTCAGCCCTGGGTGTCCCTGGGTGCAGGGAGGGCTCAGGGCAGGGCCCAGGCTCTGCTCCGGGGCCCAGCAATGGCACCAGAGCCACGGGCAGGGACTGAGCCCAGCAATTCCCCTGCACAGGAGGCACAACTTCTGCCCTGGGCAGGGACCGAGCTGGGACAGAGCCCAGAGAGGGGCTGGAGTCTCCTCCCTGGGGATATTCCAGAGCCCTCTGGACACAACCCTGTGCCTGTGCTCTGGGATGGCCCTGCTGGAGCAGGGAGGTGGCACCAGTGACCCACTGTGGTCCCTTCCAGCCTGACCCATTCTGTAAAACCAACTCAAACACCTTGGAGAGCACGAGTGCCCTGCAGCACTCGAGCTTTGGTCAGCTCCAGGTGAAGCCTGCAGGCTCCCACCTTCTCTCAGCCCCTCCAGTTTTAGATGTTTCCCTGTGATGTGGTCACAATTTTGGGTCAGCAGTCAGCGTCTGCCAGGTGGCAACAAAGCCCATTATACACCAGCCATAAAGAAATAAATAGTGTAATCCACTAGGATGGGGCAAAAATTGCTGCCTTTTCTCAAAAAAGGAACCATCCCACCATTTCCCTGTCCATGAAGATGAAGGTGCTGAAGGCACTGCTTGACTGGAAATGTGAAAGAATGTCATACCAGCCATGAATAGGATGGACAGATGACAAATGAGCAAGTGTGGTGTCAAAGGCCTACATATCTCACTTCCTTTCTCAGAGGTCTAGAAAAGTCAGGTGAGCCCAGTGAAGGACTAAACTACTGATGTGCCTCCCTCCTAAATCCACCTGCATTTATGTCCTAATTAGATTTGTCCTTTCCTCTGCCAGGTCAACAGGACACCTGCAGCATTTCACTTATGACAAGGAAAATATGTGAAAATGTTAACAGCCTTGGATGATCAGTTTTTAATGAGCGAAGATCCTTATCAATGATAAGGGGGTCATTATAAACTAAGAGGAGGATGCAGGCCGGGAGGATTCTCCTGTCACCCCACACTGCAATTCATGAAGTCTGTCAGGAGAATTTTTTACCCAGTCACCTGCCAAGTCACAGGGATAACCAGCGCTCCATCCCTCACACAGTCCCTGTATCCACATCCCGTAACCACTTCCCATTCTGCTGCTTTATTAATCCCTAGGAGCACATCAAGGACTTGCCTTGGATCCCTTCCCGAAGGAGGATGCTGGCTGCCAAGAGGATCCCCACACATGTGGGGCTGCAGTCCCCTCACACTCATGTTCCCACACGTCCCCTGAATCCAAAAACCCAGAAAAAAATGGGCAGATGCTGCTGAGGCTCCTCTGCTCAGCTGCACTTGTTGGAGTTAGAATTACAGATTTATTTTAAAAGCACCTACAGTGGAATTTACATTTGATTTCTTCTGGCAGCAAAGTTAAGGGGGGATTTTTTTTTCCCTCGCAGAGCTGTAGGTTTCTTACCCTCAACAGTCAGCAAACATGAGACAGGTTGCCAGGTAAATTGTTTTCCCACACATTCAGCTCTCCCTCTGTCTCACATTCGCACAGAATCCAGGCTGCAGGAGAGGAGAGGGTAGAATTCTTTAACAGGTCCCTTTTGGGTCACTTTGAACCTCTCAAAACATGAATCCCATTTTATTGTCACCAAATCTACTGTAAAAGTTATATAAGGACATAATAGAGATGGACATTATATAACTCCAGCCATGGGCAGTGTCTTCTCTTACTCTGAGAAGCAAAGTGGAGATTTTCTGATCCTAATTTCACCTTTTAGTCCAGGACTAACATTGAATTATTCTACAATTACTCAGAGACAGGCACATACAAGATTCATAATTAATTCTATTTGCTCCTCGTCATCAAAAATTCTGAAGGGAACAACACAAGACCTGAAGAGGTTTCAGTGATTTCTTAAGGAGATTTTAGTACAAAATATTTTCTGATGAAATCTGTCATATTTGGGACCAGCTGAAAGTGTTTTCCTTGCACCACTAGATCTTTTGAGATTTCAAAAATCTTGTCTTTCCTCTGCCAAATAGAATGTAGAAATTTAAAAAGCAACTCCAAAAAATGAAAAAATAAAAAAGGACTTGACTCCCATCGTGTAATTTCTGAGTTACAAGAATCAATATTTTTCTTAATATATTGATTTATTTTTGGTTTTAGTTAGTGCTTGAAACTTTTTTAAGGGGAAAAATGCAAAATAGTCACTAAAAATGAAGTTTTATAGATCAAAATAGTAAAATACTATTTCATATTTGCCCAGAGGGGCTGTGGGAACACCTCCATCCCTGGAAGTGTTCAAGGACAGGCTGGAAGGGGTTCTGAGCAACCTGGTCTCGTGGAAGGTGTCCTTGCCCATGGCAGGAGGTTGAAACTGGATCTTTAAGGTCCCTCCCAACCCAAATGATCCTATGATTCTGTGATAAAAATTGTACTGACCATTTTGAAAGCTTTTTCCAAACTACTTACAGCCAGGCTACTCATTGTCACCATATCTGCTTTCTACTGAGCTTGGAATATTGGGGGAACAAAACCCATCAGAATTCCATAATAAACAAAAATATAAAAGGAAATACGAGCTTTCCAATCAATTGCTGACAAGCTCTATTTGAAATAGCCAAATCTCAACATCTGAATGTTTTCTGCATCACATCCCATCAATATCCTGCAGCCAAACCTGCCCATTTCTACAGTGCTACAAGGAGAGTGTTTCCATGAGAGCCATTTGAACTATGGGACATAGAGAAACCAGGCCAAAAATGCAAAAAAAAATGGGATATAAACAGCCAGGCCAGTAGATGATAACTCTGAGTTGAAACTTTTTCAAAAAGGTGTCAGGAAAGTATGTTTGCCTTAGGAGCCTTTATAAATACTGTGAATAATCTGTCCCTCAGACCCAGGTGGAATCCAGCACAAATCCATGCCCAACACTCACTCTAAATTGAGGAAATGCTTTTTGCTGCTGATTCAGCTGAAAACAAGACTGCCCAGTTGGTGCCTTGTCCAATGTGAAGAAGGGAATGGTTATTCCAGGCTGAGAGAGTGAAAACGTGAGGGAATATCACACGTTCTCTGCATTTAACAAATTGCACCCAGTGCTCCAGCACGCTGCCAAATCCCGAGCTGAAGATTTGGAAGTACCTGTCTAATAATTGAAGACAGAAATGAATTCACGAGTTCCGTGCCCAGCAGTGCAACAAAAAAAATAAAATACCACCTAGTGTGGACGGATGACAAAAATATTCCCTCATCCCCTTTGCAGCAAACGGGGAGTGAAGAACCTTCCTTCCCCTGTTCGTTCCCTGAATGTGAAATGACAATGGAGGATTTTTGCTGCCACGCTCCAGGCAGATTTCAAAGAGAAAGTCTGCGTGTTCCCCTTGGGAAAAAATGCACAATTTCCAGGCCAGGAGAGTCTGGGAGCAGGGCACACATGCACAAGGGTGGAAAACAAGATCTGAGTGAAATGCAAAGTGTGGAGAAGACGGAGGGGACAGTTTAAAGGAAAACCCGTGAAAATAGGCAAAATACTTTCAATGACAAGCAGTGTTTTTTGCTTTATGGCTGTGTGACAGCTGCTTTCCTTCCCCACGTGACTGCAGCAGGCTGGAAGTGGTGCAGGAGGAATTCTGAACCCCAGGATCTGGCAAGAGTCCTCAGGTCTTTGCAACACAAAGGGAAAGGAGCAGGTCATTAAACATCGTTCAAAATTGCCAGGAATGCAAAAGAAATGATTTTTGCTTTGTGTTTGGTGTCCTGGCAGGGGCGCAGCTCCAGGTCAGAGACAGGGTGCAGGAGGTGAACAAAATCCTGGGACACTGGTGCCTGGTGTGAGAAAATACATGGCACCACGGCAGTGGGAACAGGGAACGGAGTCAGACTTTTAAACAGCTCCTGGGAAATCAGGGCCACCCAAGGTGCATCTTTTGGTGTGTCCCATGCCTGTAGCACAGCTAAATAGCATCAATTTGCGATGACTGGACACAGTTTTGATAGGATCCTATGGCTATTTTGCATGTAAAGCCAATAATAAATAGATCCACTGATGGGGGGGGAAAGGTTTTACTAACAATCACTGGGGTTTTCCCATATTTTCCTAAGAAAAAAGGTTTATGCAATTATATATTATATATTAAAATAATAATAATAATAATAATAATAATCTATAATATTATTTTTATATATATTATATATTATTATAATTGGAGGCACTGGGCAGGCAAAGAGGGCATCTCTGCTAGTGCGATAACCCTCATGTCCCCTGCTGCAGGAGCAGGGAATTCAGGGAGTCTGTGACACAGACAGGCTGTTTTTATCAGGTTAGACTCCACTGCCATTAAAACTCTCCTGAACACCATCACACCAAGGGTGCAGGGAGTCTCTTGTCAGCTCTCCACCCACCTGTTCCTGCACAGAGCTCTGCCAAGGTTTTGCCAGCATAAATCCAGTATAATTCCAGCATATCAGCCTAAACCAGGAACACAGGAAAAAATCCCTAGCGTTACTGTGGGCACTTTGAGCTGAAAAAATGACAGGAAATTTGACATTTGATTCTTTGTGCTCTGTCTTTCCAATACAAGAAGAAATATGTCAATGAGCAGCAACAATCGAATGCTGCAAATCCTAATGATGTCCATAAGAAAGGAGAAGGGGAATGAGAGCATTTTGGGGGTGCTCTGAAGTGACTGAGTTGCTACTGCAGAATTCCTTGCAGGCATTTAGTGCTCAGGGTTTAGCCCTAAGCTTTGCCACCCTCATGCTTTTCACAGACCACATTCAGCAGCAGGACAAACCACATCCGGCAGCTTCTGCACGAGGAGATGATCTGTGCAACACCTAAATGACATAAAGTCCCAAAATACGCTATTACACCATTTATCAGCACATGATTACCTCAGTGGCCCCTCAGAGTAACTGGTGGCCTCTTGCCTCAGTGTAATGATTGTTATTTCCTATCTCCATAATAATTTATTGAGCAAGGTTTCCAGCAGAGATGTCCTGTTGAGGAGGTGTGAGCTCAAGCTTTTGCTTCCAAGAGCCTGAGCCAGAGGGGAGAGGTGGTGGGGTTTGACTCATTTACCCAAGGGAGGGTACAAACTTGCAGCTCCCCAGGGAGTTTTTCTCCTGCCAGCCCACAATCTGTGTTAATTTCTTGAAGTGTGGTATAAAAAATACAGCGAATATGTAATATCTGCTGGAGCAATGGTTGGAATAAACAGGAGACCTGCTGGAATTTACAAATCGTCTGTGACAAGTGAACACAGCACCATGTTTCATGGAAACAGTGAATTGGACACTTGCCTGATTCAGCAAAGAAGCTGTCTTTATAATTTGCATTTCACTTAAATTTTATCTGTCCCCTAGTTTTATTTCCAAGAACTTGGCTTTCATCAGACTGGTTTTTTTTTTTTCCCACACTCTCTAAACTTCATTTCCCTTGAAATAATTTTTTTAACTAGATTTTTTTATGTACCGGTTGTCAAGCATAAAAACTAACTTGATTCATCATCAAACGTAATCGTGATCCAGAACAAAGCTGAAGGATTCAATCAGTAGTGAAAGCTGACCAGCCAGTCTTCAATTCAGATTAAAAAAAAAAAGATGAAACTTTCCAGTCTACTGAAAGTAGAGCTGGCATTTCTGCATGAAAGGCACGCAAGGAAGGGCCTATTTTTAAAAGACATTATCACGAGTCCAAACCTTTAAAAAAATAAAATATTGCTTGTGAAAATCAAATCCACGAGGAAAAAATTCCAAGCCCTCGATGTATTCCACCTGAGAATCCTGGAAAGGAAGAGGGGGTGGTGGGCAGGGGCAAATGTTCTGAGCATGATTGCATCTATTGGCCAACCTCTCTTTATACAGGTGGCCTCTGTCTCCACATTTCTCCATGATTAGGGTCAAATGCCATTGTGTGCAGTCACCGGGCTGCTTATTCCAGAGATATTCATCTAAAGTGAACGCCTGGTAAAGTTTTGCAGCTGCTTTTCGGTGCTGGAACGTTGGCAGAGCTGGTCTGGAGGACGGAGAGATGTTCTGTTTGCTCCCACATTTATCCGGCTCGTTCGCTGAGCAACGCAGAGATGCATTGTTTGTAACACACAAACACTTCTGAAACCCCACAGAGCCCTGGTGGGCTCTGGTTCAATGGAACTGCTTAGAGGAAGNACCCCAAAGCTTCTCCTCTCCAGGCTGAACAATCCCAGCTGTGCCAGCCTTTCCTCCCAGCAGAGCTGCTCCATCCCTCTGCTCATCCTGGTGCCTCCTCTGGGCTCTCTCCAGCAGCTCCACGTCCTCCCTGTGCTGGGCCCCAGGGCTGGGGCAGCTCTGCAGGTGGGGTCTCACCTGAGCACAGGGGCACAGGGGCACAATCCCCCCCTCACTGTGGGGCTCTGGGCTGGGGCAGATCCAGCCCTTATCCCCCAAATCCTTCACCCAGGGCTGCTCCATCTGCTCATCCCCAGCCTGGATTGATCCCAAGGATTTCCAGGTGCAGCACCAGCCCTTGATGGGGTGAAACCTCACGAGATTCCTGTGGGACACCTCTGGAGCTTGCCCAGGTCCCTCTGGACAGCCCCGTGGCTCACATGAGACATTTCACCTTAATCTTCCGTAGTTCCACATCTCCTGTCGGGAATGGAGCAGCTTTGGCAGGAATTGTTTGGGAGAGAACAGAACCAGCTTTGTGATTCCGCTCCACAGCGTTTGAAAAGTAGTTGCCATAAAAATTCCAGTGCCTGCTGCAGGTTCCTCACTGTCCAGCAGGGAATACAGTCCTTGGCAACGTGGATGGGAGATACAGTTGAGACTGATTAGAAGTGGTTGAAAGGTTTCCTATTTGTTCCTAGAAAATCACGGTGGATTAGAGCAGCAAATGAGAAAGAAAAATTAAAAAAATAAAACTAAACCCCTCCACAAAACCAAAACCAGGCTGCAGAAAAGTCCTAAAAATGGCTGTATTTTGCATGAAGAGGGATTTTATTTAATCAAAAATGAAGACTCTTGGTGGTTTAATATCCTAAAATTAAATATTGGGCTTCATGAAATTGCAACTAAAGAAAAATGACAGCAATATTTTTACTACAGCAAGTGGAAAAAATAGAGAGAGCTGACACTCTCAAAAAGTATTTGCATAGTGCAATTTCTTCAATTCACTGAGTCTTAAGGAGAAAATAGGAAAAAAATTGAGTGAAAACCAAATAATAAATCTAGGCCTAGATGGTGGACAAGGCTATTACACCATGTCTGGATGAATCCCTGCATGAAAAATGCATCTGTGACAGATGAAGTTAAAGCTACAGGAACGCTTGGGACAAATTGCAACACAGAAGAATTAGGAGTAATGTGGGCCAGAATTTTAATCAAATAAATAAAGTGTGCAAATGGCTGTAAAATCCATTCCACGTGAGCCTGATTTAAAACCAGTTTTGGTCACTGGAAAGGTAACAGTGGATTTTGTGGCAGGGGACAGGATACCAGGATGGGGGTTTGAAACAGTATTAATCCTAAATTTGGGTTACATTCCCTTTTCAGCTCTTTCGCTCGCGGTATAACTCAGATGTGCCCTCTTAAAAATACACATTGTCATTGCTGAAATCTATTTTTTTCTTTTAGGTGAGGACACTTTTGAGCTGTGGTGGGACATCAACACCACAGGACAGACACAATTAAAGACAAAACACAAGTCCCTCTTTTCCACAGGCCTTTCAGAGATGTGAGAAGGTGAATTTCCAGGTTTTGTCCAAATGTAAAGTGACTATTTCACCACCACACTGGGGATCTGAAGAGCAGGGTTCATCCAGAAGCATATTTTACAGACTCTCATTGGATCAGAGAGCTTTGGGAATTACCATTTCCCTTTCCTGCAGCTTGCAGAAACAGCTGGTGACAAGAATTGATAATAAATTGGCCGACATCCATTCATTTTGTTAAAATGATGCAACAGCATTTTCTGCCACTTTAATAGGAAAATATTAAAGCAACAGCAAGTTTTATTAACTGAATAAATTTTTTTATTAATTTAATAAAAATTAATTTTTATTAAATTAATTTTTCTGGAGTAGGAAGCAATCCTGGCTTTGTTGCATAGTGCTTAAATGGGTAATGTGGGAAAAACTTCATCAGTAGCAGACTTAATGAGAGAGCTGATGCTTTCCTAGTGCCTCTAAGTTTGCTGCCTGTCAGCCTTTCAGGATTCCATATTTACCAGCAATTTTATCTCACTGTGGTAGAACAATTTACCTCAGGTACTTATATCTATCTCTCAATCACTCTTCTTTTTCCCTTCTGTGTCTTCCTCCACACTCAAAATAAGACATCAGGCTCCAACTTTGCCATGGTTAAATCAGCCACTAAATCAGTTGTTACAGCTCACACACTGCTGCCTGAAGCCCTTGATATTTAACTCTTCCAAGACACTCAAGCAGTGCAAAAATAATGTATTCATATTTTAAAAGGGGGTGAGGAAAATACTGAGGTTGCAAAATTAGTCCTTATGTGCAAGGAAACAACAGAGCTGCTGTTTTCTGTGTCATTCCAATTAAGACTTTCTGTGTGCACGGGTGATGATAATTACCTGGCCAGCTATTCCTTTCTTCCCCAGGGGATCCCTATTTTATTCCACGTACAAAGAGAATGACAATGACCCAAAGGGTTGCTCTGTGATTTTTTTACTGCTGTAATTCAGTCTGTGGCCCAGCCCACCCTGCAAAATCATGACTGACGACTGAATTGTGGCCTTTCTTGCTGGTTTACGTGTGGCAGGTATATGAAAGTCTCTCTCCAGCAGGAAAAAACAGCCTTTGGAGCACTCTGAGCATTGTCCGTGCTTCACACATGAACATCTGGAACAAATAATTGCTTGGAGGGGTTTTTCTCTCTCCTCTGCCTAAACAGGCAGCAGATATGACAAGTATAACTTTTAGTAGCCTAATGTTAGGCAAGATTTATCGATCTGACCACACCATGGTGCTAATTCTGTGATGTACACAGGGAGAAGTAACAGCTCTCCCGGGTAATCCTTTCCAAAAAGAGACAAAACCTCTCTTCAGGCTGTCCCCACTCTCATTCAATGCTCAGCTCTCGATGTTGTCTGCCAGAGAATTGTCCCCGTGCAAAGGTGCCCTTTGCAACCCACCCCCATCCATGATCGGGATCACTGGTGGGTCAGGAGCTGATTCTCCCCCTGTGTCTGCTCACAGTCTGCTCAGTCACTGCCAAGCCCTCAGAACTCTAAAATTAGTCAAATAGGGATTAAGATGTGAAATTCCAGGTCCCAGCTGCAGCACCAGTAATACCTGAGGGTGTCAATCACCAGGACAGCCCCGCAGATCTGCCAAGGCATTTCCTTTCATCATGGTCCCCACTAAAGCGTTTAAGCCACCTGCTTTAAATCCACTTACCTAACGCTGTAGTTTAGAGGACCGTGACACTTCGCTGCTGTCACAAATTCCTTTCAAACTCTTGCCCTGGAATAACTGGGTGGGGAGGATTTAGAACTGCCACCAGCAAGGGCTGAGTTGGTGCCTGTGCCCCTCAGAGTCAAAACACAGGAGAGGGATGAGGGACAGCAGTTAAAGGTAGGATTCTATCTCTAAGAATGACAGACTTGTACCCTTTTCACAGAAGCATTTAGGTTGGAAAAGATCTCCAAGGTCATCAAGTCCAACCTCATACCCATCTCTACATCAAATGATAAGATCAAGCCTTTTTCTCAGCGTTGCAAGAGGGCAGATTCCTCCAAAACCTGTGGCAGCATTTGCAATATTTTGCAGAGCAACAAGTCTGGTATTTGAGCAAGGGGAAAAAAAAATGACATTACCATGAATGACTCAGGTAGAGCTTTACAGATGCTGCCTTCAGTTGCTATCATTTACTTTTTGGCTGAAATCCACTGTTGTGCAACTCGCTGTGAAAATCCTGGGTACTCCCGGAGCATGTAAGCCTGGAGGGTGACTGGGGAGGAGACGTTGTACTTGTACTTTACACAACAGCAAATGTCATCCCATGGGCACTGGCTGCTGTGCCTTGAATGTTCAAAACAGATGGTAACAGAACCCTTTTTCTAACAATCTTCTCTGCATTTCAGTGAAAGGGCAAAAATATTACATCCCTTTGGCTGAGAACACTAACAAACAGCAGAAACACTTCTTATAATAATTCACCTCTCTCCTTGTTATCATAATCCTGATTTTAAATGAGGACTGTAGTCAGGTGACACAGACCTTTGCAATTACTCTTTATAAGGAAAAAGTCACCATTTTTCCGTGTTGCCACTCTTACAGCTGGCATTTTCTGCAGCAGATCCACTGCAAAAGATTGGCAAACACGTGAAATGTAAACCTTCATATTCGAATGAAAGTAATCGATTAATAAGAAGTGGTGGATAGGTTCTATCTGGTTTCTGTTTTAGAATCAAGGTGTCTACAAGATATATAAGATATCTATCTATATAGCTATACTAGCCATGAGAATAGAAATGTGTTTTCAGAGCAGGAAAGCCCTCAGCAACAAAGGGAGCAAAATATTAAAACTCAGGCTATGGCTGAGGCTGCATTTTACAACTCATTTGACATCAGGAAAACAAGGATTCGGTTGATTTGGGAAGAGGAGGGACAGAGCACACAAAGTCCAGCACACAGCAATGAACAAAGGGCCTACGTTGAGTGGAAAATCTGACAAATCTGGCAAATCTGAGCAGGCCTTGCTGATTTCCACGTGCTCTCCATCGTAATGAGATGCCTGCGTGCTGGAGAGCCGATGGATCACCGGCGCTTGTAGGAGGCTCGTGACTGCAAAACCCATGTAGCTGATCACTTAAAATACATCACTTAACAAGTCCTTGGTATCTTTCTGTGCTTGGCATAGATACATGGATAGACACAGCAATCCCTGGCCCATCATCTCTGCCTCGGGGAGCAGTGGCTTTGTTCATTTGCTGTTAAACTCAGAGCACGAAAACAAAAATTCACTTTTATGAAACTCTGTTTTCCCTCTCTGACCTTCACGTGTTGCACTGAGACCATCAGAGTGCGCTTATCTTCAAGAATATGAGGAATCAGAGTCATGCCAGCTCCCCTGTTCCAGTGATCTTCCCTGTGTTTGTACTGCATGGAGCAGTGTGAGCAGCTTCAAGTTCCAGACAGAGAAGGGCTTGAAGTTTTCTCCATAATTTGCTCTACATCCACCCAGCATACAAGGAACAAAAATGCCACTCAAGGCCTACGTTGAAAATATAAAATCTTTCCCCCTGTGTTGGGCCAGGAGTGTATTCAAAGTGCTTCTTGTACCTGAAGGAGACGTGATACAGTTTCACTGACAAATTCTGAGATTCTCTTTCAGTTAATCATAGAGGTGTTTCAGCAGCCAAATGTGAATTTATGCTTTTTCCTTCTGACATTTAGATCCATGAGTGTTTACTTAACCGGGATTTCTTATAAAATGGTGCAAACCTCCATGTTAAAACCATGGAGCAAAAAACATTTTGGCAGGAGGAAAGTTAAATACAGAGGTGTAGAGAGGGGCAGTGCAGTGGTGAGTGCTCCTGGTCAGAATGAATCCGTGCCACAGCTGCTGCACAGTTTCTGTGCAATCCCCTTCTTCCCTCAGTTATCTTCCCTATAAAACAAAGACAAAACCAGGCTCAAGTGGACAGAAACAGAAAAGCAATCCTTGTTCCACAGTCCAGTAAACAAGGGAAACTCTTCACACTGTTCTGTGAGAGGAGGGAAAACTGCTCCTGCTCTTTGTAGAGGAAGAGAGGAGCGCTGTTCTTTCCCTCCCACTCTCTCCTACCTGCCCCTCTGTGGACTACAACATATTTACTCACAGGAAATGTTCTGCAAGGCTTAGGTAGTGAATATTTGCACAATATTTGGCTCACGGAGAACGCCATGCAGGAATTATCATTCTGTGGCAAAGCTGACTGTAAATGTTACCCCACAGCAAGTGGCACAAACCAAAATCTTCAGGGTGGGACGCGACTCACATGCCTGTGATGATAGCCCTGGAAATTCTGCTGCTTTCAAACACCAGCATCAGATACCAGATCAAGATTAATAACTGCAGCCCAGTTTTAGTGAGGACAGAAACTCAGAGTGACTCGTGTGTGCAAGCAGAGGAATCAAGAGTCAGCACTGCCATAGATGTCCCCAAAATAATCCCAAATCATTAAGATTTTGTGATCACTTTCCACCAAGCATAAACAATTCACAGAGTTAAAACAAATGTTACACAAACAAACAAATGTTGAGATTTTATTTTTTTTTTTAGGATGTAATGATGGGTTGTTCACAAACACATTCAGGCTGTGCTAGAGGATACTGGCTGAGAATGTAAAATACGTTGCTTATTTACATAAAGAGACATTTTTAGCTTGGATTTTAAACCCATTCAAGTCAGTGACAGCAGCCGATTTTAGAAAGAGTCCAGTCAGGCCTTGCCAGAAAAGCAAATACTGCCCTGCCTGGGATACCAAGAAACAATGAGAATTTGATATTCATCCGCTGCTCTCCTTTTCTCTTGCACGTGCACTGCAGGCAGGAAAGGAAAGGTAATTTGAGTTTACTCAACCAGCTTTCATTGAAAAAGCCACGCTTGCATAAATCACATCCTGTTTTGCAGGGGAAATGCAGGGGCAGCACGAAGCACACGTGAGTTGCCATCCTGTATCAGCTGTTGTATGAAGGGCTCTTACCCTGTGACAATCTGGTTTTCTGTGCCCTCTGTGAATAAACCCCACCTGAGCTTAATGTGGTGTAAAATCTCTCTTCAGCTTCTCCAGCTTTGCTCGAATGCAGTTATTTAATATAAACACAAAGGGTGCTCCTATGTAAAACATGAAGGTGAGTTTGGAGGAGCTGGGATTGGGTCTGTAAGCAGGAATCACAACCCACCAGCTGTACAGGGTGTTGCAGCAGACAATTTGTATTTCACAACAGTGAAAGAAAGATGATCTTTGTGGCCCTTTATGGAAAACCTTCGGTGTCCCCACATCTCCACCAGGAACTAAACAGTGAAAATAAGAGAAACTAATTTATTTTGCTCACTGTCATTGTCTACTCCTGCTTCGGGATAAATGGAGAATTAAATTCCAAGGAGCCAACTTTTCTGGCATGGAGCCATTTGAGTGACTTCCTATATTTCTCTTAACCAACACTATTTTTTTTTAAATTTTTTTTCAGTTTTTGAGTCTGTCTTACAGCATCTACCCACTGTCTTGAAAAATATAATACAGGAAATCTTGTTGCTGCAGTTATTCAGGTTTGGGGTGACCTAATTGTGGCCTTCCAGGGCCTGGAGGAGCTGGCAGGAAACACAGAGAGAGACAATTTCCAAGGGCTGGAGGGACAGGACACAGGGAATGGCTTCCCACTGCCAGAGGGCAGGGCTGGATGGGATATTGGGCAGGAATTGTTCCCTGGCAGGGTGGGGAGGGGCTGGGATGGAATTCCCAGAGAAGCTGTGGCTGCCCCTGGATCCCTGGCAGTGCCCAAGGCCAGGTTGGACACTGGGGCTGGGAGCAGCCTGGGACAGTGGAAGGGGTCCCTGCCATGGCAGGGGTGCCACTGGATGGGCTTTAAATTCCCTTGCAACACAAACCATTGTATGATTTCATGATTCAAAGAGAAGTTAGAGACTAAAGCGTCCAAAAAGTAATTTATCTCACTGATGGAAGATGGGCCTAGCATGGACTGATCACGAACATGAACTGAGCAGGAACAGGTGAACCAACTGATGGGATCATAATTACAACTTTCCAGACACAAAACTATCTGAATAATTATCTCTGCATAGAATTGCTAAATTTCCCCTAGGAAAGAATGCCCCAAAGTGCAGTTCTGTAGATTTTGGGGATGCGTGTCGAGTGTGCAATGCTGAGGGCAAAGCCCACTTTGTTTGCTACTGGGTAAAACACCATTTGATTGGACACCTCGGTGCTGAGATAAGGCCCAGATTTAGGATTTGGCCTGCATTTCCAAACAAACATGCAAAATAGTCCTTTTATAGCTTCATTTTGATAAGGCTTCCCTCTCCTAATCAGCCTCATTGTTGGAGTGGCACTTAAAAGGAACTGGAGCTGGCAATCTAACAATAGTGAGACCCAGATAGGTCATTGAATCACCAACTTTCTGTGAGTCACCCTCAGAACAGCATAAATTACCTGAGGTAATGTTTGTTAAACGATTTGCTTTTGACAGGGAGACATATGCTGCACTGCTGGTTCATTAGGAGGTGTTTTAATTGTTAGACTTTAGTCTGGCGTCTGCACTTTGCCTTTTCCAGCTCGTGCTCTGTTGAATCAGCTGAACAGAGGAGCAGGACTTGCAGTGAGCAGCTCTCAGCCCAGGGGCTGGTTATTTTTGAAATAAATCCTGTCTCCAGTCTTCTAATCCTATGCACAGACACAGGTCTCTTTGTTTTCCTCTCTGCACTCAGAGCTGGGGAATAAAAACTGCTATATTTAGTTTGGAGGGTGGTTTTGCATAGAATCGAGACAAAAGGTGCTACAGTTTTCAAACTAATTTTTTTTTTAATGGCTTGGATGAAAACCTCCACTGATTTGGAGCTGTTTTAACTGTAAACTGGTTTTTAAATTAAAATGTTGAGAGCTGGGCTCTGGAGGCACAGATGACAACTGAGTCCCACAGAAAATGAGTAGGATTCAGGTGTTTCATTCCCCTACATGACATTAAACATCTCCCACTAAGCCTTCCTATTAAGCACCAAATAATCCCTTTTGTTTTCTGAGCTTTACTTTCCTACCTGAGTCTTCTCTCACAAAATTAGTTGAAAACGTCGCTCCGAGTGTCGGAGATTTTTCATGGAAACGGTAAAAGGGAAAAAAATCCACAAAGGTTTGATACACAGCTGGTGGCCACCAGCTTGTGATAAAACTTTTGAGGGATGCCTAGCACGTGGATAAGGGTCATCCCTGGAACTTTTTGGTTATTTTCCTGGTTCCCAGCCTTTCTGGCTTCTCCTGGGACCTCCCTGTGGGTGGGAATTGCATCCCTCAGGAGATCCTGAGAGTCCAAGCCCCCCTCCAAGACCAGGGGCATTCCAAGCACCTCATGCTTCCCACACTGAGCTCAGGAAGTGCCAAAAACCAAACTTTAATCTGCATCCATCCCTATATTCCCTGCCACACGTGTCAGCTCCCCTGGCTGGATTCATATCCCAGAGCACGGCAGTTTATCCTCCTCCACGTGGGATATTTGTAACACCTTGGGTAATACTGCAAAGAGATTTTCTACTAAACTTATGCAGGAATAGAAATTGTCTTCTGGTCTGCTTTGCAGGGACACTGTGCTTTTGTTCCAAATGCACTTTTTACCCCTTGGAAATCACTCTTTTCCTCAATAATCAGTGCAGTTCTGGCTGACTTGTTCATGGGGGGAGCCAGAGGAGAGGGAAGTTGCCCACCTTGATTTAATTTCCTCTCTGAAGTGGAGCGTATTTTGATTAAGGGAGCCACAAGGAGACATTCCCTATAGGGACTGAATATTTGAAATTTAATTTCCTTCTCACTGAGCTGGATGTTGTTGTTGGAATCAACAGACAGAACAGCTGACCAAGTGATGAAAGGACCTACCTGAAGGTGCTGGGAATGCAGTTTTCATCTGAAAATTCCTGCTAATGTCTCACGGCCTTTGTGACAAAGAGTTGAAGGATTTATTACTCTGTAATTTTTAATTAAAACGCATGAAGTCTATTTTTCAATGCCTAAGATAAGCTACCTGTGCAGAGTAAATTGTGCAGCAGTGCAGGAATGTGAAAATTCCACATCTGGGGGTTTAAATTTCATTTACTGTTACAAAGCAGAGTTTTGGAGCCATAGTTGCTCCTAGTTGAAAATAGAGAAGTATTTTGACTGTGCAATGGACACACACAACCCTCTTTTGTTTTGATTTAACCCACAAAGCTACACTTTCCTTCTTTCCCTCCCTCTATGGCAGCTGTTACTTAATGAAGTTAGTTAGTAATTAGTGAGTTATGCTTGACAATGACATATATTGGGAGCTTTCATGTGCAGACTCTAGAAGTAATTTGCACAGTTAGTGGAAGAGAAGTTTATTCTTTTACGCCTTAATCAAATAACCAATGTAAGATGTGTAAAATTTTTAATTCAATGAAATCACTTTTACACTTCAGTGTCATGCCAGGGTGTAGCTATAAATCTTATTGTTGAATCCCACTTGTCTTAATGGGATTTAAGGAAAACAGAAAATACCTTTCAGTAACTTCACAGGAAGTTTGACATCCTCACTGTAATTAAGTTTCCTCAGTTTTGCCCAAAATTTCAAGACTTGAAACAGCAGAGGGAAAAAAGCAATACAAGCTGTAAAACATGCACGTAGAAAAGGAGGTACATTGAGTCAAGAATATAAAACTTGGTTATTTAAATAACTGAATGACAGGGATTTGTGTGGATACTCATCTTCTTAACACCTAAAAGATTAGTTAATTAATATAAAGGAAGGGTAACACTGAGCTTTACCACATTTTCCAACACTGATTCTGTGATTTTATGATGTTTTCCCTTTAGCTGGTTTGTACATGAAGGAATTAATTGTTTTTCCCTTTCCCCCTTTCTTCTAGCAGGGAAGCTAAATGTAAAGGCAATTCTTGAACAGATTTTCCCTTAAGGCTCACAAAATAAAAACAATACTCAGGACAGATCTTAAAGCACATCCACAACTTCTATGCTTATGGGTTTGTTTTTTTTTCTGGTTATGTGCATAGTAAAGGCACATATTGGACAATTGACTGCTCAATATTCTCTTTCATATTGCAAAGAAGTGCAGCAAACAGACATAATCCTGGCAGTAATTCACATTAATGGTTGGCAGATGAATTGTGAATTACCACGGACTGCAAATTGATGAATAATCAAAGACGAGCAATTAAGCAAGCATAAAGCTGTTCATAATATACTTTGTTCATTATCCTGAAGATCCCTCAGTTGTGTTAATAATTCAGGGGATTTTCCTAATAAATGAAACGTAGTAAATTTGGTAGCAAATCCCACAGTCCAAATAATAAGAGTTCACTACAACGTCTCACTCAGTATATTTTTAAAAGCTGCCAGGTTCTTCTTGAGCATCATAAAATGCACAGATAACAAGGCAGTTTCACTTGCATTTTAAAAGCTTTGCTCCTTTTTTCCCTAAAAAGCTCCAAAATTCCTCCAAATCATCTCCAGAAAACCATTGTTCTCTCAAACCTGAATAGGTGAGCCCAGAGGGCAAATCTGGTAATTGCAAAAAACCCTTTATACTTTAAAAAAATAAAGCCCTGCCTAAGAAGGCCAGATCAGTCTAACATGCTACTGGCTTTTGAAGGGTTAGAATTTGGGGTTTTTTTAATCACACTCTGGAAAATCCTTGGTTTCTCTCTGATGTTTTCACATTTCCCCACTGCACAGAAATTAAAGTTCTTTCTCTTACTTTCTTAAGCTTTAATTTTTTAATTTTTCCACCCATCACCTCAGAAGCCTCGTGCTCTGCCTCTGGCTACTCTGACCTGCCTTTATTAAAACCAGATTTAAAGATTTTAAAGATTTAAGCTGGATCTTTGGAAGACACTGGGTGTGAGTGCACATTCATAAAATAGGACTTCCACCTCTGATCACAATGATTAAAGAAAAAAAAAAGGTTGTTCCAGGCTTTGCAATCTCAATTTTAAGGCAGACAAACCCCAGCTGCATCTCAGCATTTTCCATAATGACCAAGAGTTAAAAATGTCAGTGTGCCAACATTCAGAGAGTTATTTTAAAGATGATACAATAAAAATGGAAAACTCTCTGATGGGTCCAAGTTCTTATCTTGTTAAGCAGATATTTTATCAAGAGAGCTAAGATATTTTATTAAGAGAACAAAGTTGCTCTACAGGACCACAAATTCACCCAGCTCGTTTGGGTTATTTAATTTCCAGTCCTTTTTATTGCTGTGTTATTCCTTGTCCTTAACATCTAAAGGAGGACATAACCAGTGTTTGTAAGGCTTGAGGTTTTGGAAGGACCTTTTGGGATTTTATTTTGCTTTTTAAGGACTTTTAGAGAACCCAAGTTGCCTTTTTTCATTCAGAGGAGTTAGCAATGGGTGTGATATGGAAGAGTTCAAAAGCTGTGTGGATGTGGCACTTGGGGATGTGGTTTAGGGGGAGCACAATGGTCCTGGGTTAACAGGACTTGATGATCTTAGAGGCCTTTTCCAACCTGAATAATTCCATGAGAATACAGGTCGTGCAGAAAGGGGAGATGAAAATATGTGACATCTGTTATCTCTGTCCTTAAAAAGCAAAAAAAAAAACAGAAAGAAACAAAACAAAAAAAGCCCCAAAAAAAATCCAAAAAAACCCCAAACAAACAAAAAAAAAAAAACAGAAAGAAACAAAACAAAAAAAGCCCCAAAAAAAATCCAAAAAAAACCCAAAACCTGGGCAGTGCATCCCAAGCTTCCACTTTGGGAATATTGAGAGACCCAGCAAAACACCTAAACCAGCAGAATAAACTCTGGGCCACCAGTTCTGATCACCAGACCAAGGAGACTTTGCTTTGAGTGGAAGTTCTTTGCAGGAAGATCTCAACTACTGGCTGCACATCTTGACTTTGCCAGTCTTTCCATGTCAGCAAAGATCCCATATAATTACGAGCTCAAGCAATTTCTTCCCTGCCTAAAAATACTCTGATATTCCTACCTTCTGGGAAAAAATAGTTCTGCTGGAAGCTTGCACTGTAAAACTGTGATTTTAATTAGCTCTCCGAAGTTTTGAACGGAATAAATTATTGTTATCCACAGGAAACGTTTAACATATATTTCTGTTTACTAGGATAATTCATTTAATCCCCTTCACTCACGCTCTGCCCCTCTTCTGCCTTCCCCAAACTTGAAGGCTGTACAAAGTGCTGTGAGAATACTTCTGCCTGAGAGAATAGCTAAGAAATTCTCCAGAACAATCCCTGTGCCTGAGACAACTCATTGAAAGCTTTCACTAAAAAGCAGGAGGAATGGCAAACAACAATTTTCAATATGCATGAGGCACTAAACAGCAGGCAGTGAACGGTGTAGGTGGGTTTAGACAGAAAAGGGCTACAGCATCACTCACCTCCTCCTCAGGTAGACATTTCAAACAGATTTAGAACAGCAGAACCCCTTCGAGGAAAGCTGCAGCTGTGTGCACTGACTCCACAGAGTCCCAGGTGAACTGGACAGCTGCAGACGTCTGGTTGGGATCTGTCTGAAGTTAAGTGAGGGGAATCCCACCCTGAGGGCTTACGTGACTGTTAGATAAAGTAATTGCACCAACTCCCTCAGAAGAGTTTACAAAACCAAGGAAAGGATTCTCGCTCCGAGCTCTAAGGGATGCAACTCCTTGGAAAAGCACCAGGATTCATCCATTTAAATTGTCGTGATCCAAACCGGGCTACGAAATGACAGCTCCTCTCAGACCTGTTGTTAGTGGCTGGAGGTTCCCTGTTCCTTCACTGGTGTCCCTTCCATGAGGAACAAATCCCTGCCCCCATCTCTCTGCAAAAGACATTTGTTTTCACAATAGTTTATTCTCCTTTCCCTTCTGACGAGGTGCTCCCATCCTCTCCAAATGATCCGTTTTCCACCCCCAACCTGATTCATTGAGCTGCTCCTTACCAAGTTTTCTGTCTCTGCTCATCCTCCAGCTTTTCATCTCATATTTCTACAATCACTTCGAGCTACAGCTTACAAGAAGGCCAACGAGTGCTTTGGATCTTTCTGGATTTCAAACTTCTCTGGCACCAGACCACACCTTGCAGCTTTTAAAACTCAAACAGACATGGTGCCACGACAGCTGCTGTCTGTGAGGGTCCGTGCTGAGCAACTCCTGCCTAAGTGCAGCTGTACTGAAAACTTCAATGTAAATGTCAGCCTGTAACCACAGAACTGAGAAATCTCTCTCACAAGATACCTGGTAGCCAACACCTCCATGGGATCACAGAGTGATTTAGGTTGGAAAAGAGCTCCAAGGTCACCGAGTCCCAGCTGTGCCCGATGCCCACCTTGTCCCCAGCCCAGAGCTCTGAGTGCCATGTCCAGGCCTTCCTTGGGCACCTCCAGGGATGGGGACTCCAAACCTCCCTGGGCAGCCCCTGCCAAGGCCTGACCACCCTTTCCATGGGGAAATTCCTCCTGGTGTCCACCCTGAGCCTCCCCTGGCCCAGCCTGAGGCCGTTCCCTCTCCTCCTGTCCCTGTTCCCTGCGAGCAGAGCCCGACCCCCCCGGCTGCCCCCTCCTGTCAGGGAGTTGTGCAGAGCCACAAGGTCCCCCCTGAGCCTCCTTTTCTCCAGGCTCAGCCCCTTTCCCAGCTCCCTCAGCCGCTCCTGGGGCTCCAGCCCCTTCCCCAGCTCCGTTCCCTGCCCTGGACACGCTCCAGCCCCTCCAGGTCTCTCCTGCAGGACCCAGAACTGGACACAGCCCTCGAGGGGCCTCTCAGTGCCCAGCACAGAGGGACAATCCCTGCCCTGCTCCTGCCGGACACACAATTCCTCATCCAGGCCAGGTGCCATCAGCCTTCTTGGCTACCTGGGCACACATTGGCTTTCCTCTTGTTGGTCCCAGTTTGGACAGGATATCCACCTTTAAAAAAAATACCCTTTTTTTTCTCCTTTCACATTCCCTAGGTCTTAATGCAGTTATTTTTAACAGCTTCCCCAAGCAAATCCCAAAATACATCTTTCGAAATCTCTTGATTTTTCCATAAATGACAATGCACACTCTGATTGAATATGAAATGGGCTCCGAAACGAATGCTGTGATGAATTCTTTTTCTTGCCTCAGGCTTTGGTACCTGCAGGTACCAAACATTTAAATACCAAGCTGCTGAAATCCCTGGTTAGAGCCTTTCCGTGTCAGCTCCACTGTAAATATTAGGCTTTTGCTGATGCTAAATAGTCTAAACCCTGAGTCAGCTATCAAAATTCTGCAGCTCATAAGGAATCAGGCTGAACTTAGGATCTCAAGATTCGTATCTGAGTTGACTTACAGCTCACATTAAGTAAATATATTCTCAGCTCTGCCCATCACGCTCTGTTAAGAAGCACGGAAGCAGCGATGGAACCTGTGCAGTAACTTTGGCTTCGTTCATCATCTGACTTATTTACTGTTGCTAGGTAAAGCCATTTCCTGAAAGACTGAGTGAAAAATCACCCCTCCAAATCCTGAGGAACGACTCCTGAGTGCAGGGAAACGCAGAGGGATGGGATGAGTCAGGGGAGCAGTGTGAAAATCTCCTGCAGCTGTGCCAGCAGTGGATGATGATGCTCCCAGGCCAGCAGAGACTTTTCGTTAATGCTGTTCTATTCTTCGAAAGATTGGCAAGTTTTGGTTCAATGATCATAAAAAAAAGGTGGCTGGGGGCACCCCTCTGTCACAGATTAACAGCCTGAGCTGAAACTCAGGTAGTGAACAACTTATCCCTGCAAATATAAATGGTTCCTCCAAGTAACAGCTGCCAGGGAAGCATGGAAAGGATGGATTTTTGCTTTTTTTTGTCCAAGGAATCAAAAAAAATGGGCAGAGTTTATAGGTCCCTATGCACCCAAACAGGCTCTGAATTACAACATCCCCAGCTGAAGCTGAAAAATAATTTCATACCAACAAAACAAGAATTTCTATGCCAACCTTTCAACTTCTACATTTGCAAGCTGGAGGGAAAAAAAAAACCCAAGAAGAAAAGCAATCCTGTCTGTAGCCAAGTTAACGAATCCTACCAGGCATCTTTCATTTACATTTGGTGATATGAAGTTTAAAAAATACATCAACTTCAATTATCCTGCAGGCAATATGGACACATAGGAATCCTACTCCCACACAACTCATTTGGAGGCCAGCAATATTTATGAGTAAAAAAACCTTCGCAGAATTTAAACAAACACAGGCTTTTCTGGGTGAAACTTCACGTCTATTTTTATTTTCTGATAAATTAACCTCGGCAGCAACAAGAGATTCAGCGAGCTGAGGGCTCAGCTGTTGGAAATGAAGCCCACGGACTAAAGCAATTTCAGCGACCTAAACTTGTGGCTCTGAGAGGTAATTCCTTCAAATCAAGAACCACTTTATATTTGATAGATATTGCCAGCTAAAATCTACCAAAATGAGACATCTGTATTTTGAAAAATCAAATTTCTTCTTACTAAAGTGAGCCACTGCTCTTTCCAGGTCAAGAATTTTGTAGCATGAAGTCGAAGTATTGTTTCTTTTGCCACTTTAGGATCTTCTGTGAGTCCATTAAAGCAGAAAAATCACCACCACTGCAGGATGAAAAAATCCTGCTCAGGCTTTCACCCTTCCTAGGGAAGAAAAAAATTGGTCATGGATCCAAAGACTCCCTTTACTTAGTAGAAACATTCTATTTTTAATTCTAAGAAATCTTTCTATATTGTGTGGATACTCTGTCATATGTAGAAAAATCACCACTGTTGTTTTTCTCAACATATCCACCTCTCATAAAATAATGTTAAAATCAAGCACCTCCAAGAGAACTTTAATTTTATTTAAAATGATTAATCAGTTAACAAACCACCAAATATCCCATCCCAATATTCCTTCCCATTATTTATCCTTTAGCTAAAAGGTTTTGTTCTCAGTAGCAGGCAGGAACAAGGCAAACAAAGCAGATTTTTAATCAGAATCTCACTTATAACCTGATACATAAAAGCTTAAAGTGAAATGAAATGAAAATTCTGGAGTGGATATTGACCATGACTCTTCCCACTAAATACTTGGAGCTGTGTTATTTATCACTGCATAAAATGCATTTAAGATCTGATTCAGAGAATGTAACTTATGTGTTCTTCACCTAAGCCTAATAGAATATGTGCACTTATAAATATAT
>VZTF01003810.1:313142-332498 GCA_013397755.1 Cnemophilus loriae | reverse complement strand
ATAGAATATGCACATATATATATATGTGTATATATACTTATAAATATATATAAAAATATTTTATATGTTTAAGTATATATAAAGAAATTAAAGGTTTGAATAAATATGGAGAGTGGATGTAGGACTTCCTTATCATGTTTAGGCAGAGGTAAATAAATATCTACAAATATTTGTGCATGCATGGAAAAAACCAATCCTATTAGTATGTTGGATGTGCAGCTTCTCTCTTAATCTTATATTTTCATTATCTTCACGTGTTTACCCCTTAAAAAGTTGTGCTCAAATTAAATAAATAGATGGAAATAGAACCATAGAAAGGTTTGGGTTGGAAGGGACTTTAAAAACCATCCAGTTTCAGCCAGGGACATTTTCCACTAGCCCAGGTTGCTCCAAGCAAGTTATAGAAAATCTTTTGGAAATACAGGTTTCCAGATTCCAGTCTGATACAAAGTGGGAAAAATTTGTTTGGAATAACAACAGAAAAATCTCTCAGGGTGTGTTTTAAAGCATAAAGAGCAAGATGAAAGCGCACCCAGCACAAACTGCAGGAATATCTGTGTACAGTAATTATTTGATTACTGAGGGACGTGGGGCAGAACACGATGCTGCAAATTCCAGCACCCAGAAAAATCCCCATGAAGCCCAAAATGTTTTGATCTATACCTTCCACCAGCTCCTTTTCATGAGGAACTTCAACTTTTACCGCTTCTGTGTAAAATAATTCCACCTATATTTTGATGTCGTGTCACGTGTCAGGGATGACGCCCAGCAGATAAATCATTAAAATTAATGGATTAAAATTAAAACCCACAAAGAGCATAGAAGGAAGGTCAAGAAGCTGCATTTCAAGTCCCTTTTGGTCCATCTTTTATGCCTTCAAAGAACGCTGCCTCACATTTTTAAGAGATGCACACACCGTGAAATCTGCAGAGATATTTTTATGGGCCTAATGAAAAGTATTATTAGTTTACATTCTAATCTTTGCTAAGTATTTTAGGAATACAATCTAATGAATAGCAGAGACGGCTGTGTTTTCACACCATAATTGCATTATGTGTAATTCAACCCCGTTGTCTCCTCACCAGATGGTGCCCTGGTAGAATTTAGTGGGTATATAAATGATGGATTTGGACTGAAATAAAATCAACCTTCGCTTGTGAAGTGTGTTTTACATTCCAGCACTGATTTCAGGACAAAACCCTGGGATGTAAAAGCTGGAAAATCAGCAGAGGGAAATAACAAAGGAGTGTTACAGAGCCATACAAATGAATCATTGCAATTCAGGCTCTTCATACGAGACACTTTTCTGCTTGCTCAGCTCTCCCTGATGTGGCGAGAGTGGGAGACATAAAATTACTATTTATAAAATTTGTGGAGGGCACTTTCCCTGGCAAATAACGCTGAGGACTGAGCAGTTAGACAAAGCCACCTGATTTGCTTGTTGAGCTGAACATATTGAGGTATTCTGCAGGTAGAGAGTGGAAAAGGCAAAGTTATAGGAGCAAAATTTATATTGTTCTGCCAGGAAAGCTCACACCTCGAGAACAGACACTGGCAGAGCTCGTGCAACAGTCTCAGAGTCACAGGAGTCACAGAGCTCAACAAAAGAGATGTTAAAATTATAATATCTTTGTATTTCCATGGAGAGAAGCAGCAAAAAGGTGATTTTAGCATGGCAGTGGCAAGAGTGATACGGGTTTGTTATGATCAGCTCTGTGGTGCACATTCCGAAAGGAGAAAATGAAAAATGGGAGAGTGCTACAGGAAAAATAAATTTACCCAATGGCTGGAAAAACAACTGCGCTGTGTAAGATGTGGGTATTTGACTGGACCATCTGTGTTTGATGCATCAAGGGACCCAGCTAATGTTTCTAAATGTCTTGGGGATGAGAAAATAATTGATAAGAAAGGAAACTTTCAGTCTGGTGCAAATGGGTCTTATGAATGGTGTATAAATAAATTCGCAGCAGATTTAAGACACTTATTTTTAACAGAAGTGTGATCAGTCCTGTGTCAGAAACAACGTGCTGCCTTCCATTCACAAGAAGATGAGGGGAATTATTTGGAATTGATGCTTTAATCAAAGATTCTTTTTTGAAGGACGCAGTGTTAGATTTTTTGGGTGACCTTTTTAAACCTTAAAACCTCAACATGGACCAAAAGTAACTGACATAATTCTCTTGTAGAGACAGAAATCAAGGCAAAGATGTTGCTTTTTTTAATTGAATGCACTATGTCACATTTGGATCCCTTAGATCCACAGAGATAGGAAATGCATGAGTTTTCCCAATTTTATTGTGTTTAAAATCCAGTTTTTCCATAGAAGTAAACATTAGGGAGTGTTTAGAACTTTTTCTCCCTTAGTTTTTATTCACACAGCCACCTCCAGTGAAATCTCTTTAATTTGAACTACAAAAGGTGTTCACCACTGAAGCTGTTCATGGGAATTAGGATTTTTAGTAGGATGCAGCCCCGGATTCCCCTTAACTCCTGAAGCACGACAAAGGCTGGAGGATTTGGCTGTTAATCCATAAAAAAAAAAAGGCTGACTCATCTCCCCAGTCCATCCACGAAAGCCCCATCAGGCTGCTGTCCCTGGGAGCATCACAGTGGGGGCTGTGCGTGTGCAAATGAGCACGGAAGCACAGCTGGCATTTCTAATTCCGCCCAGCCCGAGAGATACAGGATCTCACAAGGATCCGAGTTAATTACACCCACTACACCAAACCCAAATACTGAATTCCCGAGTGAAAAATAAATAAATAAATTAAATAAATAAATAAATAAATAAATAAATCCGTGCTGTGTGTCGTGCAGAAGTATTGAAACGTTTACTTTCCATCTGGGCCCTCTCTGATTTTTCTCGTCACGTATTCTAATTATGAATAATGCTCGGAACCCAGCACGTGCTTACACCTCTTCACTGTTCCAAACCCTGCTGGGAGAGTACAACTTGTTTGCTCTCAACTTGTGATTTCAGAAGAAATAAACCCAGTAATGATTCTCCAGCACAAAGGACGTGGCCAAAATGTATTTTCTGTGAGCAGAGGGGAGAAATTGCTTTTTGAATAAATGATCTTTCTTTCCTGGTTTTCTACCACGTGAGGGAAAACATCACTTTCCTCCCATATTGCATTTCAAGACAAACTCCATTCAGACAGCGTGGAATTCTTATAATTCCAGCTTTAAATCCAGGCTGGAGGTACTTTTGCTACAGTGACTGTGATTCACAATAATTTTGACAACAGTGGACAGTGAGAAAAGCTCTTTTCTACCAATCCTTAGCGCAGCATTTAATTGTTCCACAGCGCAGAATTGCAGAAGTTTTCCAGCACAAGAGGGACTTGGAGAGCCTCGTGTGGGTGAGAAGAGGAATTCAAGGCTGTGGAGATGGAAGGAAAGGGTAAAAAGTTGTGGCACAGCGTTTACCAATTCCATCGCTAGAATTCTGTTTATATTACATGAAACCCTGCGAGCAATTGACTCATGAGGAGCCCTCATGTTATATGCAAAAAGTAATTAACAGAAAAAACAGGCTGAACATAAATTCCTCCAGAATTCAAGTTGTGGAAATATCAAGCCCAATGCTGAGCAGAATTAACACAGGTTGGTTTTTTTTTACATTCATGCTTCAATTTATTTTAATTATTTTTCAATTTAAAAAACACCGATTTTTAATTGTTGTGTTAATCATATGCCAAGCAGGCTGTTCTATGAAGATATATAGACTAGTATGTGACATAAATGCTGCAAATACCTGATATCAGCTGTGATATCCATGCTGCTCTAAAAACACCACTGGATATTATAAATATATACTCACTTGTTTTCTCCAGGTCACAGTCAGAAGTGCAGTCCCAGAGTGAACAAAATCCTGACCTCTGAGTGACTCACTCCAGGTGCTGCTGGATCAGTTTTAGCCCCAGCCAGGGCTCAGTTTGACCCTGAGAAACCCAGACAGGTCTCTTTTTAAAAGCAGGAAGAGTCCCTGAGCTCGGGTGTTTGTCTGTAGGACTTTATTTGTAACCACCCCTGAGAAGTGAAATGATTCCATGGGTTACACTGCTCACATTTTTCTCTCCGTGCGTGTTCCACCAGGCAGGGAGAAGAAGTCTCTTGTTTAGCACCTCTAAATAAAGCTGCTGAATAAGTGACAGCTTATTTATGAAATATTGTATCGTTTGGTACAACTACAGCTGGCACCAAAATCCCCTAAACATATGTGACTGTTTGCAAACGTGTCCAGCGAAGGTGAAAACAATAATATGCTTTGCCTTTAACCTTTTGCACCAGAAAATGTTGGATAAAAAGCAGAAAGTTTTGCAAGTTATGGGTTTTTTTCTTTTTTCAAATACTCTGCTTAAAATAGGCAGAGAAAATTTTATTATAAGCACGCGCGTAAGCAGTTTTCACTTCACTGCCTGTTTTGTAAGTGAGAGATGTTCATACAAGTGCTTGAGATCAGAGAATCATGGAATTATAGAGTGGTTTGGGGAAGGGAAAGGTTTTTGAGAAGGGGACCTTAAAGATTGTCCAGTTCCATGGGCAGGGACACCTCCCACTGTCCCAGGCTGCTCCAAGCCTCAGTGTCCAGCCTGGCCTTGGGCACTGCCAGGGATCCAGGGGCAGCCACAGCTTCTCTGGGCACCCTGTGCCAGGGCCTCCCCACCCTCCCAGGGAACAATTCCTGCCCAGTATCCCATCCAGCCCTGCCCTCTGGCAGTTTGAGGCCATTCCCCTTGTCCTGTCACTTCCATGCAGCACCGGGGCTCCACCTCTGGGGTCACTTCCAAGTGGCTTCAGGGCTGAGCTGAAAGGCAAATTGCTAAACCATGAACAAACCATTTGCCCTTAGAAACACATTCAGGGACAAATTAAGTGCAAACCAGCTTGGAAGGCGGAGGGACAAACTCCAGCCCAGAGCTGGGCAGGGCACCCAAATCTGCTCCTGCCTGAGGAGCAGAGGAGCTCCGTGAGCTCTTCCCAAGCCACCCACCTGCAGCACATCCCACCTGCTGTCCCAGAGTTGTCACACAAGAGCCTGACGCCCAGAAAATCGGGATTGTTGTCCCTCCCACGTGGCTGCTCCAGTCACCTGCTGGCAGAGCAGATGGGATTTGTCTCCAGCTCGAGCCCATGTGGAACTACCTGCCTGACAAAGCCAGGCCTAAGGGGGTTCAGCACCATCTGAGGCTAAAGCTGAGCCTCAGCCTGCAGCACCATGCAGGAGACTCTCCTCTGACTGAGCCATTCCTTTGCAAAAGGTGCAATTTTCCCATGGTCAGGCATCAAATGAGCGACAGAGCTGCAGACAGAGCCCAGGAGCCCCAGATAATCCCTGAATGGGTGAGGCTGGGAGGGACCACAGTGGTCCGACCCCAGGCAGGGCCATCCTAGAGCACATTGCTAGGACATCCCAGATCACAGAATCCTAATCTATAACTCACAGGGCCAGAAAGCCACCTCAGGAGGGTGAAGGTGCCTCTGCCAGCCTTCAGGGAAAGAGCCTTGCTGACGAAGAGCAGGATTTCACTATTCAGTGTAAGAGTTTGATTTCTAGATGTACAGACCCTCTGAGAAACGGTGACTCAAGACTCCCTCAATATTTGCACGTCTCCTGTCTCCACGTCCCCAGCAGTTCAGCACATCACCAGAGCTCTGCTGATTTTAGTGACTGGTTGCCAGAAAATGGTACAACCAGGGGAAAACGGGGAGCTGGCCACGCTGAGTGAGCTGCCATCGTTTACTCACAGAGCAGACACGGAGTCACAAGCACAGAAGGTGCACAAGTTCAGGCTGTCTCCCACCATCTTCCAAGCCAGTGCTTTGTTTTTAACATTATTTGGACACCTCAAGTCTCAGCAGTAAGTCTGAAGTGGAAAACAGTCAGCATTTTCAGGGTGCAAAAGCCCGTAGGAAACAAAATGTCCTCTACTGAAATAAAAGTGATGCTGCAAACTACAGCAGTAGCAGTTTGCATAAGAGCTGGGTTTGAACCTACAAAGTTTCAAAGAGAATCAAAGATCTGACTGTTTGTATAAACAGGAGGTGGGGATTTTATATATCTGTATATCAGTATGCAAGTGCACGCTGCAATTATAATTTTATGTATATTAACATTTAATAACTTGTGCCATTCAGTTTGTGTACATAGATGATATTTTAATACAGTGCCATATTTTCATGACATCCCTGCATTAAGCAGTTCCTCCTTTCTGTGCCAGGAATGGAGACATCAAGCACAGATGAACTTCTGAACCCATTTTGCTGCTGTTAGGTTAGAGGGGAAAAAATCACCCTATGGACAGTCAAGATCCAGTGGCCTGAGAAGTTTCCCCCATCAACAATCAAGAGCATTTCAGAGATGATAAAATACTTCATAAATCTTCCCCAGGAACGGATTAAAAAAAATGAGCAAGGTCATAAATCCTTAACATTTAACTCATCTCAACCCCACTGAAGAAACACTTTATCAAAGGGAGTTAAATATAGCCAACCAGTAAAAGGAATCAATATAAACCATAAAAGAGACGACCACAGAGGGGTGAGGGGAAATTCTGACAGTTCACAAAAAGGAGACAGAGAAAAGTGGGAAGTGCAAAGTTCTGCTGAGCTCCCCAGGCCAGCGAGAAGGTCTCTGTTAACAGGTTTTTATCCCCAGCTAATTAGGAGAGTTAATATATTTATAGCAATGAGTGTGGGTTGAAAAGCCCCATAAGTTGACAGTCAGCCTTTTTTTTTTCCATACTCAGTGCAAACCCAGTCGTCTGGTGTGATACAACTGACACACAGAGCAAGTCCTGCAGCTGTATCCAAACATTCCCTAATTAGCAGCAGCCATTAACCCTCAGCCAGGGGTCACTGAGGTCAGGCCTGGGGATTTATAATCTCACCAATTTACACCCCCCTTCCCCGCAGAGTCAGGTCTGCAGAGGGGCCTCTAATCAAAGGTGTTTCCTGCTCAGCCACAGAGCCTTTTACAGAGTTAGGACCAATTAAAACTCAACTCCAACTGCCCAGTTGGCCTGTCCACAGACCAAGCTGGGCTTTCAGGTCAGCTGGAGATGGACTAAAGCTGCCTCAGCGTGTCCAAATCCGTACTGGTTTTCAGCAGGAAATTTGGGGTTTTGACTATTTCCTCTCCTCGTGTCCCTGTTCCCTCGGAGCAGAGCCCGCCCCCCCCGGCTGCCCCTCCTGTCAGGGAGCTGTGCAGAGCCACAAGGTCCCCCCTGAGCCTCCTTTTCTCCAGGCTCAGCCCCTTTCCCAGCTCCCTCAGCCGCTCCTGGGGCTCCAGCCCCTTCCCCAGCTCCGTTCCCTGCCCTGGACACGCTCCAGCCCCTCCAGGTCTTTCCTGCAGGACCCAGAACTGGACACAGCCCTCGAGGGGCCTCTCAGTGCCCAGCACAGAGGGACAATCCCTGCCCTGCTCCTGCTGGACACGCAATTCCTGATCCAGGCCAGGTGCCAGGGGCCTCTTGCCCACCTGGGCACCCCTGGGCTCGTGTCCAGCCGCTGGCACCAGCACCCCCAGGGCCTTTCCCAGCTTTGCAGCCCCTCTGCCCAGCCTGGAGCTCCACGGGGTTGTTGTGACCCAAGGGCAGGACCGGCCCTTGGCCTGGCTGACCCTCACCCCGCTGCCCTCGGCCCATGGATCCAGCCTGTCCAGATCCCTCAGAGACTCAGGACATGCTGTTGAGACAGAAAAATGCAAAATTCCCTCTCAAAACCATCAGTAATCTCAAAGGACCTGATACAAACCTATTAAGTAAATGAGACTCTTTCTATTAACTTTCTATTTCTATTCAACTGGCTTTCTATTTGATCCCACACAGCAAGAGGGAAATTGTCTTTCTTTAAAAAAAAAAATAGTTTGGATTAAAAAGCATTTCCAGTGAAGGGCCTTCATACTCTCATATTTCAGAAGTTTTACTGCTGCAATTCAAGCAGAAATCCTGACAGTTTAGCTCAGTGTCGTGCATTTCCCTCCTTGCTAAATTCTTCAAACATTTTGAGGGACAGAGGGGAGTGCAGAAGCCACACGAGTGGCAGTTCCTGCTTTGCTTGAAAACAAACTGTTTGTTTTTCAGCGCTTGAGCTGCAGTAGCAGGGAAGTCATTTAGACCCTGGCAAATCAGGAGGAATCCACCAAATTATTGGCAGCTTAAACTTCAGAGCGCTGGAGAAGCCCGGACTGCTTCAGGCCACCGGCCAGCATTTGGAAGGGCTACCAGAGGACTGATAACTCAGAGCTGTCCTGTTTTGTTTTGTTTTGTTTTTTTTTATAAGACCTTACAGGCTTCCCTCTGAAGGGTGAGGATGCTGGGAAGAACAAAGCCAGGAAGACACAGGGCTCAATACCAGAGGGAGAGGACAGCCAGCAGAGGGGCAGGAGGGAAGGTAGGGAGCAAAAGCAGTCAGAGATGGATTTTTTAAGTTGGAAAAGAGCTCCAAGGTCACAGAGTCCAAGCTGTGCCCAATCCTCACCTTGTCCCCAGCCCAGAGCTCTGAGTGCCACCTCCAGGCCTTCCCTGGACACCTCCAGGGATGGGGACTCCAAACCTCCCTGGGCAGCCCCTGCCAAGGCCTGACCACCCTTTCCATGGGGAAATTCCTCCTGGTGTCCACCCTGAGCCTCCCCTGGCCCAGCCTGAGGCCGTTCCCTCTCCTCCTGTCCCTGTTCCCTGGTAGAAGTGTCCAATCCGCACCTCACTACAACCTCCTGTCAGGCAGAGTGAGAAGCCCCTGAGCCTCCTTTTCTCCAGGCTGAGCCTCTCCAGCTCCCTCAGCCTCTCCTCGCATGAATTCTTCTCTAGACCCTTCCCCAGCTCCATTGCCCTTCGCTGGACACACTCAAGTCCCTTTTCCTGTGCTCCTTCCCAGGTGGAAGAATGGAATTCTGCACCAGGAACAGGCAGACCAAGCTGCAGCTCACTCACCAAGGCCACCAAACAACAGATGGTGGCAACTTTCGGTAGCCACCAACGTGGACCGGCTTTGACCCAGTGGATTAGCAGCAAAAAATATTTCCAGCTTGTTTTCTAATTCCTTCCAACCAGCTGTTTCTCCCATGGAAACATTATGTATTACGTGTTACCTCACATTAAGTCCTGGAGAGGCACTTGATTAAAAAAAACACCACCAACCTTCTCGTTGCTGTGCAATACAAAATAGAACTGGCAAACTTGGCTGCCTCCTGTTTTCATTTTACACTGGGAGGGCAATCTCACACTGCCTACCACGGGTGCTGCAGAATTTCCACACCCACTTTTTCGTTGTTTGCTTCTTTTAACTCAGCTCACGCCAGAATTAACATGAGAGGACTTGTTGAAAATGCCCTCTCCGTGCTGAGGAGTTCGTGCCACCCTCTGCCCGCATTTTTGTGCTGTGATAGCATCGATCTGTCCCCAAAACCAGGTCAGCTCTGTGCCTGGCCTGGATAAGGCAGCAGGGATCCATCCCTTGGCCTGTCCCTGCTGCTGGTCAGCCAAGCTGTGGCTGTGCCCCTGCCCAGGTGACCACTTGCTCCACATGTGGCTGTGGTTCTGATCCTACTGACCGCGGCAGGATGCTTTGCCCCGGGTCCTCTGCCCTGGCATGTGGTCAGGCAACTCAAAAATGTCCTGTTTGCAAATCTGTCAGGGTGGATTCAGAGGTGGCCACGTGCTGGTTTGGTTTTGAATGATGATAAAACTCAGACTGACAATTAACCCTGAATGAACAGCCTGATAATGAGGTGAAGATTCAGCAAAGATTTGGCAGATGAGCTGCTAAACCGACCTGGAGGGCTGGGACTGGCAGTCAAGCCCTTTACACCATGGAAGTCCAGCCCACTTTCCTTCTGGAAGGTTCTTCTAACATATTCTTTCTTGGAATGTGGAGATCTCTCCCTTGGGACTTTGGGGATGCCCACCAGGGATTGTCCTCGAGGTTAAGAGAGAGCACTGCCGTGAGTGTTGTTATGGGTGAGTTACATCAATCTCTCCTTAATCATTGTTTCTACTTCCCCAGCTTTAATATAACTGTTTTAGTGTAGTTTTAGCTTTTCTATTGTGTGGTAAATAATTCTGATGGAGTCCTTTCTGTCTAATCATTCATCATAATAACGAACTCATTTTTATTTCATATATCTGCTTTGCCGTCATTAAAACCTGCAGGACAAAGTTGTAAAACTTAAACTGTTGGCAAACTCTGGGGGGTAGGACTGGGTCCAGCCCCTCCAGGCTCTTCTCTGAGAAGTTTAGAAAGCCAAGGGGGGCTTTCTGCACCTCGTGACTCGGTGGCTGGGATTCTTTAATAAACTTTTTCTGAAGCTGCCACTCCACCCACGTCACTAAACCTACCATTTCCACCAGGAGACGTGCACAAATCTCTCAGGTTTGGAGAGCTTTTGCATCTGTGGTTGTTCAGGTTTCTATTTAGGAGCCTGTGGTGCAATAAAAAAGTGCGCTCAGGGAAAGAGAGATGCTTTTCCCTGTTATTGCTGTGACAGAAATTAAATTATAAGCCCTTACCACCACTTAGGAGTGGGAAGTGCTGGAGGGTAGAAACCTCCTGGGTGAAGCCTTAACCCTCTGGAATCAAAGGCAAAATTACTACTGACATTTATAAAACCAGGATCTCACTCTGTACGTTCTTGTGCATTTGATGGTTTGCATTTGCACAGAGAGTCGGGATTATTTATTAACTGACTGCCCACAGCATCATCAAAACTTATGGAAATGTTCCTACATCCTTCCTTCCTCTGAAACTGCCTGTGCAAGCCAAACAGGACTTTCCCAAACCCAGTGATGTGGTTTTGGTTGGAGAGAATTTATTTGTGAAATGGAGACCTCGAGTGATTACATGGTTTTTTGTTGTTTTCTGAGGTTCACATTCATTTGTGAAAATGAAAGTAGGAGTGTGTTACACTGTGTTTTATTAAATCAGATTAGTTCCTGGATTTTAAGTGGCCTCCTCTGTTGGAAGTTAATCTCACAGCATTGGCTAGTGAGTTTTGGCTGTAGACACAGTACAAAAGCAAACTGGCTGTGAATGCTTTATTTTTATGCAGCATTTATCATTTTGGATTTATAATTTCTGCCTTCCCCAGAAGCAGGATGCACACAGCTTTCTGTTGTTTCTCAAGCAAAAATAAAAATGTAAATTTTGTGCTGTGATCATTTTTAACTCATCCATTTGCTTGTTCTGACATCTCCATGGAACTGGATCTGTGAATTTGATGAAATTCAGCTGTCTGGCTTTTTTTTTATTTCTGCCTGAGCACTTTCTGGCAAAGGCAGATCTTCCAGTGACGCTAATGACTACAGATCCTTTGGCAAACATGGAATAGAACAAGTAACTCCACTGGAAATCTCTTCCAGGTAACCAGAATTCTGGTTTTCTTCACATCCGTGAGGCTTCACACGAAGTTGTATCTGGGTACAAAACAACTAAAGAGAGCTGATATTTCTTTTTTTTGAAGTACAAGCTCTGAATTTAGGTCTTCCCATTTCTCTGTCATTTATATCTGAATAAATGAATATATCTCGTCCTCACCAGAATCCTCTTCCAATTTGCTTTTAGATTTCTCCAACCTGAGTGCCATCCCTGCACTGACTTTTATCACTTTTCTCACTGGTGAGGGTCAGGCTCTGCTCCCAGGGAACGGGGACAGGAGGAGAGGGAACGGCCTCAGGCTGGGCCAGGGGAGGCTCAGGGTGGACACCAGGAGGAATTTCCCCATGGAAAGGGTGGTCAGGCCTTGGCAGGGAGGTTGTGGAGTCACCACCATGTTCTACCTACCTTGAACCTAGGGCAGGAGCCAAAAAAAGTCAGGGTAGCTGTTTCTTACGTGCCCAAATTCAACAGAATAAAAGTTCCTTTTATCTTTTTTTTTCTTTTCTTTTTTTTTAACTTTTTACCTCAAAAGACACCAATATATCCATTCCAATCTACAAGACCTTTTTAACTAAATTGCCAGCAGCTTCTTTAGTTGGCTTTCTGCACCAGATTTGCTTTTATTCGTTGAGATCTTTAACTCCTTAAGTGAAGTCTCAGATTTCCCGTGTTCCTTGGGGAAGACACCTGCAGTGACCCAAATGGCAGCTGCCAGGCCAAGATTTAACACATTTATGATACCTGAAGCCCCTCAAACACCACAAGAGGTACAGAACAGGCAGAGGCAACATCAGATCTCTCCGTTTTGGGCAAGGGGCTCCTTCCTTGCTGTGCTGAATCAGCCTGAAGTGCACCATGTCTCAAAATATTATTATTTTGTAGGAGCAGAAGGCTTTTAAACCAGTTATTATAACACTTTGGAGCCTTACCAAAGACACCAACCCCCAGATAAAATTGTAATAAACAGTGGTAGGGAGAAAAGTAGCTACTGCAAAGCCTAATTAAGTATTTTGATTAGCTCGTACTTGCCGCATTTTGGCTGCTGTTTATAATTAATTTTATTATCTAATATCTGTCAGTGCTGGGGTTTTTTTAACTGCTTCTTTGTTTACTTAATTGAGCCATTTATAATCATCACTTTGGAGGAGCGAGTTCTCCTGTTTGCTTTTATAACTTATGATGTTCACTAAGCCTTTTTGCCCTTCCAGCTCCCATACCCTTCACAGCACTGCCAGGAGTAACCCCAAGCAGGAATCCAGATTTCCAGGCATAATAAAAGGTGCTGAGCATCATTTCTTACCCACAGTCAAACACAAACCTTCCTTTCAGGCAGCTTTTCCTGCAAGGTGCAACCTATTTCACTCTAACACCAGTTTGAGTTTGTAACAGTGAATTATTGAAGCTGTGGAGAAATCCATGGGATGTCTGGTGGGCACAGCCAGTCACTCCTGCCGTGGAACAACTGCAGAACTGGAGCCAGGAGCACAAAATCACACCGATTTTGCAGCAGGAAGGAGTCACCATCTCCTGGGAGGAAAGGCTGGCAGAGCTGGGATTGTTCAGCCTGGAGAGGAGAAGCTTTGGGGTGAGCTCAGTGTGGCCTTGCAGGGCCTGAAGGAGCCACAGGAAACCTGGAGAGAGACAATTCCCAAGGGCTGGAGGGACAGGACACAGGGAATGGCTTCAAAATGACAGAGGGCAGGGATAGATGGGATATTGGGAAAAAATTCATCCCTGGGAGGGTGGGGAGGGGCTGGAATGGAATTCCCAGAGAAGCTGTGGCTGCCCCTGGATCCCTGGCAGTGCCCAAGGCCAGGCTGGACACTGGGGCTGGGAGCAGCCTGGGACAGTGGGAGGTGTCCCTGTCCCATCCTGGAACTGGATGATCTTTAGCCCAATCCATGATTCTATGATTTTCAATACCTGGCTTTCAATTTTCAATACCTGAATTTCAATTTGGAGCAATGAGACTCCTCACGTTTTTTAGCTTTTGCCTCTGCAGTCAGTTTTCTTCCTTTCTCCAGTTTAAACAATAACTCAGCTAAAAGAAGGGGGCGTGTGGCCAAAACCATTTTATATTTCAGAGTGGCTCTGAAATGTGTCCATTACCCAAACTGAGGTAACGGGAAGATTGGGAATATCCCAATGCACGACCTTGGAAACTGGAGTCAAGCAGTAGGTATGGCATGAAACTTAACAGCACAAAGTGCAGAGTCAGGAATTAAACAGAAATTCCTGCCCTCAGTTATGAACATGATTGGACTGACAAGGGAAGAGAAGGAATTGACTTCATCTCCCTCAGTCAGAGGAGAACAGAGCCATGAGTGCAGTGCAACTGTAAAGAAGTAAATGTGATCCTACATCTCATCAGCTGGGAATGTTCCTGTGGGGAAAAGGGGAATATTGTTTCTGTTGTGCATGACACTGATGAGCCCTTTGCAGGGCTACTGTCACAATCCTGGTCCCTTCTGCACCAGGAAGATGAATCTGAACTGATATTGAGCAGAGGAGGACCAGCAGGATAATATGGAGAGCTTGTGGCACAAGGGAGAAATAGCAAGGATTGGTCCAGTTTAACTCCAGGAAAATAAAGGTGAAGAGGGGATGAAATTGTTCTCTATAAATATATCAGTTCAGATGAAAGACAGGGAGAAAAGGAGGTAATCATGGTTTTAAATTAGTGGGAGAATCACTACAGGAAAAAAATCAAATAAATAAGCAAAGTGCTACATTAAAGGGAATTTCTAAGCATCAGAGAAGTGAGTAATTATTCAGGATTTGTAGCAGGAATTTAAAAAACAAGCAAACAAAAAAAAGCCACAACACCCAAACAACAACAACAACAAAAAAAACCACCAAAAAAACCAAAACAACTACAAATAACCAGATTTGGTTTCTGGTAAACAGAAATCACAGATATTTCTGGAAGGAAGGAACTGTACAGCCCAGTGCAGACATGATCCCATCACCCTGCACGTTGTTTCTGGGCCTGTGTTCCTAATCCAGAGCAGCCCAACAGAGCTGAGAAGTTTTGTGAATGAATTTTCAGGAAATGGGAGGCTGAAATAGAAATAGGAGGAAGAGGAAACAGAGAGGAAAGAGCAGATGCAGTGACAGAGAAGCAGTGATGGACTAGACTGGGGTCTTTGGGGGTTGGAATGGATCTGCAGAGATCCCCTCCATCCCCAAGTATTCTCTGATTTTGTGATTCTGTGGCTGCTTTATAATATATAAAAGTAAGACCACAAATTCAGTGTTTAACCTGACCCACGTAATGAAAATCTACCTGCTGAAAATTAAATTTCATAATTGATTAAGAAATCGCAGCCAAAGAAGAGAGCTGAAGGGAGTCACTTGGGATTTAAAGAGGTGAAAGGATTACTCACAACAGGAGTAGAAGGAAATTAAAATAAACAGGCCTTAATTGATTAAATTGAATGTGAGGGAACAGAAAAGCTTCACATGATTGGTACCTGCCCTGCAGTTTGCAAAGGAAGAGGAATACTGAGAAAACACAAAGCTCTGTTCTCAGGGAAGATTTTTTGCACAGCAAATGGGATATTGGGAGAAAGATGGGGAGATTTCGCTCGTGCATGCAGCAAAATTCCAGGCTTGCCATTGAGTCTCTGGTTGCAAAACAGCTTTACATAAGCAGCTTTTATAATGCTCCATAAAGATCAATAGCTTTGGGTTGGCTTCTTTGTTTTGTTTTGTTCCCCTGTTACCAAAAGTACTCGATTGCAGGCTGGAAAGTTGTTTTGTTGTGTCAGATTCTATCCAAAAATATCAGGAAAAATAGACTTTACCTTGCAAAATGCAGGAGAGAGAGAAAAGGCAAAGGGGAGAAGGTTGTTGCCAACCTCTCCATAATAAATTTTGGCAGCTGTGACACCTAACTCCGTATTTATAGGCATTCCCTAGCCTGACATCCAGGAATGGGAAGGTTAGCAAGTGAAACAGGAGCTTTTGCAGAGGAAAGCAACCTTCAATATCAAGCAGCTTTCCCAAACATCTGGGCCAGGTTTACCAGATTGCACGGTGGAAATGTTAGGCACCAAAAAATCAGGCCTTGATGTGCAAATAAGGGGGGAAAAAAAAAAATGGGGGTGGTAGGCTGGGAAAGAGAATTCCCTCTGGCATTCTTCCTGCCAGAAAACAAAACCAGACAGCTTCCACCCACCGGTCTCTCCTTATCTTCTCTTCAGTTCCTAATGGCTCACTCTGCCAGATTTCCCCACCTCCAGCACGCCACAAAAACCTCCAGAGGATTTAAAATTCCCCTCAGATTAGCAAACGTTGACCCTTTGACAAAATTATCGGGCTGTGTGAACCAAAACTGTTTGAGCTGATCTTTAAGCAGACATTTCCAACCACATCTCCCCTTGCTGCTGTGCAAAAAAAAATTAAAAAAAAAAACCCTCTCAGTGTTGCCATATGGGCTGAGGCAATATCTAGACTTACACTTTTTAGGCCAGGCAGGGAAAGTGTAATAACAAGAGGAGGAGCAAAGGAGGCTCTAGGCAAGGCTTCTCCCGAGCTGCCAGATGATTTGTTCCCTTTGCATATCAAAACACCCCCGGGCCTGAACACAGAATCACAGAATCCTTTAGGTTGGAAAGGACCTCCAAGATTGGGTCCAACTTTTAATTTTCGTGAGTTTTTGGTTTATGGTGGCACATAAAGAGTCACAGGTCAGGATCAGCCAGTCACAGGTCTGTCAAATGTGCATCTTAGTCATAAAAACAGATGATTTTTGATGCATTCGGGAGTCATTTTGATATCTCCAGGTAAATGCTGTAATTTTGAGAACGTTGGAAAATTCTTGCCCTGCACATAAACAGGGATCCTTTGAGACAGGATAAAAACTCAGACTCTTTAAAATAATTAAAACTCAGAGTTTATGTGTCAAACACTGTTCTGTGGCCAAAATTCCTCTGCAGACACATTTTGGATTTAACTACTTTTCAACTACTATTTACCAGTAGTAGTAACTCCTACTTTTTAACTACTTATCCCACTCAGAGGTAAGGAGGGATGTACAAAAGGAAAGTCAACATTTCAGAACTTGGAGTGAAGAACCAGTGCCTCTGGCTCAATGTCATAAGACTTCAAATGCTGTTTTTTATGTATGGGATTCATTTTCCCAGGGAGGTTTGGAGTCCCCATCCCTGGAGGTGCCCAAGGAAGGCCTGGACGTGTCACTCAGGGCTCTGGGCTGGGTGACAAGGTGGGGATGGGTCACAGCTTGGATTTGATGACTTTGGAGCTCTTTTCCAACCTCAGTTATCCTGAATTAAATCACACTAACATGAATCTGCACAAAATTCAGGATGAGGTCATGGGAATACCACCCATGTCCCCATTTTGTCCTGGGAGCTGTGGGTTCACTGAAACGCCAGTGGCAAATATCCCCAAAAACCCCTCCTAGAGACGTGGTGGTGAGAGATTTCTCTGTGTATAAATTGCTCTGTTGCTTTGGCAAAATGAAAACTGGAGGGGGGTAAGGATGTGCCAGATCCTGGTTCAGGCAGTTTGTCTCCATTAAATCTCTCTGCACAACCCCCAGACAATTTACAGGCGGTGAGGGAGAGCAAAACCCTCCAGAGGGCACATCAGAAATGAAGTTTATTTTAGGTGCACTGACCTCTGTGGGATCCCCTCCTCAATGGCCTGAGTGGAGCACATTCCTAACGTAAAACCCAAAGTCGAGCATTCAAAGTAGGATGTACCCATCCCCTCCACCTCTTATCAACCCATTCCTCTGCCTTGCCCATTGTTTAACCATCCAAAACCAATTCCAAAATCCTCAGGCTGATGCAAACTCTGCTTCCTGACTTAAACTGTTCCCTCAGGCACGGCACAAGTCTGGGGGATTCGAGTCGTTTCTGGGACTGTGTGCCCAAAGGGAGCTGGGAGGGAACAGAGTCAAAGCCCATCAACTGGAATCGCCCTGAACGAGCAGATTCAGGCACTGCCAGTTCAAGTTCTGCCTCAGCCTTCGACTGAAATGGAAAGGGAAAGGGAATCTCAGCAGCTCACCAGTCAGGCGTTTGCCTGGGACCTCCAGAAAGCAGCAGGGATCTTTTCAGTGTGTCCTGGCATGAGGATTAATTCACTGTGAGAGGCTCTGCGGGGAGATTTGTGGGGCTGACACTGAGTGAGCTGCAGCTGAGACAAATAGATCGGAGGGGGACAGCAGGCTAAGAATAAAATCATTATTTGTGCACCTGTTCCGGAGCCGTTTCAGTTTTTGTGCCCCAAGAGAAAAAGTGCCATTTGGAAAGCACAAGGGTTCGTGCAATTAAATGATGCTGTTGTGGTTCCAAGCTCAACCTCACCACTCATATGCTGCTTCTCCTGAAATATTTAACAATTAATAGAGTTAAAAGGGCCTATAACACACCACACTGTGTCAGGATCGTGAACGCAGAAAGGATAAGATCCTACATATCCTCATTTCACATAAAACCTTTCTCCATTTTGAATGTGCCCAGTTTTCCTGCTCTGCTGGCAAAAGAAAGCAGGAAAAATGAGTAACAAGTAGAGCAGGCTCTAGAAAAGCAGCTTCAGCTTGGAGAACAGCTCCTGTTCCAGGAGATTTGGTCCTAGCACGAGGGAAGAGATTTAAAGAACAGTAGTTTGCAGGAAGAAATTAAGAGTTGTGCAAATCTCCCAGGAAGAAGAGGCCTCATGTTGCTCTTTTCAGTGAGGTTCCCTTTTATGGGAAAAGCTTAAGGAACAAGAACACAGCCATTTTTTAACCTAACGTGACATAATAATACATCCATCACACAATTGCATGGGCTCAGATGAGATCTCACAGAGGAAAATAGAAAACTATTCCCAGAAAGTACATTAGGAAATGTAGGAAGGTGTGAGGAGAGGGTGAGGTGAGAAAGGAAATGCAAATATGGAGATTTTACAAGCTAAAGCAGTATTACTTTTGTCTCAGTAGAAGAAAAACATTAGGTCACTGATGATCCATGGCCAGAGAGCACAGATGGGGTGTGGAGCTGGACTTGCTAATCTAAGAAAAAAATTACAGAGAAACTGGCAGGACTTTTGAAAGTGCAAATTGTTATTATTTGTGTTACCTGAAAATCCACAATCCCATCCTGCTTCCCACTGACTAGGGGCAAAAGTTCGGAATCTGGGTAATTTACCACAGTGCAGATACAAGAGGTGAAGCATTTCACCTTTTCAGCAGGTGGAGTGGTCTGGAAAGGATGATCATGATGATGTCAGGCAAAGGATTTCTGGGCTCTACTTTTCAGCCAGGTTTTCTCAGCAAAGAAGGTTGAAGTAAAGTATCTGCTGATGTCTGAAGGTGAGCACCTGCCTGTTTGCCTGGCAGCTGTTCCAGCCAGGAATGTGGGACCTCTTTGGCCAATTTCAGCCGAGCCTGAGAGTGGGAAAGCAACGCCAAAGACTCCATCAGCGAGGAGGGGGGTGAAGGGGCTGGAAAGTGCCCCAAAGGGGCTGGAGATTTGTTCCCAGTGTGAGGCCAGCCCTTGTTGTGCACCAGAGAACTGCGGGACACAAACCCAGGTGTCCCCCGGATACACCTGGATACACCTGTGGTTCTCTTCTTTGCTGTGAGGGTGGGCAGGCCCTGGCACAGGGTGCCCAGAGAAGCTGTGGCTGCCCCTGGATCCCTGGCAGTGCCCAAGGCCAGGCTGGATGGAGCTCGGAGCACCCCGGGCTAGCGGAAGGTGTCCCTGCCCACGGCCGGGGGGTTGGTACTAACCGATATTTCAGGTCCCTTCCAACCCAAAGCGTTCCGTGATTCCGTGATTCCTGCGCGGGGAGGACGCCGCCGGGGTGGGCGGGACGCTCCCGAGGCAGCCGCATCCCGGCGGGAGGGACAGCGCCGGGTCCCCGCGCTCCCCCGCGCTCCGCACGCCCATCCCCGCGGGAGCGCAGCGCTCCCTTCCAGCGGGGGCGGCGCAGGCGGAGCGGGGCCGCCCCCGCGGAAGGAGC
>VZTF01003810.1:99520-304926 GCA_013397755.1 Cnemophilus loriae | reverse complement strand
GATCTAAGGGAAGGGAAGGGAAGGGAAGGGAAGGGAAGGGAAGGAAGCTGTGCCAGCTTTGGTTTGTTCTCCTCAGTGTGCCGCTGGCTTTGTCTGGTACAAGCGCAGGAGAGCAGAGCTGTTAGATGAGAAATAAATAAAATGCCTCATTTAGTTTTTCACTGCATGGGAGCTGGGGATTATCAAACCTTCACCCACCAGCACTTGTAGAGGGGAGGAGGGGGAAGGCAGCAGCTGGATCCCTGCCCATCAGTGCCACCCAGCGTGGTGTGTCCTGCGAGCTGGGCACGTCTCACCAAACCCAGTGTCTCTCAAAATCCAGGGCTGCTGTGATTCACTGCATAAGAATTGCAATACTTCAGGTAGTTAATCATGTCCAATAAACTAGATCCATGTTTATCTCAGCCGAGAATCCCGCGGGGATGTGAACAATCCTCGGGAAGCTGCTGGATTCTATCTGCGAGGCATAATTACATTAAAGCATAAAGTGCATCCTAAGCCTTCCCTGATTACAAACAAAACAATGTTAATCCACTTCCCCCAAATACACCAAAGTTACCACTAAAACCTGCAGGAGAAACGAGCAAACAGAATGTTGCAGTGACCAAGAAAATATTCCAACAGTATCTGGAATATTCTATTGATGGTGACTGTAATGCTGGACATTTACAATGTGATATTTTTTGTTGGTAAGGATTGACTTACTGTAGATGTTCTCCACACATTCACCACCGTTAAACTTTTCCCTACAACAGGACTTAAAAGATTTAAGGGTCACCCCAAACTTCTGCTGCAGTTCCAAGTCCTGGGTCTGGCTGAGTTCTTCATTTCTAGCCAGAGGAAGGAAAGCTGTGTCAAAATGTAAGAAGGTTAAATTTTGGAAGGGGTGGGAAGCAGAAGGGCTCGAGAGAGAAGGGATAAAGACATTTTTAAAAAGGGGAAAAAAGCCCTAGAATTGGATCATAAGCCGTCCCATGTTTGGAACAGCCCATTCCAGAGTTCTGGGATGGCTCCCTGGAATTTAGGTGACTTGCAACATCTGGATGTTGCTGATCACTATCTTCTACCTCTTGCAAGTGGCAAATTTGTGCTCTAAGCTACAGCAGTGAATTCACTGACCCAGCATTACCAAAGCCTTTGCCTTCTGCATATACAGAAAATATTTTTCCTTGAATAATTTTTTTTTTATAAACTGCTCTCCAGAAAAGAAAGAGGACCCTCTGTGTATAAAGAGCAGATGCCCAGCATTGACACATTGCTTTCCAGAGGTGTTTGCTGCAGGAAAGAGCTCTGCTCTTCCATGGAGTAAGACACAAGGACAGCAGACAGGAAGCCAATTTACCTCCAGAACTTCAACAGAAATTTCATATAAAGTCAAAGAAATTCATAGTAATCATAATAATAATAATAACAACAACATTTACAAAGAGCAGAACTCGTGGTTTGTTTGTTGTTTTGTTTTTAATTCCAGCTGCTTTCAGCAGCCAGACCGGTGGGTTTGGGCACAACTCAAATATTAGAAGAGAATTAAGCAGGAAAATCAGGTAGGGTCTTAGAAATGCTGCAGAGGAGAGATTTATGATCTTATCATGAGGGGAAATATTAATAACAAAAGAAAGTGGAGGAAGCCTTGCAGGAAATGCTCAGGAATAGTAAAACCCACCAAGCTGCTACAGAAATAGAATCACAGAAAATATGAGATCTCCTAAATTCATTTTAGTCAAAGAGCATTAAAGTCTCTCTGTTCACTTCAAGGGGTTTCATATCAGACCTTAAATGTAAATTTATTTTAAATAGGCTGGTTTGTAGGAGAGAGAGGTCTGGCATGCAGCTTCCTTAGCACATCCCAGGATGACTTCATCCCTTCAGAGTGGCATTGGAAATATTTGTATAATCCAGCCTCAACTTTGTTCCTATTTGTGCTTTTTCGGTGTAAATGTACAGCCAGCAGAGAGAGGGAAAGTGATCCAACAACACATTCTAGAAACCTCTACAAATAACTCCAAATCCTTTCCCATACTGATGATTTTAAATGGAGTTTCTCCCACTTGGCCACAACACAAGCACGTGGTGCTCCCATGGGAGTTTTGCAGCTCCCCAGGATTAAAGAGCACATTTTCAACAGAGGTGGATGTGCATCAACCCAAAACATTTACCAGGAGCTGCAGCCTGAGTGTTGCTGCTGGATCTTTAATTAAGATCAGCCTGCCTTAGGTCCAAAGCGTGGATTTGGGAGTAAATATGAAAACAGATTTCAAAGCAGCTCATTTTAAAATTAATGGCTGTTGGCACCTGCTTGAAACGTCAGTCAAGAGCGGTCGAGGTGAGCACAGCTGAAATGGTGAAATAAAAATATTAAGCCATCTGTTGTGTTTTACATATTATTTTTAGAAATGCAGAATAAAGTCAGATTTATTCCTACTTCCCCTTAATGAAGTTTTCCAGAAATAAGCAGTGCACTAACAGACTCTTGACAGTTTATGGCAGTAACCAGTCCATAAAAAGCCCATTAAAAGGCCAAGTGATGTTCAAAGCATCGAATGTGTAGGTGGGGCCACCCCATAACTTTCAAGACAAAAACCAGCCCAGGAGCTGGGCTGTGCAGTTGGAAAAGGTGGGAGCACACAGTGGCAACTGAAATGGCGAGAAAAATCTTCATTTTGTTCTTGAAAACAACGCCTCAGGCACGCTCCTTATGAGCAGAACAGGGAGAAAAATCTGACTTCCCTGTTTGCAAATTACACAGAGGAAGAACTTTAAATCTCCACAACAATTTCTGGCTTCAGGCAAATTTCTCATTTCAGTGAAATCTGAAGTTGAGTGAGGCTGGACCCAAAGCACACATTCCACGTTTCAGCATAGTCACAGTCTAAAAACTGCATTTTTGTGAGTCGGCCTCAGGTTGAATTGACCATCCTTAGTGAAGATGCACCATCAGGAAAAACCACAAACCACAAACAAAAAACAAAACAAAACAAAACCCCACATACACACCCACACACACAAAACAGAAAAAAACCTGAATTTCAACCCTAACTCTCCAGTTCTAATTGTAATTATCAAAGCCATACTCAATAAATCGGAATTAGCACTTCTGCTCAATCTCACACACCAGTGTGGGAGGCAAAAAGGAGGGGATCAGTGTAGCTTGATGCAGCTGGATAAACATGAATTAATGATCAGCAGAGAGGTCAAAATTAGAACTGTTAGAACTACAAGTTTAAAAAAAAAAAACTTTAAAAAGTTTCTCTCTCCAAATAGAAACGCTCATAAAATTAACTGGAAAATAAAATGCTTTACCTTTATATTGCCTGTGACTCTTTCCCCTGTGCCAGTAATTAAGGATTTAATAATGTACAAGGACCTAATCTGGTGTGTCCTCCCAACTTCCAGGGTTTTGGTGCATGTGGAAAGACTCTTGTCCAGTGTATGTGTAGTTATTACTCTAATTTAACACCTGTCACGAGTCTTAAATGAACTCGGAACAAAACCTAACGAAAAATACAGAATATAAGAATTATTATATAATTTCACAGAACCATAGAAAAAAACAGATCAGAAGGGAGCTCTGGAGGTCCTTCTCAGGTGCCAAGAGGAGGGAATAATCCCGCTCCTCAGCATTTGTTCCCAAAGCATCCCAGCGTGCGGTCGGCATTCACTGCTGGAGGTTGCGCAGCTGATCCACGCGAAGCTGGAGGTTTGTGGAACTCCCAGATTGTATCCCAGGGTGGGCTGGTTCCCAGCCTGAACTGATGCACGGGCTGCTCTTTTCCAGGTGCAGGACTTTGTGTTTTAACTTTGTGTTTCATGAGGTTCCTGACAGCCCATTTTTCTTCTTTGCCTGAGTGACATCCCTGTGCATCCACTGCTCCTTCCAGTTTGGAGTCAGCTGGAGGCTGAGATTCCTTTGGTGGCCCAGAAGGAATCAATCCCCAAGGGGCACCAGGAGCTGTGAGATTTGAATCAGCAGATCCTTCAAAAGTCAAGCCCGTTTCCCACCCCTCCTTGCAGCCCATTCACCCACTCCATTTTTCCTTTTTTTTTGGCCAGCAAAACTGTGGGGTAGTGTTGAAAATCTTGCTAAAAACTTGCTGCTCTCCCCTCACCCACAGATCCAGACATTTTGTGATAAAAAGCTGTCAGATTGGCCAGCCATGGATGGATTTGTTGCCTGGAGAGGCTGTGGATTCTCCATCCCTGGCAGTGTCCAAGGCCAGGTTGGATTTTTTTCTTGGAGCAGCCTGGGACAGTGGAAGGTGTCCCTGCCCATGGCAGGGGTGGAACTGGATGGGCTTCGAGGTCCCTTCCATCCCAAAACATTCCATTATTCCACATTCCACAATTCTAAATCCAAGCTGGCTGTTCCTGACCATGTTCTTGTGTTTCATCTTTCTGAAAATAGCTTTTTTGAGAAATATTCACTTGTTTTCTCAAGGAGTTAAGGAAGGTTAATCAGCCTGTTGTTCCCTAAATCCACCTTCTTATTTTCCCTAAAAGGACAATAAATAATTTCCCTGTTACAGTCATAGGGCAATTTCTTATGCAGTTTGATGTTAAATGTTTTCATGTTCATTATTCTAATTTTTAGATGTCATAATTCCTTCCACTTGGAGCATCCTTGCCTCTTGCTGCTAACTTGGCTGATTCTCAGGGCATAACTTGATTTTCTGTGTGAACAGTCCATCACTGGACGATTTCTTGGCAATCTTTTTCAGATTTGTGTCACATTTCTAGAAGGTTTATATTTCATTTCTAAAGCCTTCTCATGCAGAAAGTAGGTGCACAGCATCCCAGCCCAGGAATGGGTTTGGAAATTTCCTTTATGAAGTGTTGTATTTATGAAATTCCTGCCCTCACTAAACATTTTAATTCTATCCTTTCCACGTGCACCTGCACTGGAATAGGAGCAATTTGAGAAACTTTTCAGTCATTTGCAACAGAATAAAGGTTAACAAAAGAGTTTAATCATTCAACTGGCAAATATTTGTTGTGTGAGCAGCTCTGCACTGCCAGAGCCCACAGAGCTGTCTGGGCACACACAGTTCTCCAGGAATTTCTCTTCAGTTACTTCTGAGCCCTCCTTGTTTGCTTCTGATATTTCCAAGTGGATATTTTTGATCCCAGCCAAACATGAAAGGTGGTGGCTGCCTTTGAAGTGACTGAGAGTTTCCCGACTCATTTCAGTGGGAATAAATCGAAACCCTTAATTACATTTTGTCATCTCTATCAATCTTTGTGGAAGAACTTCAGCGCAGCGATATTTTCCTCATAGGCATATCCTTGTGGGATAACAATTGAAAATGTGAATTAACTGCATTAACTATCACATAATCAGGGGGCTTTTTTTTAATAAGACAGTCAAATTTCTGATTGACTTACACTGCTACAGCAGTGACTTGAATTAAACAGCTGCCATTTTGCCATTAAAAGCAGAGCAAGAGAATTATAAGGAATTCTGAAACAAATAAACCCTTGCTCCACTCTGCTTTTGTACAAACTGTTTTCTCCAGTTTCTCCATCAGCATCATGACTACAAACCTCTCTAGACTATACCCAAGGCCACCAGAGCTGTTTCAGGTGCTGAAATAAACTAAATATTCATTATTTACTCCCCGCTCAAGTGGCTGATCGTTGCCTCAGCTTCTTTTCCCTTTGCTCCTTCTCCTGCTTCTTAGATCTGTAGCAAAATTAAAAAGAAAAAAAATCCTTTTTTTTTCTTCATTCAGTTTTTCAAGGCTGCTGAACAAAGCCTTTTATCCCCACTGGGCCTCTGAAAATGTGCCACGGTTACCCTCCACACTTGGATGGGCTTCCCAGACCCCTCCTGAAGGTGTTCTTCCCTTTTCGTCGATAAATACTAATGTCAAAACTCAGGCTCATAAAGTATGTTGACAAGTGGGGGAATTATCCTGCAGATTTTAATTTGCTCAGATTAGAAGGGAGTAAATTCCATTCTTTAGCACAAACCCTCACCTGTTCTGGAATGGTTGTTGTGTCCACACTGGAATGATATATTCTGTGTCTGGAACGACAAATTTTGTCCTCAAAATATGAGGCTGAGGGGCTGAGAAGTGCTGAAAAACCCTTCAGAACGCAAACCACAGGCAGGCAGAGAATGCCATTTTCTAAACAAAGAAGCAATTAACCCTTATTAACCTGTGCCCTTTCCACAGGCAAGGGGCCAAGATGAAAGAACAGAGTCCTTACAAAAGAAAAAAAAAAAACACAAGGAGAGTTTATTTTAGGGAACAAACCTGTGGCATCAGGACAGGGGCCTGGAGGGTGACGCTGCAGGGCTCTGTTTATCCTCCCTCAGATCCATCAAAGCCTCGCAGCGTTCAGTGGACACACATCCAGTGCAAAATCCAATCATGGTTCTCTCCTAATTTCCAGCATTTTGAACTCTTAAGTAGCATCTGAAAGAGAAGCTTTTCTGCTGCCTCTAGCAACTCCCACAGAAAGAGGAACATTTGGAGCTTAGCACGGTTCCAGTAGATGCAGCACATGGCATCTCTCAGCTCCACAGCAGTGACAGGGCCAGAAAAAGAAGATCTGATGGAAAGAGATGCGAGAATTCCATGGCCAGCTCCTGTAAATAGTCACCTATTTGCACCAAACAAGAATCTCATGCTAAGTACACGGTTATCCATGTTTTTATCAGGTCGCTGGATTAAATCCTTGGGCTGCAGCAGCTCATTACACACACACGGAGATGGACATTTTGCAGGGCACAATTATGCTCTAATCTGAATAATCCCCATTAAAGAACTTTGTTCTTTTAGCTGTCACAAACCGAGGCTGTTCACCTTCCTCGTGGAATTCAGTGCTCCGTCCCACTGTCACTTCCCTCACCGAGCAATTCCTGTCTCTCCACGCTGCTGCAGCGTTACATAACCACCCCTGTGCAAAAGCTGGAGCAAAACCCAGCTCAAGAGCCCAGCCCAGCCCAGCCCCGTCCAGGTGGCTCCTTGGAGAAAGGCACAAACTCAGAGTAGACCAATTCCCACCGGAACTGCAGTGGTGGGATGGAGAGAGGAGAGAACGATGTGTGAGCAGCAGGGTCCAAGCGAATGCAGCACCTTTGTAAACCTGCTCCTATTCCAGGGAAGAATTTCAGTCTTTCCTTCAGCAAGGCTGTGAATTTCTCCCAATGTGCCTGAACAGAGATTAATAGAAAACATAAAATGAGTAGCAATACTTATTATTTATTAAAACCCCACTATTCAACATGCACATTAGGCCCTCAGCTCCGTTCTGGGCGTACAGAGCATGGAACAAATGCAGTGCAAAGACTTCATTTATACCCAAAACTTCAGTGTGGTGCTGTTGCCTGGAGAATTATTCCTACTGAGAGCCAGGACTTCTCCAGACACAGCAATAACCTCACACTAACACTGCTGTGAAACTTTCAGAGCCCAAGTTTGCCATTCTCCACAACAAAATGTCCCAGCTTTAATTCACCACAGGATTCAGTGTCTTCCTTAAAACAAAGCAGCAGAATTCATTTGGGAATTACTTCTTGGTAAGGTACTGACCCAGCAGCTCTCAAGAGCTACAAAATTCACGTTTCAGGATAGAGTTGTAAATATAACATGTTGTATTTAAGTTAAATTTAAGAGCATCACAATGTACATAACCAAGAGCATGAACTTCTTAACACAGGACACCTCAAAGAGCAAAACAGTAGATCATGGAGTCATGGAATGGTTTGGGTTGGAAAGGACCTTAAAGATCATCCAGTGCCATCCTTGCCATGGGCAGGGACACCTTCCACTGTCCCAGGCTGCTCCAAGAAAAAATCCAACCTGGCCTTGGGCACTGCCAGGGATCCAGGGGCAGCCACAGCTTCTCTGGGCCCCCTGTGCCAGGGCCTCCCCCCCCTCCCAGGGAACAATTCCTTCCTAATATCTAATCTGAACCTACTCATTCGGTTTGAAGCCATTCCCTGTCGTCCTGTCACTCCATGCCCTTGTGAAAAGTAACTCTCCCTTTTTCTTGCAGGCTCCCTTTATCAGTATTATCACCTTTAGATGATTGCAAAGCTTTTGCCACAGAACCAGCGTGAGCATAGAGAAAGAGAGGGGATGAAGTTGGGCATCTTCATCTTTGAGACGCTTTGATGTGGCACTTGGGGACGTGGGTCAGTGGTGGCCTTGGCAGTGGTGAGGAATGGTTGGGCTGGATGATCTTGAGCATCTTTTCTAACCCAAAGGATTCTGAGTTTCCAGGTGTGTGCAAACACCAGTGACTTTGGGAAGGGCCTGAAATCAAAGCCAGGCTTCCTGAAAAGGTTCTAAAAGGGACGAGGTCAGTGAGTGAACCGATCCATTGAACAAATCTGATTATTGCCCTTTATTTCCTGTATTTTTGCATCAGCGCAGACAACAGATGAGATGATCAGGATAACGAGTTCCTGGTGCAATTCCTGTGCACAGAAGGTTTGTTCAGTGCTTTTCCAGACGTATTTTGCACAGAGAAGGACTCGATACAAGTCCCAGGTAGTGATAGGAGAGGAGAGGAACAAGGTGCTAACACACTGGGGGTTGAAAATAGATCACTGATCGAAAAGGATCAGGACATCAAATCTCTTGTGGGCAATTAGAAGAATCCCACAGATTCCAGGAGCTGCCAATCGTAGGGATTTGGGGGAATTTTGTAGAAAACTGCAGCGGTTAGGGAAAGCTGTCCCCCAGAGAAAGGGGACACACACACCCACACCCTGAGGAATCCAGATGAAGTATAAAAAAATAAGAGATTAACTGAGCTGAGTGGAGAACTTCACACTGACCTCACAAGAACAAAGCACACACAGACTGTGCCATAACATTAAAGATAATTTCCGAAGGAAATAGGGGTTAACACTGGAAGGCAAGAAACAAAGAGAAGTTCAGCCTGGAAGAGGCAACAGTAATAGCAAGAAATTAATCTGTGAGTAGATCAGTAGCAAGAGGGAGTTTAGAAAGGAAAGCTACAGATGATATTTAGTAGGATAAAGAGTATTTTTTGTGGGTTTTTGCACTGGAAAGGCCTGTGGTGAGCAAGGGACTATTCAACCCAAGAGGGAAGATCCTTCCCTATAACTGGATAGGACATAACATAAATCTTGATGTTCTCAAATCTACTAAACCTGAAGAATCCATTAAAAGCCAGTCAGAGACAACATCAAATCTACCTGAGAATCCACGAAGAATGAGGGAAATTCCAGCAGGCTGGCAAGAACACATGTGATGCCTGCCTTAAACATGAAGGATGTTTGGCAGAAAAAGGAAGAGAAACTGGTGAATTGTGGGCCACTCACCTTAAATTGAGCTCTTTAAAAAATAAAAACTGCTTTAGGCACCAGGAAATATAAGCCAAAATGGCTTTATCAACAGCACATTGCATCAAACCTGCCTCATTTTATTCCACAGTAGATCAACACAGGCTAAGAAAGAAGCTGAGGAGGGTCATATATTTTGATTTTATTAAGACATTGCACCATCTGCCATAGTGATCTAATCAGGAAGCAGGGAAAGCTGATCTAGGAGAAACTACCTTCTCATGGCTACAAAATTAATTGTAAAATGTGCCAAGGAGGAGTTACCAGCGGTGCATTGACAGCATGGAAGGATGTGTCCAGTTGGGTCTGAGGAGTGCCCAATTCTGTCAGATAAAATTATGTTTTTAGTATTTTAGAGGGTAAGTTTAGCATCCAAAATTATCTTGAGAAAGTAAAGAAAAGGTCTGAAAGACCAGGTTCAACTCCATTAGCAACACAGACTATTCCCCCAAAACAGGACTAATTGGCTACAAAAACAAAGAGGAACAAAAAACCAAGAATAATCGGCTCCGATAACAAAGGACTGGAAAGAACCAGAGAACAAAATCCCCAAACATGCTCTAGATCTCGCATATTCCACCCCGGAATCTGTGAATCAGGCCCAGGAGAAGCAGAGCATCCCACTCCTGAGAACAAGGATCCAACACCTGCCTTCCTTCGTGCCCGGTGACTCTTCGCCACCACAGAGCCTCTCCTTTAAATTCTTCCGAAGTTGTTTGATGTCGCTCTGAGCCAAATGTTTCTTCAAGGTGTTCAGCGCTTGAGGAATGCAGGACAGATGTTTTATCAAGCTGCTTGTGGGTTCCAGCAGCCTGGTTGTGTCTGCCAGGAGCAGATCCCGAGGGAGACTGACGGGCGTTTGGCTGCCTCGCTGAGACATTCGGAGGAGGAGGAGGAGGAGGAGGAGGTGAGAGGCCTTTCCCGAGGAAGGCTCCAGAGCTCTGACTGAGTCACCCCGGGCAGTCAGGACTGGGGAAGAGCCTAAACGACAATCCTAAGATGCCATTGTCTCGAGGAGCCTGCAGCTCGTGGGCTGGGGAAAGCAGCGGTGCACGAAGGCGTGCGAGCACTCCAAAGCCCTCTCAGGGCTTTGCAGCCGAGCGCGCTGAAGCAGCAGAACGTTCCTCTCTCGTGTTTGGGCGGCTCTCACAAAAAGCAGATGTTCCACTCTGCTCATTTTTGCCACTGGCAGCCAGCCCCCTGGCAGGATTGGAACTGCTGCTGGCATCCTTGGAGCAGCTGGGCAGCAAAGCTGCTTCTTTCTCTCGCACAACGCCGGTCTGAACAACCTTTGAGCCTAAAGCCTCGTTCCTTTGTAATCCGGATTTTGGCAGGCTTCTCCTCCACTCCCCCTGCTCAAATGTGGTATTCCCCAGCCCTCATAGAGTCTGGGGTGTGTCCTCATTGCACCATAAATGCTGATGGAAAAGAGACATAAAATCCATGGCACTCCTTTAACTTTCACTGCAGAAAGAAGGACACTTTCAGAGTTGTCTTTGCAGTTTAACTTCTCAGGATCTTTTTGAATTCAAGCTTCATCAATAAAGCAGGAAAAAGACTCCAGTGTGGTGTGTTTTACCTGGATGTCTAACATGATACACAACTTTACATAAAATGCTGAATAATTCTGGCGTTAGACACACGATTTGAAAGTGAAAATGGCAGTCACTGGCAATAAATCATTTGAAGAATGAGCGCTATTAAATCCAGCACTGACAGGTGCAAGGAGAAAAGTGATGCCTTATAGATCACAGTTCTTTTGCTGGAAGCTAAATGTGATGTCCTCCGTGGAAAAAAATTAAAATAAAACCCCCAAACAAACATAAAAATTATCTACCTATTGGTCAAGTGCACAATATTAGGAATGTCACTGATAGAACATAAAGAAGTAGAAATAATACACAGCTGGCTAGGCATCAGAAGTCACTTTGCCTGTGTTTTAGTTAATTGTTATAAAGAATTAAAAAAAAATAGTCCAAAAATAAACAAACTGCAGCTTCTGACTTCTGCAGTCTTCACTCTGAGTTGGGAGATCACACAATAAAATACTAGACAGGGCTGTAGAATGTAAATCCTCTGGGTGGGAGTTCCAGCAGGAAAATTGGAGATGTACTCAGCAGCTGGAGAAGAGAGTCATGATTCAAAGGAGAAAGGGAAAAGCTGCATGGAACAGTGTTTCAGCATACTGCAACGGTCCCAAATTGCCATGATTTCCAGATATCTTCATAAAAATCAGCCATTTAAGTCCTGCCAGCAGTCAGAAACTCAGGCATGCAGGGTGAGTTGGACTGGACTGTTCCCTCTGCAGCCAGCCAGTGAAGAGGAAATAAAGATTTCCTGCCTCAAATCCTGTTTGCAATGGGATAAAATGATCCCTGGAAGCAACAGGAATCATCTAAGAAAGAAAAAAAGTAGGTGAAATGAATTCCACAATTGCCACCTAAGATTTCTTTCGCTTCCTGCAGCCTGGGTGAATGTGTTATCCATGGGAAAAGTGGTTGAACGGAGAATTCCACTGGAAGTTTAATTTGCTGCATGCCCTTGAAAAGAAAGGGATGTGTTACTAAAGGGACAGGGCAAGTTCCTGGGAGAATTAAGGATTTTATGGCTTTTAGCCTTTGTTCCATACTCTGGATCTCGCCAGCAGAGACAACCTTCAGTGTTTGGGAGGAGGAGGAATTTTAAAACTCCTTAAAAAGCAGTTTGGGGGAATACATTGGATGTAGCCTCATGAATCATGTGTGAAATATCTGCTTGTGTTACTCCAAAGGTTTCCAGGCAGAATTTGTGGAATGAACTTGAAGCAAAGCTCAAACTCCTTTTCACATTTCACTGGACATGGGTAGGATAGAGAATAACTAAACATAGATATCAAAACTGAATATTCTCCTCATAAATATAGAAAACCTACACTAAAAAATCCACTAGAATTATCATATATCTGTTTATGCTGTTTATATCTCTTTGGGAATCGTATACAGGACTCTGCACGAGATATTTTTAGATTACTGCATGATTTCACGTGACTTGCATCTAAATTTAATCCAAAATTAAAATGAGTAACTACATTTATTTCAAACCCCCAGAAGCTGGAGACTCTTCCAATAGATGATTCAATACCAAACCAAAGAATCAGAGAAATGTTTGGGTTGGAAGAGACCTTAAAGATCATTTAGTTCCAACTCCCTGCCATGGGCAGGGAACCTTCCACTAGACCAGGTTGCTCAGAGCTTCATTGAGACTGGAATTTGAATTTCAATGAGTTCAAATGTAAAAAATATGTATTTACTCAACAAAGTAGGTGATTAATTAGTTGAAAAAACAAGAGTGTGTCACTCAGGGACACAGGGAAGTGCTCTCTAATGAAGTGAGAGCTGTCGTTGCATGAAGCATTCCACAGTTACACATTTTAGAACACTCTCATTAAAAACAGGTGATTCAAAGGAAATTTAAACAATATTTGAACTCCTTCTCCCTTCTGTGTTGAGTGTGGATCTGTAGAAAGATATTTAACTGCTGGCAGGGAGGACCAAAGTCCCGAGGACATATGGTTGCAGAAATTCCATGTTCCCCGTGAACCTGTACAGACAAACCCCCTGCATCAGTAGCAGCCACTGCTTTATTCCCAGGTCTGTTCAAACTTTAGCTAAATTCCACTTTTGAGGGGCAGAGCCTGAAAATCCAGGGAAGAACGTTGCTCACAGATAAATTCTTCTGTTGTTTCCAACAGCAGGGGTGTGGTGATATCATCTCACACCTGCAGACCACACCACATAACCCCAGCCCAGGAGCTGGCCTTTGGAAAAAGCAGATTTTTCCGGATGATGTCCCAGTCTTGTCATGAGAGCTCCAGAAATGATGAATCCATGTCACACCTGCCTGCTGGACCCACAGGATATTATGTAAATATTGCTAAATATTTGTGCTGGTATTTGTAGAATCAAAGAATCACAGAATGGTTTGGGTTGGAAAAGCCCATCCAGTGCCACCCCTGCCATGGCAGGGACACCTTCCACTGTCCCAGGCTGCTCCCAGCCCCAGTGTCCAGCCTGGCCTTGGGCACTGCCAGGGATCCAGGGGCAGCCACAGCTTCTCTGGGCACCCTGTGCCAGGGCCTCCCCACCCTCCCAGGGAACAATTCCTGCCCAATATCCCATCCAGCCCTGCCCTGAGTTTGATGCCATTCCCCCTTGTCCTGTCACTTCAGGCCCTTGTAAAAGTCCCTCTCATCCTTCTTGTAAATTCACCTCTTTGTCTCTCCTTACACACACCTTCCTCCACTGCATCAGGTGTATCTACAGCACTAATATAACTGTGATTAATTACAGAACTGAAACTAAATTTTCAAATAATTCCATATAGACCAAGACTCTCAGAACACACTGACTTAATCTTGGTCTAAACCAGAGGCTTAAAAGAAGATCACATTGTCACTTCTTCCAAATTATTTGACCTATTAATCCATTTCCAGGTGTCCTTTGTACCAATGTCCCTTCCCCTCCTGCCATGGTTTAACCCCAGCTGACAAATAAAAACCACTTGGCTGCTTTCTCACTCCCTCCCACCCCACCAGTGGGCAGGAGGGTTGGCAAGAACAAGTAAATCTTGTGGGTTGAGATAAGGACAGCTTAATAACCAAAATAATAATAATAATAATAATAATAATAATAGTAATACACTGGTGCTGCTGATAATAATAATCACAGTAATGAAAAGGAGAGAGAGTGACAGCACCCAGGAGACACAAGTGATGCACAATACCATTTTCACCACCCACTGACCGATTCCCAGCCTGTTCCTGAGCAGCCACTCCCAGTCAGCCTTCCCAGTTTTATACTGGGAATGATATCCTCTGGTGTGGAATATCCCTTTGGCCAGTCCAAGCTGTGCCTCCTCCCAGTTTTGCGTGCATCTCCTCACTTTCAGAGCATGAGACACTGAAAAGTCCTGGATTTAGGGTAAGCACTGCTCACAACACTAAACTTCAGTGTGTTTTTTTCAAACTAAACCCAAAGCAGCTACTAGGAAAAAAATTAACCCTCTCCCAGCCAAAACCAGGACACCCTCCAGAGCTTCCTCTCCAGCTGGATCACTTCCAGGCTGTCTGCATCCAAACTTTTTCAAGCCACAGCACATTCTGTTATTAGTAAGTACAGAGAAATGCCAGCTCATAACAAGCCCCGATGGAATATTTAAATATCCGCTATTTTTGTCAGTTCTGAAAATGATGACAAGCTTCCCAGTTCCATTATATTTGCAGTTCCATACCTCTGCTTCAACACTGCAAATCTACAAGCAACTGTTATTAACTTGTTTTCTCTGTTAAGGGTTACTTAGTCAGAAGTCTGTGGAGGACTTTGTTTGACTGCAAATACAAATTTTCCTCCCGGTTTTCACAGTGAATCACTCATGTTCTCCACTGGTTCTGTCAGCACATCATCACTTGCAGGTCCCCCACCTGAGTAAAACACACAGAATGCATCAAAAAAGTTACTTTGCTGTCTGCAGAGAAGGGGTTTGCTGCAATTCTTTCTCCATTTATTGTCTTTTCTATTCCTTTAACATGAAGGAGTCAATAAGGAGAGAAGAAAAGAGTTCATTAAAGTCACTGCCGAGGACTAGCAAGGAAAGTAAGTGCAGTAAAATTAAAGTGCAAATTAAAGAACACGCATTCATGCCCACGTGCTCGTGTGTGTGAATCCAAAGGGACAGCAAATTCCATGGCTTGGCTGGGAATGGATTTGCAGGAGTCACCTCACTCGTGGCAGGGAGTTGATCAGGGCTGTGGATCACCTGCGTGAAGGGGTGAAAGCACAGCTCAGCACCGAGGGGATCAAAGGTGTTCAGACAGGTGCTGGGGAGAGAATTTCAGCTGTTCCACAGTTCCTGGTCACGACATCGTGATTCAATTCCAACATTCCTGTGTGTGCACGGAGGAGGCAGGGCACTCACGAGACAAACTGAGAGAAAACAGAGGAAAAATAACCTTAATGGCTCCAAGTCTGCCAGGGTTCCTCCAGCACAGCTCCACTGCCCTGACTGATTCCTCGCTCCTTGGAGCAATTCCTGTAAATCTGGGGGGGAAGGGAGTGCTGCCACCCTGTTCTCCCAAACAGATCATCCTCCTGCCCCCTCAATTAAAAAGCAAGCAATGCACCTCTGAGGGACAAATATTGCAAAATCTTCGAATTTTCCAAAATCTAACCGAGTTAAGGCAAATCTAATAAGTCCAGCTGATAACTAAGATTTTTTTTTTTTTCCTGCTTTTAAAAAGAAAGTGGTTTGTTGTTGTAGGATGTTGAACCTTCATTGTGCACTGCTGCCATGGAAGGTGCATTATAATGGAAATGTGGATGATGCCAAGCCCCAGCGTGTGTTTCCAATTAAAATTCTTCATTTTCTGCTAAGATGTTGGAGTATGACCTGATTAGCTCTGCCAGCTATCAGAGCTCAGCTTCTGTGACTCCTTATCTTATTCAACAACTGCTGTCTGACTCTGTACATTTGGAGAGGAAAGCACCACATCCCTCAAAGACCAGGGAAATTTTATGGAGTCCATAAAACCTTCCACAGATAATTTATTGTGAGTCAGGGGCAGCGCTTCCAGCTGTTTTCTGTCCCTGAGTCTCCCCTGCCTGCCCACACATCTTAATAAGAAATAATTAGCACAGCTCAAACTGCAATTGCACCCTCACAGTGCAGGTTGATGTCTGGTTTTTTCTAGGTATACCAATTGTACACGGTGGAATTTACTGCAGTAGAATTGCCTGCAAATTCTTGAGGCTTGGAACAATAGAAAAGTTATCTCTTTTTATCTAGGATTCCTCCGTGGTGTTATCAGATAAGGAGCAGCATGAAAACCCTTTCCTAGGAAGCAGTCCTTAGTCAGCAGGAAAAGAGCAGTGTATTATTTATGGAAAGCAGGCAATGTGGAATCAGAGTGAAAGGGCGGTAGATGAAGCGCCAGATTAAGCCTTGAAAATGTATTTTATGTCACACATAAATAAATATGTCTGTTAGGTCAATTATATGCAATTCTCAAAAGATGTCTTTTTTTACGTAAGTTTTACTTTACATTCTAATTTCAAGTAATGGCCATTTATTTTGAATTGTGAGGGTGGGGAGGCCCTGGCACAAAAAAGTTGTGGCTGCCACATCCCTGGAAGTGTCCAAGGCCAGGCTGGAGCCACCTGGGATAGTGGAAGGTGTCCCTGCCCATAGCAGGGTTGGAATGAGATGATCTTTAAGGTCCCTTCCAACCCAAACCATTCCGGGATTCTGTGATTCCAAATTCAGACAGTGTCATAAAAATTCTTTTTCAAGCACTTCAGCCTCAGCAGTCGCCTCTCCTCACCTTCCCCAAAGACACACAGACATTATACAGACATTTTCAGCATCTTGTTCTGCACCAGCAGCATGAAAGAATAGCTGGAGAGGTTGGGGAGACAGGAGCGGGTTCTCCAGCTGGGAAAGGGAATGTTTTTAGCACAGAGCTGCATACGCAAGGCCCTCGCCTGGAGGTGGGTGTTAACGTAACTTTTTTAAAAGTGACAGTAAAAATGCAGTGCCCATAAAAGCCGGGCCAGATGGATCCCTCCCTGCTTTCATGGGTTGTGCCTCAAATACCACGGTGCATATGGATTTTGGGGGGTGAGGTGGTTCTCTGCAGGGTGAAACGCACTGCCAGTCCTCGCACTCGGTATTGATAACGCCAGGGAGAGACCGGGAGCTTTCCAAGGGTGGAGAAGGCGAGTTTACACGGTATGGGCAAAGGTGTCTGTTCTCTCCAGCTCTGTCCTCATGTTTCCCCCAGGCAGCCTGCACCACCCTGGCCTGTTCTGGTGCTGCCTTCGCCTGTGTCAGAGAGAGCTGAGAAGGCTCCATGCTTTGAGCTGNCCCCCCGGCTGCCCCCTCCTGTCAGGGAGTTGTGCAGAGCCACAAGGTCCCCCCTGAGCCTCCTTTTCTCCAGGCTGAGCCCCTTTCCCAGCTCCCTCAGCCTCTCCTGGGGCTCCAGCCCCTTCCCAGCTCCGTTCCCTGCCCTGGACACGCTCCAGCCCCTCCAGGTCTCTCTTGGAGTGAGAAGCCCAGAGCTGGACATAAGGAGAACATTTACTGCACCCAGTGAAAGGGAGGAGGACTTGTTCTAACCAAAAAGTTAAATTTCTAGGTTGGGCCCCTATCTGGGTATCTTTTCTAACCAATTAAAGGAGGCAGACACCTCCAGAGGATGATTCCCTGTGCCATCTTCTAGGAGGCAGAAAAATAGGTACTTTTCATCTCAATTTCCTGTAGTGACAGACAGAATGAACCAGTAGAGGTTTAACTTAGGGGTGGCTGAAGTCCACCACGTGAAAATAAAAAAAAAAAGCCATCAGCCTGTATATAATGATGCATATTTTGAGTTATATCTGAAATTATTTGTTTCACTGCAGTTCAGGGTACGTTCACCTCTGCTTTTCCAAAGCTTTTTCAGCAATAATCCTCACTCCTGGAGCGAGCTTTGCAGAGCTGTGTGGGATTGCAGGGCTGCAGATTGTACTCTGCCAGAACTTTCTAGCCCGAGTTGCACTCCAAACACCCACAGGCTTGCACTAGGAATTTTAGGCTCATGAGGCTCAATGTTACTTCTCAAAATGGGATAACAGAACCGGTATCACCCTCGTGATTTTATAGATTAAGCTACTTTTAGCTTAAGTGTGGATCCAGGTTCTCTCTCTCTCGAGGTTGTTGTAACTGGAAGTAGAAAGGCTGAAAAAGCAGGTAATTCATGTGCTTATTGTGGGAGGGAACAAACAAAGGAAAAACAAAAGGAGCTGTGGATTTCTGCGAAACCATGAAGGGGAAAAAAACCCCTCACCTTTTTACTGTACCTTAAGCTGGTTCGTCACTCCGTGTTTCAACACCAGAAAGAAAAAAAGAGGCAGGAACGTACAAGGTTCTGCCTTCAGACTCCTGCTGAGCAATAATGGAAGTAAAACTAATTAAGGGCCTGATCAAGGTCCCGTTGAAGCCAAGAGAAAGCTTCCCACTGGTTTCAAATGGCTTTGGATCAGCTCTGAGTGCGTGGAGTGTAAATATGACAGCATTAAAAACATGGGCTGCTCTCAGTCAGGGCTGGCTGCAGGATGGTGCCACGCCAGGGCTGGCCCAGAGCTGCTCTGCAGCAAAGAGTAAAAGGTTATTACTCTAAATTAAAGAGATATATGAAAGCTGCTCTTGATCCGAGAAGGATAAATGGAAAAAGTGGTACAGAGAGGGCTTGGGGAAAGCTGGGCCGAGCCATCCTTGTGCTGCTCCTGACACTGGTGGGACAAGGAGAAGAAATGAGAATTTCTCTCTTCTCAGCACACCTGGAGCATCCAGTTCTGGGCTCCTCAGTCCTAGAAAAACATGGACACACAGAAAAGAGTCCAGGGAAGGGCTACAAAAGGGACTGGAACTTGACTTCCGTGAGGAAAGGCTGGGAGAGCTGCGTGTGTTCAGCCTGGAGAAGAGAAACTAAGGGAGGGTTTATCTATAAATGCCTGAAAAGAGGCTGCAAAGGGGATGGCCCCAGGTGCTTTTCACAACCTGAACCACAGGGGGCTTTGTCTGGATAGCAAGAAAGACTTTTTTTACTCTGAGGGAGACTGGGGACTGCCACAGGTTGCCCGTGGAGCTTGGGGAAGTGCACGGCATTTATTTTATAACTTCTTTATCTCAGAATCCTGACTAGTCCGGTCAGGTTGCAGAGACCAGGAAATCCCTAATTGCATTATAAATTAGTCCTTAGGTTCCTCAGATGCTTCTTTTCGATTCTTTTGCCATTTATAGGACATTAGCTTAGTTCTGAGGGAATAAATATTCTCCTCAGCCTCCGAGTGCGGGCTGAGCTCCTCCGCAGTCTGTGCCTGTTCCTGAGGTCACCCCGAAACGGCTGGGACAGAGCTGCCTGCAAAAGTCCAGACATCGGTGTCACAGGAAGAAAAGCAGCCTGATTTGAAAGGTTATTCTAAATGGGAGCATGAAGAATGAAACCTTTGATTTCCAGCGCTCTGCTCCTGGTTTTTGACATCTTTTAAAAAGTGTAAATTCAAACTGTCTGGGGCCTTTCCTGCCCGTGCTGCTCCGGTGCCACCACACCTTTTCCCTACCACAAAACATGAATAAATCAAAGCCTACCCTTGCAACATCTGTTTACTGCCTTGTATTCTGAGTCAGCAGATTAGAGAAGAAACAAGATAATATGTTAACACCCAGGAAAAAAAAAAAAAACACACACAAAAAAAACCCCAACCAAAAATCTCACTCATCCATAAGCAAAAATCACAGAACACGATTCACTCTGGTCTTAATTCTGCAAGCAGCAAGAAAACTGACACGTGAGAAACCACCCAGGCTGAAAAATGTCTCTTCTTCCTATTGCTGTAGCAATTCTAAGCTGTAAAATGCATGTTCTTTTCCCACAAAAAGGGGATTAGTAGGCAGGAGACAAGGATTTGTCAGAATTATTTATCAAGTTCTTGCACAAGTTGGTTTAAAGTCATGGACTCTGCCAACTTTTAATACCCTCTCCAGCCTGACTAGAAGGAGGAAGTTAAATTAGCAGAGAGTGGTGCAATGGCAAATAATTTAAACCCCTGGAATGCTGGAGCTCCACATGCCAGGCAAGTCAGATGTAATCCTCCAGTTTTAATCAAAATAAAAGAATGCCCTCAGCTCCAGCCAGGAAACAACTACGCAGGCAAACACACGAGCACAAGCTGGGAAAAAATCAGTCCCAATGAGAAATAAAAGGAAAACCAGGAAACAACTACGCACTGCATATTATTATTATTATTATTATTTATTTTTTTATTTTTTTATTTTATTCTTTAATCTACCAATTGCTCCATGAATGGTACACCTGAATCCCAAACCTGCCTTGTAAACCAGCAGCGTGTGCAGAAGACTGAGCTGACCATGACAGGAAAATAAATGCGACCAAAAATAGCTGATGTGTTCTAAGTAGAGGAAATCCCTGATTTTAGGTTGTCATTGATTTTGTGGGTCTTTCCTCCTGCCTTAAATTCATTCAGAGTAACTTCTTAGGTGTTATTTTAGTATATTTTGTTTTCAATCAATGATTTATTGATAGGTCATTCTGATAATTAATCCTTTTTTTCTTGAAAAAGAAATAAGCAAACCAAAAATGCAAAATATAGAAAAGACAGAGTAAAAACCTTTAAAAAGAAAAAACCAGCAAAAGCCTCTAGAACAAAAAGGAAGAGATTTTCCCCTTTGCAGACAAGAAGCAATTTGTATTCTGAGGGGATGCATCATCATTCTGACCAAAGTAAAATATCTATCTCACTTTCCAAAGCAATTTAGCCTCATAGGCTTAAAAAATCTGCACATAAAACACTCCTAAACATGATGTCACCATCCCTGTCTAACTCCTTCCTTCAAAGACAAGAGAACTTTTAAAGAAATATTTATAAAGCACCAAGAGTTCCTAAAAAAAGAAAAAAGAAAATACAGGTTAATATACAAAATCGATCTCCCCAAAGAAAATATGGGAAACTGCAAAAAGTTTCTCTTCAGACACTTATAATGCTAATTTTTTTAAAACAAAATTGACTAAACTTTCCAGACGTGTTCCAGCTCTGTGGTTCTCTCTGCATCCAAAAAGATAAAAGAATTAGGATTTTTCAGACCACTGCTTTCCCTTTTTCTGATTAGAAAATGGGTACAAGTTTTTTGGGATAGAAGACAGGTCTCGGTGCAATTGTCTTTGGACTAGAGGTCAAAAAAAAAAAAAAAACACCAAAATTTTGAAAAAAAGTAGGTCCCTGTTTTGTCCAAATGGAATGATTTGTCCATAATCCCAATCAGTTTGTTTATTTTTAGACACAATTGAAAACCTTGGGGCTCTCATGGAAAAGCTCTATGGATTGGTTTCTATGCCAGCCTGTTCAGATATTGGCTCAGAGCCTAAAGAGATGACTTTGGGGCAAAAATAAAATGGATATTTCAAAGGCCCATTTTACTTCTGAAATCTTTGCTTAGTAGGAAGCATGGCTGGCATTTGCTACAATTAAATTTTAATTTGTCCAGCTTGGAAAAAAATCAATGTTTTAACTTAATGATTTTTTTTTTTTTCCAACAAGCAAGAAAAATGCAGGACACAGTGCTGGGGAATTGATAAGGAACGGTGAACACAGGAATTCAGGATGCAATTTTCCTAACCCACACTGAAGTGTGATAACAAAGAGCATTTGTCGAGGCTGTATCATCATTTTATTGGCTATTTTTGCAGCTGTTAAGAGAAGTGACAATGTGTTGACAGAGCTCTCCTAGCAGGACACCCTGGGACAGACACATCTACTCTAATAAATTCCATAATCTGACACCTCATTTCACTTGGGACACACGAAGTTGCCACAGAGGTGAGAGCTTTTACTACAACTCCAGAAGTAATTCCCACTAAAATGTGAAGCATTATCACCTAAGTACAGAGATCCTCAAGTAAATACAGCTCTTAGAATGGAAAATGTAACACACAGAGTGCAACAAAAGCCTAAAACCCTCTTAAAACATATTTAAAACTCATTTTTCAGCACTGCCAGTACACACTTGGTGTTGCTCACACCATAGATTAAAGGTCTTGTTTTGAAAAATTAGTATTTTAGTGCTGAAAAGAGTAGCAATACAACCCTGGTGTGGTACTTAAATATCGTTATTTGTAGCAATTTAATCTGCATGCCTTTACTGTTTAAAATAAAAGAGGGACAGTTGTTTTTTGAGGTGTTTAGGTGCCAAAATAAGTAGGTGTGTCTCACAAGGTGCTTTCCGAGCTGGCTGGACATCGATTCCCATTTTATTTCTGAGTGCCAGCACCTGCCTGGATGAATTTCCCCCCAGTTTCCATCTGTGCTGCAAGCAGATCAATGATTTTTGTAATTTGCACAGTGCTCACCACGCTGGCAGGGTGTGAAAGAACAGCCAAAAGAAACCACGAATAGAAGGTAAAAGGAGGTGCCTTTTCCAATCAAAGCTAAACCTAAGTAACATTTTTCTGAGCAGCCCTGAAGGAGTTAAATAATTCACAAGGATTGGGATGAATGAATTCCCTGCAGGAAGCTCAGCAGTTCTCCCAGAAAGACACTGGGGATCTTGGTGGGTTATTTAAATTTAAAAAAAAGTGGTAAGAGGTAATAGAGGCCACAGAATCTCCCCTGTCTCACCTCTCAATTTCCCCTCCTGGTAGACTGTACACAAATTAACAGCTTTTTATGTCTTTCAAGGGTATTTATTTCTGGCAAGGACACAGACTTTTCTGTCAAGGTTTGCAGAACATTTTGTTCTGCACCACGTATGCACATGCTGCTGGATCCTATCCCTATTATATATTCAAACAGCACACAGAGGATTGTCATCACACAATCTGTCTGGAGCTGTCCTGATGAGCAGAAAAACTCCAAATTGATGGGGATAAAAAAAAATAAATAAATTCACCCTTTGTAATTGTGATCCAGAATCAACTGGACTGGTCTTTGTGCCCAGCGTGGGATGAAAACACCAAGGTGTGTTCCCTGCCTCTCCTCATCCATTCCCTCATCCATCTGCACCTGCTTTTCAGAATTTCATGGAGTTTTGTCCTTCCAGGAGCATCTATCCATAATGGAAGTATTCCATCAAGCCAAGCCACCTCAAAACAATTCCAGTGGCATTCAAGCAGCTGCTGAACCAGGTGTGCATTTCCTGTCCTGACTGCAGAGGTTTTGCTCTATTTCTGCCTAAACCCATGAATTATTACTGCCCAAATCTGTAATTAAGGCTGGCGAGCAGCTGGACAGAGTTTGTCAAGGATTTTACACCACCAAGGATTCGGTTTAGCCAAAAATGCTTCAGTCATTGTACAGTCAGCAGCAGATCATCCCAGGAAGTACCAAAAGAATTTAAAATAAGAAGAGAGAAAATAGCATTAAATTAAGTTCGGAAAGGGATTCATTAATTAATGCATTTTTTACATCAAACTGGTCCTCTCGTTCTACCACTGAACAACTTTACGTGGGGATGGATAAAATGAAAAATCAAACTCGTTTTTCCATGGGTGATGTAAATTCTGAGAGACATCTATTAAAAATTTAAAAAAAAAAAACCAAACCAACAACCCAAACCATTCTGATCAGGAGAGTTACACAGGGAGTTACTCATAGCACATCTAGAGTAAGGGGGAAGTAACTTTGTAGTAGCAAAATGAGAAATACAAAAAGCTGCACAGCCACAGGAAGCCGTGCGAGCAAAACTCCGTGCGAAACATTTCCATAGAAATCGTTCCCTGATTAAAAATTTCAGCCCAGACCTAAAAATTTACAACTTAACCAAATCCACCAAAGACAACTCTTACTCTAGAGCTGAAATTGGGCCCTGGGGTAAATTTATGGATTATCACAACTTACTGAGACCTTCAGGGAAGCTACTGAAATTTAATGAATCACAGAACTTTCACCCTTTGAGCCCCTGAAGCTGAATATTCTCCACCATCTGTGGACAATTTTTTTTTGGAGAAGCAGAAGGCACAGATTCCTGTGGAACTGTCCCATGTGAATTCTCCACTGCTTAATAGCAATGGCTCCTTCTCAATGAAATTCCAATAAATTAATGTGATTGAAACCTTCAACCACGCAGATAAATGGGGTTGAAAGTGATCTCCAAGCTGTAGAAATGCTGCTAGAAGGAGTAAAAAATGACACCACAGTCACAACAGACTTGTTGCAGCAGAAAAACAGAACAAAAAAAAGAAAAATATAGCCCCGAGGTTATTTATAAATATATCGCATTTCAAAATGATTAAATTTTTTAAAAAGCCACAACAATGCAGAAATTGGCAAATGAAATTCTTACCATCAATATGTCCAAACATGAGAGATTAGACCTTTTTTTTTGCAGTCACATCAAATAGAAATCTTTGTTGTAGTGACTCCATTAAAGTGCAAAGAAGAAGTCACCAGTTTAAATTTTCCTTCAGCGCTGCCAGATAAGACCAGTGATTCATCCATCTAAGTGTCAGTGTTTTGGCTGGGGGAAAAAAAAAAGCCCTAAAAAAGAAAAAAAAAAGTATTCCTTGGATGCACATGTCCACATAATCTACTTGAAACTGCACATTACCTCATTCCTGGAGTGATTTTATTCAGGTCTCCTCCCTATTAAGCTGTTTTCATACTCTTCCATCAAAGAACTGGAATCATTTGGGACTTTCAAGGTGTAAAGCGAAACTCCAAGAAGCTGATTTGTTTCACCTTTCCCCCCCACATCACACACTGACCCATCCAGCAGTGCCCACTCTGCTGAGATGGGTCTGAGCAGCAGGGACCCCCTCACACAGAGCAAATCCCACAAATTCCTGCCCAGGTCCCAAACTCAGCCCAGAGCCACGGCCGAGCCAGGAAAGTGCATCTCTGCAGGCTGGGTGGCTGCTGCAGGAGATCCCAAAATCATCAAGGCTGGAAGAGCCCTTCAGGATCACCCAGTGCCACCCCAGCAGCACCAGCATCACCCCAAACCCTGTCCCCAAGGGCCACATCCAGACTGCTCCTGAACACCTCCACAGACAGTGACTCCAAACCTCCCCGGGCAGCTCATCCCAAGGCCTCACCACTCTGCCAGGGAAATTTTCTTTCCCAATCTCCAACCTGCCCCTCCCTGGTGCCATTTGAGGCCGTTTCCTCTCCTCCTTTCCCTTGGGACACGGCAGCAGAGCCCGACCCCCCCTCCCTGCCCCCTCCTGTCAGGGAGTTGTGCAGAGCCACAAGGTCCCCCCTGAGCCTCCTTTTCTCCAGGCTGAGCTGCTGAGCACAGAAAGCCAAATTCTGATGTTTCCTCCCACAGAGAGCAGCCCCGCTCGTCTCTCGTGGCACAAAGTCCCCCTCGATGTGGCTCCGTCGTGAGAAGGAGCCCAAGATTTTGGCTCACTAAAATCAGCAACAACAAGAAGGAGAAGTGAGGGAAAAGCTGGAAGTTTCAAATCCAGCACAGCCTGTGGATCAGAGACCTTCAGATTCAGAGAACACCAAAGAAATCAGATTTAAATCGTGATAGTTTTCAAATGTAAAAGCCAAACACAGAGAAAGTTGTATTTGACTGTGCAGAGGGGACACAGGGCAAGGTGATGGTTTGTGGCTCGTCTGAATTTCTCTAATCTAGCTCAGGTGGCCACCAGGACTTGCAAAATTGTAGATTTTACACCTATAACCTCTGTAATAAAGAATGTGCTCCATCGTGCCAGGCAGAACGAAAAAAGGACTTAAATCATAATAATAAAGGATTTACTGGAGAAAGAATTCATTGAAGGCTCTAAAAGCAAGATGGATTTTATTCACCAGAAAGGTGCTGTGGGGTGTTTCTCTTTTCCATCAAGGAATTCTGAGTTAATTACAAAGTTCTGGGGTTAAATATTCTCTGTACACTTTCTGGAGTGTGAAGTGATAAATCCAGTAGTTGTTGACTACTGTTAATTATGTGTTTGAGCATGCCAAAGTAATTTTCTGGGCCAGTTTATTAATATGTCAATAATTTCTGTCTCCTTGAATCTAAAATTCCCCTAAAATCACAAAAGAAGTGATTTTGGAAATGAGGTGACCTTGTGGAAAAGGCAAAATAGAGACCCAAAAAAAAAAAAACAAACCCAAAAAAAACCCAACAAAAAACCACCTCAAAAACCAACCAAAGGAACCATTCCTAAGTAGAAAATTTAAAATTATCCAGAGGTCCTAGAGGTCTCATTCGTGTCTGATAACAAAAAATTTGTCTTTCAGAGACCTGAGCAGCAGGAAACAAAAGGAAATTACCCTCTGACAGCTTTCTTTGTAGACAAAGAATTGGTAGCTCCTAATGGGCAGGTGTCCACATTAGAAAAAGACATTAATTAATGTCCTGGCTGGCAGGCTCAGCTGGGGAAAATGTGGCTAAATGAGCATGGAAACTGGAGTGCCTTCTGGGATGGTAATTGCGTGTCCCCACGTTTATTGTAATTTGGGATGTGATTTTCCATTTGGATCCAAATCACTGAAAGGCTCTGGTTGTTGGGACAACATACAGGGATAATGATTTTATTAAAACACTCAGGGCCTGATTTCTAAAGAAATCATCACCATTTTTGGGATCAGGAAACTTCTGGTAGCTTGGAAAATTTGGAAACCTGTCATAATTTTAGTGTAAAAACTGCCCAGAAGGAATTGTGTGAAAGCCACAAAGTGCTGGTGACTGTGGGCATGATGAAGAGCAACACCAAATTTTAAATGACCAATTTTGATAAAAACTAGAATACAGGGAAATGTGAGAGGGGAAAAGTTTTGTTTTCTTTCATTTTACGCGAAGAAAAAACAGAAGAAAAGCAGCAATAAATTATTTTTCTGGGAGTTACATCAGCAAATTTGTTCAGAAGTAGAAACAAAAATAGAACTTAAAAACTGAATTGTAAGGTTTCTAGATAAGCTGAAGGTGAGTTGTATTTTTCACCAGGACAGATTGCAATCAAGAATGGAAGGATATGGAAAAGGCAGGTGGGATTAAACCAGATCCTCAGAAGGGCTGGATGAAGCTGGTCCTCAAGGCTGCAACACTGAAGTACCACAGGCAGGGACACCTTCCACTGTCCCAGGCTGCTCCCAGCCCCAGTGTCCAGCCTGGCCTTGGGCACTGCCAGGGATCCAGGGGCAGCCACAGCTTCTCTGGGCACCCTGTGCCAGGGCCTCCCCACCCTCCCAGGGAACAATTCCTGCCCAATATCCCATCCAGCCCTGCCCTCTGGCACTGGGAAGTCATTCCCTGTGTTCTGTCCCTCCAGCCCTTGGGAATTGTCTCTCTCCAGGTTTCCTGTGGCTCCTTCAGGCCCTGCAAGGCCACACTGAGCTCACCCCAAAGCTTCTCCTCTCCAGGCTGAACAATCCCAGCTGTGCCAGCCTTTCCTCCCAGCAGAGCTGCTCCATCCCTCTGCTCATCCTGGTGTTGCTCATCTTATTCTTTCAATATTTTTGCTGTGAAACCTTTTGTAGCCACGTCTCACACCAGCACCGAATTAATAATTACATAGCAAATAACTGAGCAAAGTGAAAATCATCCTGGTCTGAGGAACTGCATCATCAGGTTTGAGTTCGGAGGGTGGACAGAAAAATAAAGACATTTTATTACTAATAAACTCAGCAAAGGAGATTTCTCTTCAGCAGAATGCAAACCAAGGTGGTCACTTTAATTTGGGGCTTTTCAAACACCAGAGAAGCGCCTGGAAGGAATTTGGAGCTTTAAGCCCTGGCCCCGCACTGAGACATCTCTGTCTAGACTGAGCCTTCCCCTGGTCTGAACACACCCAGCAGAGCTCCATGAAGATGGATAATGAGTCTGTCTGCTCAGGATTTCACAGTCAGAGTGTACCTGCCTGTGTTGGATCTCATTCTCCAGCTTCTGCAGCTGAAATCGTGCTGGAAAGATACAGTAAAAAAAGGGAGAGGTGAAAAATTATCCATAAAGCTGCACATCCAGGCTTTGCAAAGCCAAACGAGCTGTGCCATGGAATGGTTAGGGAAGCCTGGAACTGAACTCTTCTAGTACAAATGCCTAGAAGCAGAGCTTTGATTTTTTCAAAACAAACAAGAAGGAATTTTAATTAAAAGACATCGAGAAATGGCAAAACATCTTACCTAAATCTTGCTCTCGTTTTCAGTGAGTAAAGATTAATTTACCCTTAAATTGCACAGGGTTTTCTGAAGTGTTAAACATTTGAGAATTATGCAGCAGACATTAAAATCAAGTCAAGCTGCAAAACTCAGGAGATTTTCGTGTATCACATCCAGTCTGCAGAGTGGTAGAACGCTTATGTTAATAGGACAGCACAAGAACTGTCAGGTGCTTATCTTTTTATTAACCAGGTTTGCACTCAACTGAATGAATTCTGGGCATAATCTGGAATTTTGGGAGGAGAAAAAGACAGCATTACAATAGGAAATAAGAAGGGTTTTTAAAAATGGAGGAACAAATTAAATACTTCTTCTGACTACATTTAGTCTTGATTAAAATTTCACAAACCAGCTCTCAGGAAATATACTTGTAATTCGGAGTAATATTGAGTTTCCTCATAATTTTAAAATGCAGGAGCTTGTATTGGGTTTGGGTTTGCATGGCAAGGTTTTGGTAGCAGGGGAGCTGCAGGGGTGGCTTCTCTGAAGAGCTGCCAGAAGCCTCCCCCGTCTCTGTTTGTCGTCTTTGTAATGGAATAAAATGCTTTATCTCTATTAGAGCACGTAATTTTTCCCCTTATAATTTTACAGCTATGAATATTTTATCATTATTAACACTTAATTAGATTAAAAGCAGCAGCAGTGGGCAGCTCCGTGAGCTGACCTTTAATCACTGGCATTATCCCTTATTTTGGAGGTGTTTAAACTCAGGAAGGACTCGAGGCAGCACAGTTTGAAACATCTCCATCACAGGGCACTGTATCTAAAGCACATTCTGCAAAGTGGAAGTGCCATCAGCTGCACTGCCTGAAGAACACACAGATTTGCTGTGCCCGACATGTAAATCTTTAGTCTGACTCACCCAGAGCTTGTCTGGAAATTCCAGTTAAAAGATATCCTTAAAATATATCCCAGTCCCCCAGACACGCCACACGTCTGCACGGCACGGTACAAAACATGCTGAGGTGAAGAGCTGCAGCAGGAGCAGCACCAGGACAAGGCTCCTGCAGAATAATTGACTTGTTGACAGGGATTGTGCTTTCCGAGGCTCCTTGGGGATCTCCAGGCAGGCTCTCACTGTGCTGAGCTGGCATTCCCTCGCAGGGAGCAGCCCTTGGGGCTGGTTTGGACAATAAATGTGGATTCTGTCTCTATCCTCAGCTGATGGCAAGCAGGAGCTTCCTGGGGCAGTCACAGCTTGGTCAGCTTGGTCCACACACCAGGAGAGCCACAGGGCGATGAATTTCACCCTGTTCTGCTTTTTCATTAGTGGACATCTCACACTTCTCTGTCATTTACAATATAATTCATCCATATCTATGACATAATATATTATATATACTGTATATCAGCACTCAGGTGAGACCCCACCTGCAGAGCTGCCCCAGCCCTGGGCCCAGCACAGGGAGGACGTGGAGCTGCTGGAGAGAGCCCAGAGGAGGCACCAGGATGAGCAGAGGGATGGAGCAGCTCTGCTGGGAGGAAAGGCTGGCACAGCTGGGATTGTTCAGCCTGGAGAGGAGAAGCTTTGGGGTGAGCTCAGTGTGGCCCTGCAGGGCCTGAAGGAGCCACAGGAAACCTGGAGAGAGACAATTCCCAAGGGCTGGAGGGACAGGACACAGGGAATGGCTTCCCACTGCCAGAGGGCAGGGCTGGATGGGATATTGGGCAGGAATTGTTCCCTGGGAGGGTGGGGAGGCCCTGGCACAGGGTGCTCAGAGAAGCTGTGGCTGCCCCTGGATCCCTGGCAGTGCCCCAGGCCAGGCTGGACACTGGGGCTGGGAGCAGCCTGGGACAGTGGAAGGTGTCCCTGCCCATGGCAGGGGCTGGAATGAGATGATCTTTAAGGTCCCTTCCAACCCAACCCATTCTGTGATTCTGAGATAATTTCTTGCACACATTAATTACTAAAATATCTCCACAGCCTGAAGTGGGGAGGTGACGCTGTGACAGAGCCGTGGGGTTCAGGCAGTGCAGCCCCTGCCCCGAGGCTGCACAGGCTGTTTAGGGAGGATAATCCCACGTGTGGGATCGGGGGCAGAGCGGGAGGATGCTCCCTGTGACAGCTCCGAGCCGCACGCTCCTTCCACACCTGCTCCTTCGGGAAGTGTGGGAGTGTGTGAAGAGAGGCAGGGGAGAGGTGAGGGATAAAGTTAGATGGAGAGAAAAGGAAAGGGAGACTGTTTTAGGAAAGGTGATGGGCTGGGTAAGACAAGAGAGAAGGAAATGAAGAGACTGAAGGTGGGGGAGCGGAGAACGGGAGGTGAGGGGTGGGAGCGAACCTTTGGCAGGGCACAAGGAGCACAATAAGCCCGGGATTTCGGGGAGAGGTGGCCTCACACCCCCTGTCCTACCCATTTAACACACGTTTAGTTACATTTAATCAGCTCAACTCCATCCTTAATAATGAGCTGAGCACTTCCCCCAGTGACTCCTTTGCCTGAGACCCCTGGATAACTCCCCTGTGGAGGTGCTGCTTTCCCTCTGTTGGTGCTACAGAGAATCCAAATACCCTGCTTAGACCCTGCATCCAAATTTTCAGTGGGCTCCGCTTAGGGACACGAACCCCAAGGCTATGTCCAAATATCCACACTTGCACTGTTCCTGCTGCAGCTCCTATTATTGCCTTCATTAGCTCTGAAAAGTTAATGGTGAAGGTAAACCAAAATCTGCTTTACCTCAGCATTTCTCTTTTTTATTACTTTTTCAGTTTGGCCCAAAAAGATCTGTGCAAGCAACCAAAAATTCGATTTTCTCTCAGGGAGTAGTAAATGGGAGGTATTTTCAGGTATTTTTCAGTGGGACAGGGAGGTATTATCATTATCAGCATTTTTGCATTCATCTGACACATCACTTGTTCTTTTCCAACATCTCATAGCTTTTGAAGATTTTTTAAAATTTTTTTTGAGATAGATTTAACAACAAAAGGCTGCTAAAATTGGAAACTGTGTGAGACACTTTGGTATTATTCAATCGGAGCCAAACCTGACACTGCAGACAGTTCTTGTTTAAGAACTTTCATTGAGGGAACATGATCACAGCACAAAACAAAGAAAAATGTCAGTTCCCCTTGTTCTGTGTTCATCATTTAAGTCTCACAAGGTACCCGAGGAAACAGGTTCAGGTTTGATATGTTTGATCTGCTCTGTGCAGTTATGAGTTATTTTTATAATGCATCAAGGCGAGCAATAAACAAAACATCTTTTATTAGATCATTATTCTCTTAAATAGTTTAAGTAATGGTTTCTAGATTAGTTCAGGCAGTGCTTCTACTTATATTTTTCATAGGAAATCCTGAGTCTGTAAATGTTCTTCAAGTGATTCTTATTGAAATCTGGGATTTAATGCTACAAGAATACAAACAACCAGCTGAGATTTTCCCTTTGGGGGGCACAGAAGCAATGAGCCCATGAAAAACCCTGCATACGCATTATTAACAGCTGAAAAGATTGGATAAGCATTTTTAAGTCTCTTTTCTATAGAGAATCTCCTCTTTTGGGTTTCTACCGACTATTTTTAAAACAGGGTAGCTGCTGTTGTCTCAAGGTAACTTACATTTCTCCTGTTACAATTCAGAATATATTCATGATTTGTGCCCTAAAAAGAAAAACAGCAGTTTCTTAAGAGTTTGATCCAAAGGTCTCTGAATGGGTAAGAACATTTCCACTGACAATAGAGCTTTTCACCATGCATTAACTGCACACAGCCACCCCACCTGCAGCCTGCAGATTTCCATGGCAGAGCACACACGAGGTTACCCACTCTGCCTTGAAGACCTTTTGCTGACATGTAATTTATGCCGGTTTGTCCAAGCCTAAGTAAAAAGCTTTCAAACCTTCTCAGTGTAGCATCCCTGCCTCACTTTGTTGCCAGGATATTCTCCTCGATTTCCAGGATGAAGTTACACTTGCTTAATTTCACAGTGCAGGCAGGAAATGCTGGGTGTAATGCTGAAATCCTCCACTGCAATTAGCTGCACCCCTAATTTGTCAGAACACCCAAGCTGAGCTCCTCAAAAGCAGGCACAACGTGCAGTTTGTTGGCTGGAAAACACAGGAGTGGAAGGTCTCCTGGTGTTCAGCCAGCCCAACTCATTGTCTTGGAATAGAATTATTTTTACTGGGATCTGAGGGAATCAAATAAATCTTCTGGCTCTCCGTGGGATCTTTGTAGTGGGAGAGGAAAATTCAGCTGTTACAGTTCACCCTCTAGAGCAAAGGAACTAAGAAAACATAGCTGCCTTTAATCATGTAATCACACCACAACATTGCTTTGCTCCCACTTTGGTCTTGTAGATACCCAAATTTATTTATTTTCTTAACCTAAACCAGAATTGTTGCTAAAATAATCTGCATCTCCTGCCACTGTCACTGCTGTAAGTTAAGGGTACTCAAATTCCTGCAGCTCCGAGGTCTCGCTGCCAAAGGCAGGATTTTTTAATAAGTTTTCAGTTTCATGTTCTCTGCAATAGAATTTTATAGTCTAAAATTGTGAAGTTCTTCAGGTTAAGTAAAACTGAAAATCTGAGACTTGCCACATCTTAGATCTTCCTTCAAATGTCAGAACCATAAAGTCTGTCTCTTTTTTTTTTTTTCATAGATATGAATATTCTCTCTCTTGCAAATGCTCTTTTCTTCTTCTTCTTCTTATCTTGTTCAAATTATATTTTATTTATTTATGGTCTGGTAGATACAAATGCATTAAAAACTGTTCCTATTTAGTGCACAGCAGTCAGTTACATTTATCTGCTGATTCTGCTCCTAGAAGGATTTCCTACACTCAGAACCACCACACACCATCCTCACTGTTTAATATGTGAATATTTGCTCCTCCTGGTTAGAGAATGACACTGCATTTGCAAGGAGTTTAAGCCACAATTCTGTGAGCTTTGTCCCTTGAGTCTGAGGGGACCTGACAAGCTCCTCTAGAATTGCTGCTTGATTTTCTGCCTGGAAAAAACCAGAGATTTTTCCATACATATTTCACAGAGCAAGTGTGAATGATGAGTAAGTTCACCAAAAATTATAAGAAATGTAAAACCCCCCCCCTCGATTCTAGAACCCAGGGAAATAAATTCAGTTCCTCCTGCTGCTAATGCAAATTTCCTCCATGTAAGACATCTTAGAGCTCCTGAGAGTGTTTTATGAGGTCTGAACACATTAATGAGCCCAACTCACCCCTGCTGCTCCATAACCCCAGTGAACCCAGCTAAGGCACTCCCTCCTTGAACTCTGCTCACTCCATCTATTCAAATATTGTATTTTAAGCTCATTCCAGCTGATGCAAATTGAAATTATCTCTTGTGCCAAGAGCAGGATATTCCTATAAAATACATTCTGAGCCATTCAAGTGCTGGGATCACTGCAAGGGAGTGCAGATTAGTGCTCAGCTTTGAGGTTGAGGATGAAGCCAATTTGCTGGAGATCACACAGTGCTGGGTCCTGCACAAAAGTTGTCTTTATAGGCCCTGCCCCAACACTTAATTCTGGAAAACCAGAAAAAAAGGCAGTTGGGGCCAACCTCCTTTCTTGGGACAGGCAAGACAGAATAGGAAAAATAAACAAGATAGGCATTATTTCTTATTTTGGGGCAGGGAGGCAGGAAAAGCAACTCCCACAGCTCTAGGCAGGCCTTGCATAAAGCCTGAATTCTAGTAATAGTAAAATAATGCAATAACACAGCGTATCTCATTGTTCAAAGCCCTAAAGATGGGCTATTAAGCTATATTTTTTCTTTTGTTGCATACATGTGCAGATAGAAATGGAAGTTCCTACGGCGTTTTTCCAAAGGAAGAGCTCCAGCTCCTTCCAACAATCGCTCTCCACCTAAAATAAGCCCTGATTTGAGAGCTGAGTGTAGGCTATTGCTGGAATGAATAGCACATAATGAGAGCTGCATTTGCCTACACACCATCGCCCCAGAACCTGTGTCTAATTCATTACTGCAAAGCATTTGGAGATGTCACAAGGAGGAAAGACACTCCATAAAATTAAATTCTATTATTCCCATTTAATAACGTTTCGAACATGAAACCGTTTTCGTGTAGTTTGAAAAGTAATTGAAGATATCCCAAGACAGATTACTCTGAGCTAAAATTTCCAAAAAGGTTCTTCTTTGCTTTTTGCTCATTGAATTTGTACTTAGTGATTGAGGAGCTATTGCCTTCAAGGATGTGTCAATTGAATTACCAGGGATTTGCTACTCCAAAAGGAAGAAAGCTTCATAAAATGATGTGTAATGGACATAATGGATGTGAGTTCTGATCCACAGCTGATGAAAGCGTGTTAGAAATTTTAGCCAAAGTTCTGGATTACTTTGGCAGATTCCTGGTGTGTTGGTGAACCTCTGCACTTGTGAACTGACAAAGGTTCAAGAGATGTTTTAGCCATGCAGGAAACAGGAAAAAACCCTCCCCTGAAGGCTGTGTAGCCTTTCAGAGGGACCTTGATAGGTTGGAGGGATGGGCAGAGAAGAACTCTCTGAAATTCAAGCAGGGCAAAGTCAGGTCCTGCGCCTGGGGGGCAACAACCCCAGGCACCAGCCCAGGCTGGGGTGACCTGCTGGAGAAGGACCTGGGGGAGTCCTGAGGGACACCGAGCTGTCCCTGAGCCAGCAGAGTGTCCTGGGGGGCAGGAAAGCCAATGGCATCCAGGGATTCACTGGGAAGAGCTTTCCCAGCAGGTCAGGGGTGATCCTGCCCCTGTGCCCGGCCCTGGGGGCACCTCTGGGCTGCTGTGCCCAGCTCTGGATCCTCAGCACGGCAGGGCCAGGGAGCTCCTGGAGCGGGGCCAGCGGAGGCTGCGGAGCTGAGGAAGGGCCTGGAGCATCTCCGTGCCCAGGAAAGGCTGAGGGAGCTGGGGCTGCTCAGCCTGGAGAGGAGCCCCAGCTGAGAGGGGCCCTCAGCCCTGGGTGTCCCTGGGTGCAGGGAGGGCTCAGGGCAGGGCCCAGGCTCTGCTCCGGGGCCCAGCAATGGCACCAGAGCCACGGGCAGGGACTGAGCCCAGCAATTCCCCTGCACAGGAGGCACAACTTCTGCCCTGGGCAGGGACCGAGCTGGAACAGAGCCCAGAGAGGGGCTGGAGTCTCCTCCCTGGGGATATTCCAGAACCATCTGGACACAACCCTGTGCCCTGTGCTCTGGGATGGCCCTGCTGGAGCAGGGAGGTGGCACCAGTAACCCACTGTGGTCAGCCTGACGCATCCTGTGACCCTGTGAAAATAAATATAATGATCTCATTAATTAGTGCCAGCTGAAGCCAACAGCCACTGGAGAGGGTGTTTCAGGATTTGCCCTTGTCCTTCTATTAGAAAAATCACAAGGAGTTCATACACTGTCCTGTCCAGGAATTTTTCATTACAAGTTGAGTGACCTAGGCACTCAATGTTTTGATTTCCATCTGGAATTTGATTCCGTCTTCTCCTGCTTGACATTGGAAATGTTATTTCTGTGCTGCCTGGTTGGCACTCCTGCTGTCTTCTTGTACTCCTCTGACAGAACCATGGCAGGCTCTGCGGCACAGGATGTCAAACAAGGAGAGTTTTATCCAAAAGTGCCCGATTTTCCTTGGCTGAGAAGGGAAAGAGTGACGTGAAGGCCACACTTTCTGTGTTGCCCCTTTAAACCCATGAATGTTGCGACAGCACGAAAATAATTTGAGATTAAATTCAGTGCAAGGCAGGACATCACAGCCTCAGATATTGCAGGACTGGGCAACTGCTCTTTTGTCTGCAGGAAGATGAGAGAAAAGAAATAGCTTTAAAAAAAAGAAAGAAAACAACTGCATTAGAAAACAAGAGTTTGCATCTTCTTTCTTACACCCTCGGCTGAATGAAAGACCTCACAAACAATGCAAAAAGTACACAGCAGCATTTTAAATGGCTCTTTTCTGCTAGTTGAAGTTATCATGCTTCACTTAATTTATATTTCACACATCCCTCCTTGGGATCATCAACAACATCACCTATTGCTGGCGCTTTGGAAAGTGCACATCGTTTCAAGTATGAAAAGCAGGATTTGTTGCTTTTTAGGCACCCTGGAAGGCAGTAACCATCTCTCACATCCACACACAACAGGAGCAGGGTCTGGCTCTGCTGCTCCTCTGAGTTTGTGGAAGGTTTGGGATCTTCACCTCAGAGCAGGCACTGGCAGCAACAGCCCATGGATTCAAAATTCCCTGCAGAAAAAACTCCATGCTGACTACAGAGCTACAGAAAAAACCCAAAATATGAGCATCACTGTGTTAGGAGAGATAAAAAAATGAGTCCTGCTCCTCTTGATGTGTTTTCTGAGGTGGCAATTCTTGTTTACCCAGTAATCTCCAGAGGAAATACAGCCACAGTCAGCCCTTAAAGGCAACTCCTGTCCTGAAATGAAACACGGTGTTGTTTGCTTTTTTCTTCTTGTTTCGTTTTGTTGTTTGCTTTTTTTGTTGTTTTGTTTTGTGGTTTGGATTTTGGGGTTTTTTGAAGGCAGCAAATCTCACTCTGCTGTCAGTCTGTGTTCAAACTCCCATCTGCTAAAATCAGGAACAAAAGTATGTTTTAATGTTTGATTCTCCCCCAAGTTAATCTGCTAGAACTCATTCTGTCAGAGAGGATGGAATTCCTTCTTTATCTGCCATCAAAAAACAAACTTCTTAGAGGTGTTCTAGCTCCCTTAAAATATTCCATTTTGAAGAAACAGATGAGTGGAAAAATTTTCCTAATTTCCAGACCTTCATGGATGTATGTGTGCACATCCTGGAGACCTTTGGAGAAAGGGAAAAGGACAAAATTTGACATGATAATTTCATAGAGTCTTAAGTTCATTGATAACAGTACCAAAGGTTAATTTTTTCCAATAAAAATACCTGGAAATAAGATGTAATTTTTAAAAAATATATTAATATTCAGAAATGACATGTGTACAAACATACCTTTATCAACTAAAAAAGGAAGACCAGAACTCCAGTAGTCCTGGGCATTTCTTTTAAGAAAAGTAAAATAAACTCAAAAACTTATACATTTGTCCTTAGATATTATATTTAATGCTTTTACTTTAAAATGAAACGCCATTCAAGTCTCCTTTGTCATGAGAGACTTCATCATTAGTAAAAAGTACTTCATAATAAGCAAGAGCAAAGTAATAATATTTAAAATATCCATTTGTTATTAATACATCTAATACATCCAGCCCTCCATCTCCACGGCTCAAATTCATCTTTCCCAACTGTTCACTCCTGATAAACCCTGAGTTCTGCAGCAGAAGGAGGTGTTTTAAGGTCACCTTATAAATCACCACAGACACAAATTCCTGATGGTTTTCAGAGTGCTGTGCTTTCCTTTGATGATTAATGCCATGCAAAAAAAACTTTCATAGAGGACTTTTTTTTTTTTGTAAAAAACTGACACTCTTGTGCTACTTCTTTCTTCATTCCTTCCTTTTTTCCCTTTCATAGCAAAGCATGAGTCTGATGCTGGATGCTACATTATCAGCACGGCTTAGGGCATTGTCCTCACTCAGATCCAGGGCATAACCTCAAACCTTTCTTTTCATATAAAATGCTCTCAGGAGTGTATGAATGCAGTTCTGAAGCATTGTCTGCTTGTTTCATGAATGCCAATGGTTCCTATTACTGTGACATTTGAGCTTTTTCTTCTGGAGAAGTCCAGCTTTTTGAAGTGCAAGTAGTGGCTTATATAGTACAGAAAATATTTCTTTGGGTTTTTTGCACCAGATAAAAGCCAGTATTGGGATAAGACACTTACTAAGAGAGTAACTCCTGCGAGGAGAGGCTGAGGGAGCTGGGAAAGGGGCTGAGCCTGGAGAAAAGGAGGCTCAGGGGGGACCTTGGGGCTCTGCACAACTCCCTGACAGGAGGGGCAGCCGGGGGGGTCGGGCTCTGCTCCAGGGAACAGGGACAGGAGGAGAGGGAACGGCCTCAGGCTGGGCCAGGGGAGGCTCAGGTTGGACACCAGCAGGAATTTCCCCATGGAAAGGGTGGTCAGGCCTTGGCAGGGGCTGCCCAGGGCGGTTTGGAGTCCCCATCCCTGGAGGTGTCACCTGGAGGTGGCACTCAGTGCTCTGGGCTGGGGACAAGGTGGGCATCGGGCACAGCTGGGACTCCATGGGCTGGGAGGGCTTTTCCAACCTCAGGGATTCTGGAATTCTAAAGTAGAGGTGGACAGACTTCAGCCCCTCTGGAGTTAGGAAATGATGCTGCTCTTAGATAAAAGCAGAGGGGTATCCCTTGAGCAGCCTGGCACCCCTGCAGCAGGGTCTGCTCATGTCACGCCCAAAGGGCCTTGGAAAAACTCATTCTGCTGCCAAATAACGCCTGGCAGGGTCCATTCTGAGCCTGTGCCTTTCCCCTGTGCTGTTTTTAGCACAGCCCCAGCCAAAGAGAGATGTCACCATGCTGAATCCTGTCCCCATGCTGAATCCTGTCCCCATGCTGAATCCTGTCCCCAGCCATTCCAGCAGCTACCGAAGGTCACTTTGCCCAGAATCCTGCACCTTGTCCCAGGGCTGAGACACGGAGCTTCTGTTTGGGTCTGCTGCCCATTAAAGTCATATTTTGGTGGAAATTCTCTCCCTTACTGAGGTTTTCTGGGGAAGAAAGAGCTGAGATCTGCTCACCCATGGCCCAGGAGAGCCACTCTCACAGCTGACACTGGTGGAGGGGTGGAGAGGTGGGGCTCAGTCACCAAAGGGATCACAGGGGCCACAACAGCCCCACCACATCCTCTCAAAACCACTTAATTGGAGTTTCAAGGGCTTTGCAGTTTTCATTCAGCTCAAACCTCATCTCTGAAATCAGGAAATTGGGCCCAGCTTCCACTGCTCTGGCTGAGCTGTGCTTTGAGACACTGGATTTTCACCAAATTCAAGGGCTCTTGATTGACCAAGCCTCTGTCTTGGTTACAGCAGCTACAAGTCTGAAATGGAAAAAAAAGAAAAAGATATTTAAAAAAATAATGCAAAGAACAAGAGACAAAGACCAGCAGGTCTGATTGGGAGTCCCTCAAGTTTCTCAGTTCATCTCAGTGGCAGCCCAGTGCCACACCACACACTCTGTCTCACGCACAGAATCTATTTATTTCCAAATAAGTGCTTTTTTCCTGCAGTGTAAGTGGTTTGTGGGTTGCTCTTTTGTCAGGAAGGCCTAACACACTTGTGTATTTTAGCAGACAGTGAAAAACAGAGGAGGGTTTCCTCCTCCGTTATCACTTTGAACAATTTCAATTTCTCCAGCTAGATACACACAGATAAATACATACAAGCTTCACACTTCATAGTAGGAAAAACTGAGAAATTACCAGAAAAAAAAAGCCCCCAGAGGTTCAAGCTATTTAGGAGTGAAGTAAAATCCCTGAATAAAATAGAAATAAATAATGGATGAATGTCCTCCCCTCACACCGCCGCTTGCACTCAGGTGTATTTCTAGTTCTATATTACATATATCTATATATTTGTTTTTCATTTTGTCTGTTCCCCCAGGAGAAGCCCCAAAGAGAAACAGAGATGGCCAAATTGACAGAGTCGATGAGTGAGTACAAATAGGAAGTTCAACCACTTTCTTTTCCCATCTGTCCCCCTCCCTCTCATAATGCCGCAAACCCAGAACGCAGTGCTTGCATCCAGGGATCTCATTCAGCCCTGTCTTCGCTCCCAAATTCATCACAAATCATTGCACTCCTAAAAAAAACCCAAAAGAAAATAGGAATCCCCAGAACAAGGGCTGCTATTTTCTTCATGCACTGCTTAAATCGCATCTATTTGGGCTTAAATCCAGCAAAGAACTTGCTCCATGTTTGACTTTGTGAGCCTGAGGCGTTTTTTTTAAATAGAATGTAACTAATTGTGGGTTTAATAAGTGCCTAATTTACTTGATTCATGTGTTCCTTTACAAGCTTACAGAAGGTCACTCTAAATCCAGTGCAATTATTCAGGATTGTTGCCTGTGCCACTTTCATCCAACAGGAATTATCCCCAGAGATGTCTCTGGAAAGCTTTCAGTTGATTTCTCTGGTTTGTGAGAGGTTTGTGTTGTCTTAAATATGTGCCCAACAAGAAATAGTTTGTATTTTTGCCATAATTTGGGATCTAGGTAATGGAGTAGGGGCTGTAAGCTTTTGTAGCTGAGACACTCAGGCTGGATAATTTATTTCTGGACAAAATCTGAAGACCATTTAGGGTGAAATCCTGGTAGACCACTGCCTCTTACCCAAAACTTATCCAGCTTCAAATTCTATGCAAGCTTAAATGAATTGACTCAAAAGGGAGAAATATTTCACTCTGCTTTACCAGAGACTACAAAAAGACAGAAACACAGATATGCACAATTTGTTTATAGCAGAAATTTCTTTCCAGTTACATTTTTCTGTTCGTGTACAGAAGGCCTGTTCCTAGGGCACCACTTCCTTGACTTTTTACTCTCCCAAATCCCTTTGTTACCTTTTGAAATCATTCCCTGTATGTCCTTACCTGTGTCCTTGCAGGGCAGAGCCACCACAGCAAGCTATAAAAAAATGATTTCAGTATCAGAAACAGCCAATCCCACAAAAAGGTGCTGCAGGCCTGGGAGATCTTAAAGATCTTCTTGTTCCAACCCTCGTGCCAAGGGTGGTGATGAGGCCCTGGCACAGGGTGCCCAGAGAAGCTGTGGCTGCCCCTGGATCCCTGGCAGTGCCCAAGGCCAGGCTGGACACTGGGGCTGGGAGCAGCCTGGGACAGTGGGAGGTGTCCCTGCCATGGCAGGGTGGTGGAACTGGATGATCTTTAAGGTCCCTTCCAACCTAAACAGTTCTGGGATTCTCTGATTCAATACTGCTGAAGTATATCTATAGAAGTATAAATATATATAAATAAGTATTTTGCCATGGTGCAGCCAAGCCTGGGTGGTAACAGAGGAAATCACAACATGACAGCTTAGCAAGGCCCAAAGGGACAGTGGCACCAGGCCCCAGAGAAACTCCGTGCTGTAGGGATGGTGATTTTGCTCCTTTCATCTCTGTGGATGTTCAGTATCACTCTCAGAAGCATCCTGTGACCCCATCTGGTGCTGCTGGGTGTTGGATAGATGTGTAATTATTGTCTTGATGGATGGAACAAAGGAGGAACCTGTTATCAAAGGTGGAAGCAGATAAATAATATCTCCCCTGTTCATGAGGTACTTGCTGGACTTTACACAACCCTTCTGAAACGAGGTGAAGGAATATTGCCAAGAAGTGTTAGGGGAAAGCAACCAGACCCTCTGAGTGCTCTGAAGAGTCAGAGGAGAGGCCTCCAGAACACTTTGTAACTGATTGGGAACACAAGCCCAAAAATGCCCTGTGCAGTTCTTTCAGGATGTTTTGTCCTCCCAATTATTTTATCCGACTTCTTTGAGACAGAATGTTGCTTAAAGGGGTTTACTGCTGCTCTGTGAGAGGATTTGATCATACATCATGTGAAGCTTTTATGAAATTTTCATTTCATTTCATGGCACTTTAAAATATTTTTAATAAATCCTAGACAGCGTTGCAAGGTGTAAATAAAATTCTTAGTGAACCTACCACGGTGCTTATTTTAAAGCTGGTGCAGACTGAAATGAGATAAATGGAGTACTGTGGGCCTCTGGCTTGGACTGCAGGGCCTTTTTCTTGGAACTGAGAAAATAAAGAAGGGCATTCAAGGCCTGAGAGGGTTTCAAAGACCTGCAGAAATTACTTGATCACGATAGCAATATAACAAAATTATTACTTGCCTTCCTGTCTCACCCGAGAGCTGCTCTCCTCTCTTCCCTCTGTTCACATCTTTGAACAGCCCCAGGAAAAATCAATCCCCTTCCCTCCACTGCTCGGTATTTTCTCTCTGTCTCTCTGTATTTTCTCTCAGAACACCCTGCTGAAGTTGCCAAGCGCTGCTCTCTGCCCCCCTTCTCCTCCACAAAGATTTTCTGGATGTTTCTGCACCAAGCAAAGCCCTGCACCTGAGATTCACATCACACCACACACCAAGAGGGAGACTGAGGGAACACTGATGCAGGGGTTGTTCCAAGGCTGTTCTATTCTTTTTGCCAGCAGGGATAACAGTCTGTATTTTTGTCACATTTTGCATTTCCATTCTCAGAGGCTTTGTCACGTTGTAGGGAACATCGGTAAGGAAAAAATTGCAGTATTGTTATTTTCTGTCCTCTTTCCATAGAACTTTTATAATGATGGAAAGGGATGAGGTATCGTGACAGAGCCTTGTACTTGAGATCTGTTTTCCTTGAAAGTTAAAAAAAAAAAAGTGAGGGGGAAAATCATTTTAATGCAACAGTTAAAGTACAAACTAGCAAGAAATGTTCTGCTAAATTTTTCAGGATAGTCCCTAAGAGCTGATACAGAAGCAGAAATGAATACCAAATAACATCACTCCTTGCCCCAAGTTATTATTTTACAACTCTTGCACAGAATTAATAGAAAACCACCACAATTACACTGAGCCCCAGGGAACTGTCCAAGAATTCCTTTATAATGCCTTAAAATCCATATGCATTTTAAAATTTCTTTATAGCCTGAATTAGGCAATTTGCCTCATATAATCTCAGAATACTTCAAAGCTGAGCATATCCATGAAGCCAAGAACAAAATTATTTTTCTTGCGACTTTTGTTTTCTTCTCTCCCTGTTGTTCTCAAGCTCCCCATGCCCTGGTGATCATTTTTAACCCAAATGATGCCATCACCAGGCCTGCAAATGCCTAAAGCCCAGCAAGGAATTAGGAGAGCAAATATTTAACAGCAGAGGAAGGAATCAAATGTTCATCCTGATCTGTTTGGCCAATATGAAAAACTTATTTAGAGAAACATCGTCTACAGAACTATCCAGCCCTTGGGAATGATCACCATTGGCAATGCTTTGTGGAATGAGTACCACAAGATATTTAGTGAGCAGCCAGCTATGTTGGTGTACTTAAGAGAAGTTATTTTGAGCATGCCAAAGTTCTCAGCTTTGCAGCAACATGGATCTCGTGTGCCATGGGATGTGTGGCCTGAGCAGAGGGAAGCTGCTCCGGGCTGGGATGGGAAATGGGCAGGGCTGGATGTCTGACACTGACATCCAATTAAGATCTGCTCCGGCAGCAGGGACACACCAGTGGCCAGCCCTGTTTGCTCTGCTGCCCAGTCACTCCACACACACCTGCCTGAGGACAGCCAGAGGCAGCAGAGCTGGCTTAAAATAAGGATGTTTCTTCATTTGTTACAAAAATGTGAGCTCCAAATGTCCACGGATGTATTTCCAAAGACAGTGAAATAATGAATACTGAGACCTCAGATGACTCCAGATAAAACCTCCTGAATTATGGATGCCACAGATTTTACTGAGGGAGGGTAGAAAGAATATAAACCAACCTGAAGGAATTTCAGGAGCAGACAAACCCCCAGAGAGAGTTTGTTTGTCATGAAGTGCTTTTCCCTAAAGGTTTCTTTTTCTTGTCTCTGGTGTCTGCGTCTGAAGTGTCCCTATTGCTCTCTCAGACTTGTAGGGAGACTTTATAAAGAGAAAAAATGTTTCTGCTTTGAGATACTTGGAAGTCACAGCATTTCCAGTTTTACACACGCCAGGGTAGTCTGGAATTTTTTGAGCAGTTCTGATTATTTTGAATTAGTGTTTTATGACATGTGAGACAAACATATGGTACGTTAACAGTAAATACATATCCAACGTTCTCTCTTCCTATAGGACATTGTAACTTTCCTAATTCCACCTTTTTTCCCCTCCATTACTACACCTCTTATCTTTGCTTTTTCTTCAGTATCCTGGGCTGCATCCACAGAATTATGGGCAGGAACTTAGGGGGAAATTCTGCCCCAGTGCCCCTCTGCTCAGGTGAGACCCCACCTGCAGAGCTGCCCCAGCCCTGGGCCCAGCACAGGGAGGACGTGGAGCTGCTGGAGAGAGCCCAGAGGAGGCACCAGGATGAGCAGAGGGATGGAGCAGCTCTGCTGGGAGGAAAGGCTGGCACAGCTGGGATTGTTCAGCCTGGAGAGGAGAAGCTTTGGGGTGAGCTCAGTGTGGCCTTGCAGGGCCTGAAGGAGCCACAGGAAACCTGGAGAGAGACAGTTCCCAAGGGCTGGAGGGACAGGACACAGGGAATGGCTTTGAAATGACAGAGGGCAGGGCTGGATGGGATATTGGGCAGGAATTGTTCCCTGGCAGGGTGGGGAGGCCCTGGCACAGGGTGCCCAGAGAAGCTGTGGCTGCCCCTGGATCCCTGGCAGTGCCCAAGGCCAGGTTGGACACTGGGGCTTGGAGCAGCCTGGGACAGTGGAAGGTGTCCCTGCCATGGCAGGGGTGGCACTGGATGGGCTTTGAGGCCATTCTGTTATTCTGATTTTAACCTTTTCATGACCACACCAGGAGTCAGTGGTGCAGCAATGCTGTCCTGTGTGAACACACCACCACCTGTGCAGGTACAGAATCAGGCCTTTAAGAGCTGATCCTAGAGCCTGACTTTCATCTCCTCAGTCCAGAACACTGATCATTCCCTCTCAGAAAGCATTTCCAAGGACAAACTTCCAGTTCAACATTTTACTCTGCTATCAAGTACCACCCTTTTGTTACAAAGTGCAAATTCTAAAAATGCAAAATTTGAAAGAAAAAATTCCAAAGCATTTGGAAAACTCGTTCAAGAAACACATTTGCCTGTGCTTGGGGGAGTCATTTATCTTGAAAACATTCAGTTATCCTCTGGTTATCCTTTTTTATGAGGTGTGCCAAGAGCAGAATAGGAAGGCTGGTTTTCCCACAATATGTATTTCCCTTATCTCATCTTCTGTTGTTACAGTTATTACTGGAGAAGCAGTTTTGTACCAAATATTAAGCTACAGATGTAAGTGATACATCTAATTATTGTTGATTCAATACTGTTTATGTAGGTCGATGACATTTATTTCCAACTTAACTCCCTAAATCTTTGGTCAAATTTGAATTACAAGTAACCAGAATATGTGTGATTTTATTATTGTTGTTGTTTTGGTTGTTTCAGCAGAAATTAGCTGAGACATACAATGAAAAGAACAGAAAGAACATTGCTATTATTAAATGAAAAAAACCAGTTTATTCTTAGTGGCAGAGGTCAGGTTTTGAGGGGAGAATGAAATTCTAAAGCAGGAATTCATTATGCAGGAAAGCAAGAATTTTATTGTCTCAGTGATGCACTGTCAGGTGCCTAGAAGAGCTCCTTCTTATTTATGTAATAATTAACTTATGAACTTATTTATGCAATAATTAACAAAAGAAACTTGTCTTAGGCAGGAAGATGATTGACAGCTTTTCCAGTCCTGGGGATATAGCATTGTGAAGAGCATTTTCTTGGCATTCTCTGAGCTTTTAAGGGTCTTATCTTTACCTTTTCTCTGCCACTGTGAAGGACAGAAATGGTTTTTTTCCCCCAAATGAAAACCAAGACTCTCACAAAGTCATTTGATTCTAGAAGCTCGGATTTTTCGAAAACATATTAAATTTTGATAGCACTGCTAATATTCCTTGGCTAAGCTAAAAATCTTCGGGAAAATTAAATTCAAAATCTCAGGGATGAGATAACCAAGAGCTGAATTATGAATGAAGTAAAAATTTCTGGCATTCTAGTTAGGAACAGCGATTACATACAGGCTACATTGGACTTCTTCTTCTTGAAACAGAATATTTCCTGTTACATCCACCTTTGTCTATACTTTTATTTTTATTAGCGTATTTTTATTAGCTCCAGGTCACCCATTTCTAAATCACCCACTTTTAAAACAGAGGCTGCAGTCAGGCTGCCACTGTTTCAGAATTCTCAGGGTTCCTTTGCATTCCTATGGCCCACGGCAGAGCCAGGCTGGGTTTTTCAGTCCCATCCTTCCCAGGGCAAAGTGGGATTTGATTCCATGCTGGATCTAAGTGGTGTAGGCACAAAGCTTCTGGATAAAACACCTTCCCAGCTTCCCAGGACACTGCTGTCTACAGATCCCAATCCATGCTCCTGTCGCAACAGCATCTCCTGAAGGGCAAATTTGTGACTCCGGATGAGTTTTAGTATGAGATACATTTAGGTATGAGATTGTCTTCAGAGGGCAAATATATATCCAGGGGTTTTGGAAATGATGATTAGTTTAAGCAAGAGCAGAAATTCAATATTGAAAGCAGATTTTAAGGACCAGATTTTGAAGAGCTTGTCAGTTAAGTGGTTCAAGGCTTTGTTGAGACATCATTTTCTCATCATACCCAAATAATAAGTGTATATTCAATTGTGGGCCAGGGAGGATTACCCCCTTAATTATCCCTGGAAGTGTCCAAGACCAGCAGGGAGCAACCTGGGACAGTGGAAGGTGTCCCTGCCCACGGCAGGGGGTGGCACTGGATGGGCTTTAAGGTCTCTCCCAGCCCAAACCATTCCGTGGTTCTACTGGGGGCTTGGTTTCATAATTTTAATGCTCTTCTAATGCAGAGCTTTTTCTACATTTATTTAACATCCACTTAAATCTTCCAAAGGCGCCAACCAAAAACTTCAGCTGGAGAAGTGAACATTGTGCAGTGCTGGAAGGAAAGAGCAGCTTCCACCTGTAAAGAGCAGGTAGTGCATATTCGCTGAGCTTAAAATAAAGGTCATTAAAAATGTCTTACCAATTGTCTCCCCAGAGAACAGATGAGTTGAATTCAATGGTGAAAAAAGGGATCAATGTTTCTGAAAGCTGTAGAAACCTGTCTGTCCTGGATCAGCCTTATCAAGCAGAGAAGAGACAGTAATGGATTTTAGTTCTAGGAAATAGAATGTGAGGAACAGCAAAGAATGCTGGTCAACAGCTAAGGGAAAAACAATCCAGAAAAAAATAAGCATTTGAGATGTACAAGTACAGCTGTTAAACAGGTAGTACCAGAAAGTATTGGATTTTTAAAACCTTAGACTTTGAAAACTATTTGCAAAGGCGTTCAGAATCAATGACTGGAAAATATCACAGAGCATGGCAAGATAAAGTATTTGATGTGAAAGAGAAATATGCCACTTCATTGGAAAAAGGGCCCAGTTGCACTTTCCAATATAAACAACGAGAGAAAGGTTTTATCAGGCTGTTTTGGACAGATGTCTTTTAATTGCCTTTTAATCGGGTATTAAATTAATCCCTGAAGCTGGACTGTGTTCTCCCTGTATTTTTCACCTGCCATCATTGCTCTTCAAACATTTGACAGGGGATAACAGGGACAATATTACCCACATTAAAGGCAAATAATGCCTGCAAGTGTGTGCACAGAACACATTAATTCAAAGTGTGTTACTGCTGAACGACTGCCCATCCTCACAGCTCAGCCTCTTCTAACTTTATTTACCACTATTCCTTTCACCATAAAATATCTTGAACTACATGGAGGAGAAAACCAGAAAGACTCCAGAGAGAGCCATTGCCAACAGTGAGAGAGCTGTTAAAATACAAACCAACAAGAAGGCAGAGACCTGCAAGATCCGGCCTCTCTGAGGGAGTCCAGCACTGTTTTCAGAGCCAGGGATGGCAGCGATTGTGCAGTGGGGCTGTTCTGCTCCTCAAAAGCAGTCAATCCCAGACCTCAGCGTTACTCCCTTTGCTGTTCCTGCCCAGGAATGTCTCACAGCCTTCTCTGACTGCAGGAAAAGGAGGACACAGCTGTGTTCACCTGCTGATCCTCGCCGTTAGCACTGCACTGAAATTCTGCCATGTAATGAGAGATTGCTCCTTCTTCCTAAATAGTTCCCCTATCTCCCTTCTTCAGATATTTGCCAGCTTGCAGAACCTCTCTCTAATCACCCTGTTAGATTTTATAATCCTCATCAGCATCCAGGGCCTCCAGTCCCGGTTGTTCTTTGCTGAACTCCCCCCACTTTGTCATCCTCACACTCCATAAGTACATTTCTTAATCCACATACCCGTAAGAAAAAGAATGGAAAACAGAAAGGCTCATCCAAAATAAAACCCTGTTTTCCTTCAGGGCAGACACAGGTGGTTCCAGCACAGCTGCTGGTGTAGTACCTCAGATAGGTGCACTCCTCCTTGCCCTGACACCATCGAGGTGCTGAGGCACCTCAAATCCTCAGTGCAGGAGGGACCTGGAGGGGCTGGAGCGTGTCCAGGGCAGGGAACGGAGCTGGGGAAGGGGCTGGAGCCCCAGGAGCGGCTGAGGGAGCTGGGAAAGGGGCTGAGCCTGGAGAAAAGGAGGCTCAGGGGGGACCTTGTGGCTCTGCACAACTCCCTGACAGGAGGGGGCAGCCGGGGGGGTCGGGCTCTGCTCCCAGGGAACAGGGACAGGAGGAGAGGGAACGGCCTCAGGCTGGGCCAGGGGAGGCTCAGGTTGGACACCAGCAGGAATTTCCCCATGGAAAGGGTGGTCAGGCCTTGGCAGGGGCTGCCCAGGGAGGTTTGGAGTCCCCATCCCTGGAGGTGTCACCTGGAGGTGGCACTCAGAGCTCTGGGCTGGGGACAAGGTGGGCATCGGGCACAGTTTGGACTCGGTGGTATTGGAAGTCTTTTCCAGCCTCAAGGATCCTGTGATTCCATGAGCTGGGAGGTCAGATCTGACCCTCCTGCCTGACTCCACGTCTCTATCCGTGTCTTCAGGCAGCTCACACTTCACACACGGAACAAAGGGAAGCTGCGTTCTCCTCCGACTGCCTGAGGATGAGTGATGGGGAGATGATTATGCTTCCAAATCATGACACCTTCAATTACCATTTTCCTTCATTCACAAGAGCTAAATCACACAATGATTGTCACCGTCTGACATATTTATCATTGTCAGGCTGAGCCTGCTCTCTCTACATCACAGGATTCCTCTGTTTGTCCCAGGATCCTACACAATGAAGTCATGTCATGTGTCACGAAACATTTGCTCACCTACCTGCAAACCAAGGGACAACAAACAACATCATTCCCTGTCCTTAGGAATGGCACATTTCTGTTGAGGTTTAAAACCTATACTTTCACTTGACAGTTTGGGTGGCAGTTTAAATTTCTTTTTATGCTCTGTGTTTTAGTATTGTTTGAGTAGCTCTTTTCATGACAGGTAAAAAAGAATTTCCTCTGAGATCTCCTGGATGGTGTACTGGCAAATTTTCTTTTATTATTTTTTTTTTTTAATAAAGCAGAACAGAACTCTCTCCAGACCTCCTGCTAAGTTAGTTTCATATGGCATATTGCTCTTGCATGCAGCTGAGTGTCTTTTTGGTGATAACATTATTATTTAGGGGAGTGTTACTATTTAAGGCACCAGTAACTCATGCTGGTGCACTAATTTGTGGGTGAAGGCTGTGTATTTTTAGAATCCATTCAATCATGTGTGCTGGGCTGTAATGTTTCAAAGTGAAATCTTGAAAAGCACCATACAAAGCCCCTGAAAGTGAACAGAGAAACTCCTACTGTTTCTCTGCCTCCTAATTTTATCAGGTGCCCGTGATGTTAATGTGAAAAGGAAGGGGAGGAGTTCATGAACGCAGTTAAAGTATTTCTTTATCCCAATAATTTTGAGTGGACAGATCCCAGTGAGGTGTGGCCTCACTGACTGCTAGTCAGGTATAACTGAAAACAAGAGTTTATCCAGAAAAGTTGTGGATTTCCTGGAAAACTTCAAGGCCAGGTTGGCTCTCCATGAAACATTTTGCTCCTGCAGGCTCCTATTTTGGACACCCCAACTCCAATCAAACTCTCTTCTCTTCTCTTCTCTTCTCTTCTCTTCTCTTCTCTTCTCTTCTCTTCTCTTCTCTTCTCTTCTCTTCTCTTCTCTTCTCTCTTCTCTTCTCTCTCCTCTCCCTCTCCCTCCTCCTCTTCCTCTTCCTCTTCTCTTCCCCTCCCACTTCCACTTCCAAAGCCTTGACAAAAGATTTTATGGATCTACATCTTCCCACTCAGCAGCAGAAGGCCTGGAAATGCTTCTTAAATGTTATTGAAATTGGTGAGGGATTAATTTCTTTTAAAATTTTTAAATTGAATGAGTGATACACAGACCCCATAATAGAATTTGTCAAAAAAAACCAGATTAAAAATCCAAGGCCTATCACTAAACTTGATAAAGGCCTTTCCAACAACCCCTGCAATGCACTTCTCTTTTTCCCATGGGATAAAACAGTCATAGCAAACAAATTTAATAACTGAAGAATAAGAGGAGGTGAAAAAGTAACCAAATTATGCAACATTCATAATGTGCAAATGAAAATGAGGGGTGGGAATGTGTAATTTTAAGTTCAGTTGTGCTTTGTAATTTTAAGGAACTCTTTTCAAACTTCCTTAGGAACAGAGAAGAGGTAAACCCGAGTGGCAAAACCAAATTTTTAAGAAAAAGGAAATCTATAGAGAAGGAGGCTGGGGGAAACACATTTTTATCAAAAGATTATAATTTCAAATTGAGCCTGCATTGTGTGTTACTATAGAAACTCCCATTTTGTGGCATGTTTGTGGGGAAAAAGTCAAAAGTTGCATTTTAATGAAGGCAGATCACACATTGGCTTCCTCGGGAAAGCCAAATAAAAGAGAAGTTTCTCTCCAAAATTGAATAATTACCCCAAATAAGGTGAGCTAATTAAGGTCACAGGGAAGGGATATTAAATCTTGAAGTGCCAATATGTTATGTTCATTTCTCCACGCCAGTCCCTGCCTTCCAGATTATGTATTAGATACTGCAGGAGCCTGATGGATTGAGAGGCTTGTTGCCATGGCAATATTTGCTGCTTTGCTGGTATTCCCTACAGAAAGGTAATGATTTTTTTTTTTTTTCCCCTACTCAGTTAGACAAATTGGCTAAATATAGCCGGGGATGTTGGGGAACTGAAACAGCAGAATCTGCTGAGGGGAGGATCAGGGGAAGGACTGGCGTTTCTGAGCGTTGAGGAAGCACAGTGGGACGTGGATTGGTGAGGAATGGGGGAATGGGGAAACAGGGAAGGGGGGAAAGGGAGAAAAGTGCTTATCTCATACTTTCACAGCAGGTCTTGCTTTCAGAGACAAGGAGGCCAGCAAAGGAGAACAGGCAGTGCTGCTGGTGGTTTGCTGTGCTCCAAGTAGTTTATAGCCTCAGGGACAGCTAAGAGGTAAAAACCTCTAAAATGAATTAAAAATAAGAAAGAAAAGCAATGGAATTGCTTACCACTGAAATTGTCAGTGTAAATCACAATTTGAGCTCCAAATATAAGCCGCCTTCTTCTGTTCTGTTTTTTGGGGTTGTTTTTTTTTTTTGTTAATCTTTGCTCACAGCGTTTTTAAAGCAAGGTGTTGATACCATTTCCATCCTCCTCTTGGCACAGGCAAAGCCAATGTGCTTCAGTCAGATGTTAGGGAGTACTGTCTCTTCTGCAGAGTTCAGTCTGTTGCTCGGAGGTGTGGGAAGAGTGTGACAATGTGCTTTCTTTTTAATATTAGCCCATCTCAGCCAAGCATCTATGGATTGCTGCAGAGTTTTAAAAAAAAAATAAAAAAGGCCGCTTTGTTTCTTCCTCTTCTCCACTCCTCTTACGCACAGAAATGCACTGATAAATCCATAGAGTTTGCCTTGAGGCTTAGAAAAACACAGTTCCAATAAGACTGACCAGGCAGCTGTGACTGTCCTTGGGGATAATTCACTTCCCAGCCCCCCCTTCCTCCTCCTTTCCTTGCCAGTCATCCATTAGAGTTTGAAATTTTTTAGGCTATCAGACAATCACACCATACTGTGGCAAGCCAGGAATGCAGCTCTTGCAGAGCAGAGAGTTCACACTCCCAAGGAAGAGCACCAGGAATGTGTAATTCAGTGACCTGGAGATTCCCTGAGGATGGGACTTTTCCTGAGGGAAGGTGCTTGTAAAGGGTGCAAGGTGAAGAGGCAGAGGAGAGAAGAGCAGGTCTAAAACCAGGATCTGCTTCCTCATGCTTTCTGAAAGGCAGAAGAAACTTCAGAGAGAAAAAAAAATACAGGCAAAAAAAAAAAAAAAGTGGGAACACCATTGGAGCAGGGAAGAGTGGAGGGAGTGAGAGAGGCAGGAAAGGGATATCTCAGCAGCAGCTGTGCAGACTGTGCTCCACTCTCCGTGTGTCACACACAGTTTGTGTTACAGCAGCGCCAGGGATGTGATCAGATAGAAAAGAAATACAAGACCATTACAAGAACACCCGACCAAGCAGTGAGGGAGTGAGGGAAAGCAGTGGAATTAAAGATGATGCTGAAAGGATGAAGTGCTGTGGAGACAGAAATAACAGAGCCCTGTGTTCACAGCAACAGCCAGAGCTGGGAATGAAGACATGAGAGAGGTTTGGAAGAGAGGAGGAGAGTAAAAAATCCTTTATCAGGTGTATTAACACTCAGCTGTCAGATAGACCTGAAAGAAATTAAACTAAAAATCAGAGAATTAATTACAGTCCAACAGAAACAGAGAAAAGTTGAGAGAATGGAAGAGAAAGGTGAGAATTTTAATATCCTATTTCCACCTGGATAACCTCATAAAATCCACATTTCTTTGAAAGTACAGGTACTAGAAACATGTCCTCAAATCACTCACTGTTCAGGCTGAGGGCTGAGAGACAATGAACAGGGGCCAAAAGTAGAGGGAAGTTGTGGATTCCCCATCCCTGGCAGTGCCCAAGGCGGGGTTGGACAGGGCTTGGAGCAGCCTGGGACAGTGGAAGGTGTCCCTGCCCATGGCAGGGGTGGCACTGAATCATCTTTAAGGTCCCTTCCAACCCAGACCATTCTGGGATTCCATGATTATTGGAACAGAGGGATCAGGCTGATGGGAGTGGAGCTGAATGAGCAGTGGCCCCGGGGATGGAGGCAGCCAAAGGAGGCCTCTTGGGATTTTTGGTTGGTTTTGTGTTGTTTTGGTTTGGGTTGGGTTTTTTTGAGAGGAAAGCTGTTTCTTTAACAATAACTCATACAAAATAAATGACAAAATAAATGACAGAAGAAGGATGTAGGATCATTGGGAATGAACATGAGTTTATAAAACAAACAAAATAAAAAGAAGAAGAAAATAAAATGTGCTTAAAAATGAGAACCAAGGGGAAAGAGGAAGAGAAGAGCACACAAAACTCTTTACAGATCTGCAAAAGCATAGGAGGCATTCATGGACTCCTTTACAAAAACAAATTAAAGATGCCATTAGCAAACTGAGCAGGAGCCCTTTCAGCGGAGCAGCTCCAGCGAATGCTTTGTAGGTGGGACACAGGAAAACAGAGAATCAGTGTCCCTTTGGCAATCCTCACCCACAGTGCGTCTCTCCATGATCATCACTGATCATGGCTATGAAGCCATGGTGCTCAAATAAACACCAGCTGCACACCTGTATATAAAAAAATTTGATTTTCTTAGGCACAGACTGGGAGGAGCTTAATTTTCCACACGGGGCTATAGGTTTCCATGCCAGGATTTTGAACAGAAAATGTCAAAGAATTGAGCAGAACAAAGATGTGGGTGGGCTGTGTCGTATCAGACATTCCCAAGGTGGCAACAGCACGACAGATGTGGTGCTTGAGCTTCTGTGTGCCCCCAGCAGAGGGGAAGCTCTTAGGGAAGTGTCTGTTATTGATTCACACTGCTCGGAATCCATTTGTACTGGCTGGTTTGGGAGCCATTCTAATTTACAGTCTGTCATGCAAATTGCTCTCGGCCTGTGAAATATTAATCTATTAGATAGACATCCCATGCCTGCACGCCGAACACATGGACTCCAGATCCTTGGGGATTTTGCTTTTTAAACAACAGATTATTGCCCACGTTCACTAACTACTTCTACAAACAGCTCAGTAATTTCAAGCTTTAATATCCTCCTCAATTCTCTTCCTGCGTAACTAGAGGTAATGTTTGATGTACTAGGAATTAAAGACCTGGTTCTATTTTTTCATTTAAAAAAGAAGCAATTTCTGTGTGCACAAAGTTTTTCTTCAGTGTCTGAAATGGATCTATACACACACAAATATAGGCACAGATTTGGGGCTGTATAAATATTTCTGCATCTCGCACAAACTCTGATTAGATTGGAGGAGGTGGTGATGGGCTGAATTCAGGGTGAGGATTTGTTAGGGTTTGTGCCAGTGACAGAAAAATCCTTCCCTGGGAGGGTGAGGAGGCCCTGGCTCAGGGTGCCCAGAGAAGCTGTGGCTGCCCCTGGATCCCTGGCAGTGCCCAAGGCCAGGTTGGACACTGGGGCTGGGAGCAGTGGAAGGTATCCCTGTCCAAGGCAGGGGTGGGATTGGAGGATCTTTAAGGTCCTTTCCAACCCAAAGCATTCAGAGATGCTGCTGAACCCATGATCTGGTTCTGCTGCCGGCCCTGGCCCAGCCCATGAAAGGCAAGGCCTGGCTTCCATTAATGAAGAGCCTTTGCTGAGAAACAACTTCTGATTGCAGAGCCCTGGGGAATGCACTTCCTTCTTGGCTTGGCTTGGAAGAAAGCACATGGCACTCATGGCCAGACATCCCCACCTTATCTACTCCTTATCAGACTCCTCATCCTCTCTAGCGAGGTGCTGGGGCAATGCAGCCAGTGCTGATGGATTTGGGAGAACACTGCCTTTTTGGGGGCCATAAAACATGGGCAGAAAGTGGCAAGCAGGGAGGAAGGAAGAAGTAAAGATCATTAATCTCCCTCAGGCAGACACCTGCACCTGCTGTAGGGAAGGAGAGGAGCCCTCAGCCCCTCCTGTGGCGGCGGATGTTCCCCACACAGAGGAAATCAGCTTCCCTCCTTTCATTTTTGCCAGAATTTCTGGGCTGCTTCTGCCCATTTACCCTATAAGAATAAAGAACACAGTCTTCATAAACCCAAATAAATCAACGTGGCAAGAGGCTGCTGTTGGAGATGGAAGATCAAAGGCAGGCGAGCTGGAGACGCGTTTGCCTTTGAAAAGCCATCCAGGAGAGTCCCCGGGAATGAGTTCTCACAGGTAGAGCAGGGAAGCACTTGAATTTTTCATCTCTCCCTGCCTCCAGGGCAGGAAATGCATCACCCCGTCCTCACAGCGAGGTGAGGGCCATCACTCACAGCCCTGGGTGACAGCACAGCATGGGAGACGGCGTGGGATTTATCCAGAATTCCAGAGCCGCTCCCAAAAAAACCCAACAGCAGCAGGCCACTTTATTATTTTACAGAGGGAAACAGCCATAAATTTCCTCAAATCCAAGCCAAACCAGCTTCCAGAGGCTCTGCCCTCTCCGTGGGTTCTCCCGAGGGTGGTGCACCAGAACCTTTAGAGCTACAAGGTCTCGGTGCTGCTCGTTATCGCGGCGTTCATGGTAAAATCCAGCAATTATTCAAATATTACAACCTGTGCTGCATTTCCACCAAAAAATCCAGGCTACTCATGTGGTTTTTTATCTGGGGTTTGAATTAGTGGAGCAGAATTTTTTATATATTAAGAGTTTCGTCTTAAATTGATCGTGAAATTTGGTCACCTGATGGACTCAGCTGAATTTCAGTGTGAGAAAAGTCTATTTAATAAAGCCAACTGGTGTCACTCCAAGCGCATACACACGTTTTAAAACAAAAATTAATCAATTCTTTTTTCCTATTACATCAATTCATGCAAAGCAAAATATGCTTTTTTTTTGGTGGTTTATCCCCCAAATTTAAATGGATCACAGTCCTTTAGCACCATCTTGAGAATAAAGTGACAAAGTTGTCACAGTATTATTTCACTGCAGCACTCATTTCATCTTCAGTATCACAGAAGACTGATGGGGTAACTCCTTGTTTTTTCTTCCTGTAATCACTACTTCACATTATTTTATATTCACCTCAATAAATCCATCCCAAGAGCAGCAACGTGTGACATGAAGATTATTATTTGCTGGTAGCTTTATTATATAAGCAATAACAGTTCAGAAGATGATAGAAAGCTTTGCAGCTGCATTGGCAACACCCTAATGAACTGTCATTTTAATATATGTTCTAAATATTCTTGATGGAAGGCACCACAGGAAAGTTATCACTCAAATTTTTAAAAGATATTAATATTATGAGGACTGCAAAAACATGATAGGAAGGAATTGTTGCTCTGTACAGTGTGCAATTATTTATTCCAATTTTATAACATAAATAAAATCTTCCACTAAAAAATCCCCCTTAAATATTATTTTAAAGGTTTTTCCTATATATAGCTCATTAAATCATTCATTTCCATTCCCTAAATGCATTAGGAGCAGAGAGTCACTAAACAGGAACCGAAGGGATAAAAGGAAAAATTGATACAAATATTTTTGTCTCTGATGTGCATCAGGACAGAATCCTCTGTGATTACAAAACCAAAATCCTGCAGTGACCACAAAAAAGTAGAATCTCATTCATGTGACACACAGGTGTGTGCACAGGCAGGTACAGACACACACACACAACAAATTTCACAGAACNCAGGTACAGACACACACACACAACAAACTTCACAGAATCCCGAGGTCACAGAGGTTGGAAAAGACTTCTAATACCACCGAGTCCCAGCTGTGCCCGATGCCCACCTTGTCCCCAGCCCAGAGCTCTGAGTGCCACCTCCAGGCCTTCCTTGGACACCTCCAGGGACGGGGACTCCAAACCTCCCTGGGCAGCCCCTGCCAAGGCCTAACCACCCTTTCCATGGGGAAATTCCTCCTGGTGTCCAACCTGAGCCTCCCCTGGCCCAGCCTGAGGCCGTTCCCTCTCCTCCTGTCCCTGTTCACTGGAGCAGAGCCCGAGCCCTCACTGTGTGAATATTTTCTAAATATTCATGTTCATGATCTGTATCTGAGGTTGCCAGAGATGTGGCATTACCAAAACTCATTATGTATTAGCTGAAATTCCTTCCATGCATATTTCAGCAAAGTTGTACAGGCAGCACTTCAAATCACTGCTGTCTGGGAGATTTTCAACTTCTGCTCTGACTTGGTGCTTATGCAAATGCAAATGCAGGGGATAAAGCCAGGAGCAGGGAGAACGATGCCTTNNNCAGGTGAGACCCCACCTGCAGAGCTGCCCCAGCCCTGGGCCCAGCACAGGGAGGACGTGGAGCTGCTGGAGAGAGCCCAGAGGAGGCACCAGGATGAGCAGAGGGATGGAGCAGCTCTGCTGGGAGGAAAGGCTGGCACAGCTGGGATTGTTCAGCCTGGAGAGGAGAAGCTTTGGGGTGAGCTCAGTGTGGCCTTGCAGGGCCTGAAGGAGCCACAGGAAACCTGGAGAGAGACAATTCCCAAGGGCTGGAGGGACAGGACACAGGGAATGGCTTCCCAGTGCCAGAGGGCAGGGCTGGATGGGATATTGGGCAGGAATTGTTCCCTGGGAGGGTGGGGAGGCCCTGGCACAGGGTGCCCAGAGAAGCTGTGGCTGCCCCTGGATCCCTGGCAGTGCCCAAGGCCAGGTTGGACACTGGGGCTTGGAGCAGCCTGGGACAGTGGGAGGTGTCCCTGCCCACGGGATGATCTTTAAGGTCCGTTCCAACCCAAACCATGCTGTGATTCTTTGATGTCCCTCCTGGTCCTGCAGGTCCTGCTTCTCTCAAACCTGTTCAGGAAGAGTCGATTCTTCCAGCTCCACATCTCTGCAGGTTCACTTCTAAAGTGCCCTGGAAGATCCGTGTCAGCATTTAGGGCTGTCAGCATTCCCCAGCAGTGCAAACAGGCCCCACACAAGCAGCGTGGCAGGGGCAGAGCCTGCTGTTCTGGGAGCTGATGGCTGTGAATGTGGGACTCACCAAAGAATCTCTTCCTGGAGAATTCATAGGAATTTCGGCGCTTTGCTCAGCCTGAAAACCCCTCCATGCTCCTTCACAGAGCCAAACAAGGTGCAAAGTGCCTTCCTTCCTTCCCGCCACGCCTATTCTGCTCCTGGGGTGGCATTACTCATTTCTCAGGGTGGCTGGGCAGGATGGCCCCAGTGTTCCACTGACTGAGCTTCCTGAGGGAAAACAACCCTCTCCCATGGTTTTCCATCTGTCTGTGTTCCCTCCTGCACCAGGGGAGCCCACGGAGCTCCGTGATGTGCCCACACTCTTCCCTAAGGACAAGTGCAGAAATTCCGGTTGGTTCCGGATGGATTTTGCCCTCAGCTGGAGCTCTCCAACTGAATCATCAGCTCGTTCCTCTTCCAGTGTTTTCTGCACAGGAGGGGGCCGCACCTCCCACCACCACTCAGAATTTAATGTCTCAGCCTCTGCTCTCTGTGCCTTCTCCTTGGTTCTCTTGCTGAGAGCTCCTTGTCACACCACAGACAAGACTGGATGTGAGGGGGCCGGGAGAATCCTCTATTCTCCCATCACAAGGATTCCAGGTTTTCCAAAGAAAACAGAATATCCTGTTGATGTCGGTAGCAAGCAAAAACCTAAAGTCCTTTCAAAAAAAAAAAAAAACTGCCTGAAAATAAACCCCAGCAAAAAACCCTGAAAAATAAACATTCTCTTCAGCAGAAGTAACACAGCAGATAAAAGGTGCTGCTTAAATCAAAGGTTCTTCAGGAGCTGTTGCAAGGCCTATAAAAAAAGAACTACAGGTCTATCAAAAGCCTCTCTTCCCACAGGGAATTTGGTTTTGGAGCTCAGGAGAAGGTTTCTGGTCGCTGATGCTGAAGTCAGTGCAACAATAAGTCAAAATCCATTATCTTTTATATTACAAGGTCAGAGCTATAATCTGGGGATGAATTAAAAGACAGAAAATAAAATTATGTATAAATAAATAAAAACAAAAATCAGAGCACGTTCTCATTTGAATGGTTGCCTTGGATCAGGTATTCCTCAGCAGAGCTGCAGCTCATTTACCTCTGGAAGGCCAAAATTTTCCCTGCAAGACCAAAAAACTGTGTCTCCAACCCTGTGCCATCTGCAATACTGGCAATATTTTGGATCAGGCATGTTTCCTGATGCACATGGACACCTCTGCCTGTAGACCCTGTCCAGGCACCATTTCAACCCTGCCTACAAACCAGGCAAGTTCAAAAAAACCCTTGAGCAATATTGCACAAAATGCACACAAGGGAGTAGGAACTACCAGGAAAAGAAAAAAAGGAGAATGTTGCTGATAATGCATTACATAAAAAAAAAAAAAATAAATAAATAAAGCAAATTGAAGTACATCAAACAACAGCATTCATGAACTGAAAGCCACAACATTTCACATGACAGCTGGAATGGCTCTGGCTACCTTGATGTCTTGCTTTGAAAATGCATTTGTGTTTTTCTCTAGGCTGAAATAGCCAAGTGCAGGCTGGATTTTGGTATTCCAGCTTTCATGTGAAACCCGACCAATCCCTCAGGAACAGATCACAGCATAAATCCACCTGCTTGTGAGATGCTTAATGAGATTTCCTCCATCATGATTTCGTTGTTATAAACTGTGTTCCCTGACTTGATGCCTACATTCCCAATAAAACAGTCTAAACCAGAGGTTTAGAACTAATAACCCTCCCAGCCAACAAACAAATATCCATGTTCCTGCTGCAGTAGATCTTGAGCACCTCATTGAACTGGTCGTTGAAAACAGGAGCAGAATTGAAAAATCTCAACGTCATTTTGGCCTAAAAAGAAATTTTTTTCCAGTAAGAATAATCAGTCACTGGAAAAACATCCCCAAGGATGGGGATAGCAGAGTCCCCATTGCTGGAGATTTTCCACAGGTGATTGGACAGGGTGGTAAATAATCTCAGTGGGTTCCCTTCCCCACAAAATGGGGAAGACCAGATGGTCTTTTAAGGTCCATTCAAACCAGGGCTATTTTGCAATTCTCTGAATGATATTTGGAAACTGACTCTGTCCTTAGAAAAATAAAATAATAATCATCACTTGTAGAAGTGGATGGAAGGATGTAAGACAGAAAAGGCCAGGTTGGGTGGGGCTTGGAGCAACCTGGTCCAGAGGAAGGTGTCCCTGAGGTGGAACTGGATGATCTTTAGGGTCCTTGCCAACGCAAACCATTCCATGATTCCATGATTTATGGGAAGGAACACACCAATTTATTACGGCTGTGTATTTACCCTTGCTCCTTTTTTACCCATACCCTTATTTACCCTCTCTCTACTTGTAATTGTTCATTTAATTCCATAACTTCCATCTGAAATCAATCCTCCTGGGTAGAAGAACTTCTTTTCTGGAGAAATGAAGGTCACGTAAGATCACAGCTCTGGTTATCAGGAATTAGCCAGGAAAAAAAATCAATATTTTTTTTATCTAATTAGCCATTATAGGCATTTTTTGCCTCCAGTGTTCCAGGACAAACTTTCAAATCCTCATGATGCAACAGGCTCAGCTGGTGTGATCATTGCTCTGGAGCCTCGGGATGCATCTGCAGTGCATTCCCCGTTGTGGCCATGACTCCTGCAAACATTCCCTGCTGGTTTTAAACCAGTAAAAAACAGCCTGGAAGGTCACACCAGGCACAAAAGCTGCCTGGTTAGGTGATGGATCTGCCAGAGAGTGGGAAAGGCTTGTCTTGGGCAAACAGGATGCTCCAAGATGTTCTGGTCATCCTCAGGGGCTCTCCAAGCACTGCAGTTCACAGCAGGGCGTTTTAAGGGAATGATCAGCAGTCTCCAGGACATTTCAGGCTCAGTGGTGCCCCACCATCAATTAAGAAGCTGATAATTACTCAAGCACTTAGTCTGGACTGAGCAGAGCCAGCCTTTCCCTTTCAGTGGCCCCAAGGGCAGCTCAGCCTGCAGGGTTTTGTGGATCCTCCTGGGGAGGTTCATCCCTCCCTTCACCGATCCACTCCCAGGTCCCTCAGGTCCCTCCTGGGATCACCTGCCTGACTCAACTCTGTGCCAGACCAGGATTAGCAATTCCCTCACAGCTGGACCAGAAATCTTGGGGAAGACATCCCCGAGGTACACACATTTATTTTTAAGTGCAGTGTCTGAAGCGAACTCCCCATCCTGAGCCGTTCACGCTCTCTCAGTTTTGACAGAATCATCCCAAGCAGCCACATCACTTGTTTGTAAAGCTGTCTGGTAAGAACTGTGATGTTCTGTGCACTCTACAGAAATTGAAAATGCAGTCCCCGCCCCGGGGCACAGGATCAGAGAAACTAAAACCGCTTATGCAACTCAGAGCAGGAGATAATTTAGCGGAAAAGTATTGGAGTTTTATTTCTTATGCTCTTTATTGATTATTAACTCGCTTTAGTACCTTAAGAGAGCCTGCAGGAAAGATGAGGAGGGATTACTTCCAAAGGATGGAGTGACAGGACACAGGGAATGGCTTCACACTGAAAGGGAGTAGGGTTAGATGGAATATTAGGAAGAAATTATTCCCTGTGAGGGTAGAGAGGCACTGGAACAGTTTTCCCAGAGAAGCTGTGGACTCCTCATCCCTGGCAGTGTCCAAGGCCAGGGTGGATGGGGCTTGGAGCAGCCTGGGACAGTGGAAGGTGTCCTTGCCCATGGCAGGGGGGGCACTGGATGATCTTTAAGGTCCCTTCCAACCCAACCTGTTCTGTGATTCCTGCAGACATTCCAGCCTTTCTGCCTGTTTCACACTGCAGTTACAGACCCAGGGAAATCATTTCCTTCCTCTCGACTGCCAGCCATAAGCAGGACTGCAGGGAGCCGCCGGATAACGCGGGAGAAATTCCTCTCTGCTTCGAGAACCAGTCAAAGGTATCTGACCCACTTCTTCCATTGACTGATTCTCCAGCTGCTCCCAAGCCAGTTCCACCAATTAGCAGCACGAAATGAAAGCCTGGCCAGGGTGACCAGGGACAGCAGGGACTGTCTAAAGCCCTCCCAGCTATCGACCAGCAACAGCAACATTTGCTGGAGCAGCTGCCACCAGCTCTGGAGAGGTCAATCAATGAATCACTGCAGCAGTCCCAGGCTGTACCTTTTATTTTCAGCTGTGCCATCAAGGCTGAAAAAAAATCACCAGATCTCACAGGGAATCTGAACTGGTATCAGTAATTTCATTGCGGGTGCCTCCCAGTCTCTCCCAGTTAATCCATTTCCATACCAGTAGGTATAAAAGGGGTAAAACCACTAATTTGTCTTTGAAGAACGTTGCTACAGAGATGATATGTTATGTACACATTTCCAAGGTTGTTTAAAAATATTTCAAGAGGCTTTCAGTACCCAAATGCCTTCCACACATCTCTATATCAATATATTGTGTGCACAGTTTGAAGGTGTTGCTATGTGTGAAAGTTTTCCAAGCCAAGAAATTCACTGATTACAGCCAAAAAAAAAGACATGAATAGAAACAAAAGACTAAAGAGCCTGCAGTTTGAAGATTCTGATAACACCTTAAGCTTTACTTAAATGTGCAAGAGTAAAATAAATCTTTTAAAAAGTCGATAGAAAATTGTGCATTCCATAAGCAACCTGAACTTGCATTTCCATTTAGCATTTACACAGAAATAAAACATCTTTTCAGGTGATAATGATAAGAACATTTAAAATGCTCCTCTAAAAACCAACTAGGAGTGCAATGAGAAGCCCAAATGCAGTGAAAGTGTGCCCTGGCCAATTTGTCCTGCTATCCAAAGAGGATGAAAGCAGACTATTAGATTTTGGCATAACAACCAGTCTTACCACAGGGCACCACAGAGTGGATTAGGGACAGAATTATTTCCAGCTTTAACTCTGGGTCTGATTCAAGCTCTTCATATTACTTAGCATTTGTATTTCTTAGATTTAATAATCCTTCTTTAGCTGTTCGCGGGCAAAAAGAAAATAGCCAATTTACCAAGAATATTTGGCAATAAGTATTCAATTGATTTAATTTTGTTGCTGTTTAAAGGCACTGCCACACCATTTCAGCTCCTCAGAAACATTAGTTTTACCCTTCCAAAGGACTTCAGGGCCAGACTGTTGCTGCCTGAGGTGCAAACCTGGGTTTATATTTCCAAAAGAGCTGTGGGGCACTGCAGCAACCTGTGTTTGAGGGGCAACAAAGCCCAGCGCCGGTGCCAGAATCAAAAATATCTGCTAACAAGACTTGCTGGAGAACCCAAGAGATATTTATGGAAAAGCTGGGAACAGATTTCCTGGGATCTGTGCCTGGGGCAGAAGCAGAGTTGTCTTCTGAGACGTAGTTGTGGTAGAAATGTAACAGAGGCTGTTAACAGAAATACCTCAGGCCACCTTGAGTGCTCATTGCCAGCTTCCCAAACAGCGTAAATATCCCAGTTATCCTGAGGGGAATCCTTGCCTCATCTGCACACCCAGGACAGGAAACCAAGGCAGCGTTGATCACTCGAGCCCAACCCCGTTATTCCGCGCGCACGTAAGGAATGCGCTGCCCTGCTTTGCCCTCAGCAGCAGCTACACCTCATCTCACCTGGGGACACGGGGAAGTGGTAGAATTGAATTATTCCTATGCAAATGGCACCTTCTCCATATGTATTTCCCGCTAGCAAGTGGGTTTTTTGGGTTTTTCTGACAAGAAAAACTGCTGTTCTCTTTCGAAGTCTGGTTCTACAGTTCACGTGCTGTTTGGATTTTGGGGCTCTCCACCCCTCCACTGGATTGGAAGCAGCCTGGAGTCCATTTGGCCTCTAAGTTAGGACTGAAAAACACCAGTAAACACTCTGTTCAGAAGCCTAATTTTGCTTCTCATAATTAGGGCATGAACAGCAATTCTTCTCTGGGTTGTGTGCATGGCTCAGTTCAAACAAACGCCCAGAGAAGCTGTGGCTGCCTCATCCCTGGAAATGTCCAAGGCCAGGTTGGACACTGGGGCTTGGAGCATCCTGATTTAGTGGAAGGTGTTCCTTCCAACCCAAACTATTCCATGATTCTATGAAATTATCCAGTTAGGAAGATTTCTCTGCATATTTGCAGTGGAGGCGGGTCTGAGCAGAAGGGTAAAGAGGAATCACAGCTCCCCAGCATAAACACATGAACCATCTTCCTGGCAGATCTCCTCGGGCCAGAGGTGCAGAACTCTGTATTTGTGCCAGAAAAGGCCCTCAGGGATGTGCCAAACTGCCATTAACTACTCAGTGAGCAGCACATCCACAGGAGCTGCTCTCACTGCCTTCAGTCAGAAATGCCCTGGAGTGATTCTTTCATTGAATTCCCAAAGACTTCTTAGGCACAGGGAGAGGTTTTTAATGCTCCTTTGCAGGGAGTGAGGGTTTTGAAGGCAACTCAGAAAAAGCACTGAGTCTCAGGATGCAGAGCCAGCAGACAATACAGCTCCGTGGCAGCTGGCAGTCAATGACAAGTGGATGTTATGTCAGGAAAATCCAGAATTTCTCCTTCCCTCTCGAGCATTGAAACAGCCTGATCTCCCTTCCTTCACGGTGCTGCGACAACGCAGTGTTGGAAGAGCCCAGGGTTCTGTTAGTGCCAGCTCATAGCAAGGAACATTTCTGAAGGAAAGCAGAGGTTTTATCTCCTCTAGCTGGGACTGAGTGAAATCTGTCGCTCACACCAGCAGAGCTTTCGAAGCCCCACACCAGCACTAAGGCACAGACCAGCAGAAATCCAAATCAAACCTTGCCCCCAAGCACCTCATGATGTTTGGCAGAGCAGCTCCAGCAGCTGAATTGGTGGCCATGAAATGCAAATAAAACTGATCAGTTAAGTTACGGCACCAAATGTATCAAGGAACCTGCTGATCCTAATAAAATGGGCATAAAATTCAGCATATGCTCTTGCTTGCCATGAGCAGTGATATTAATACATCCATTTTATTTGATTTCAGTGTTCCAAATTGTTGAGTTAACAGCATCTTGTACCTGGTTTTATTAGGAAAAGAGTCATACACATATGGGCATGAACAAATGGACACAATTTATGTGGACAGACAGGCATGGAGTCCTGAGTCCACATATGGAGCCCAGAGATAGAAACAAAAGCCAAATAAATGCCTGACACTCCCTCCCTCTGAAGGAACAGACAGAAAGATCCTGGCAAATTTCCCCAAATTTCTCTGACAAGAGATATCAAGAGGACCTCAGATCCCTGGGAGTCTTTATCTGATGGTTATTACTGAAACACTGAGAATGATTCAGCCACTGAGAAAAACAGTCCTTAGAAACAAAATGCAACCATCACGTTGTGTGGGGGGGTTTTGGGTGTGTCATTTTTGTGACACTTTCCTGCTGGTTAAAAAAAAAGAGAAGAACAAGAAGACCCTCAAACTGTGTCATATAACCGTTAGATTTCTTTCTTCCTTTGTTCACCTTCCAAAATACAATTAGTCCTTTATTCCTATTACCTTCATCTATTTTAGTGATATATGATCTTCATATGCAGGCCAGTTTGGTGTCTTGTTTTCAGTGCTATCACTGAGATATTTTCCAATCCTTCCACTTCAAAATATCCCATATTTCATTAAATGTCACTTGGATTGTGTCATCAAGAAGGCACTTTTAATAATCTGCATTTTAGAGCTCAAACTCGTGCATATATTCCATTTTCCTTCCATTCAGAGTGCTTATGGTTTTCCAGGCTATAGTTTGGTCTCAAATATTCTCATGATCTCTGCAATGGGAACACAGGAGCTCAGGCTGGAGATCAATCCTTGGGAATTGCTCCATGAAAGGAGCAAACGCTTTCCCAGCTTTGTACCAGAGCCAGCAAATGAGAATTGAATCTGTAGTCCTTTAGATTCCTTTACAAGAATCAATTCTATTATCCTGCCTCCATGAAATACGGGCAGATAGAAAACTTTTCTGTAGCACCATCAAACACTGCCTGCTTGGAAAATCCACCTGTGTTTCTCACTAAGGAATTTAATTTTAGCCTTTCCTTGACGTTTGCCAGCTGCTTCTCTTTGCCTAACATTGTCCAGGGGGCATTTAATGAAACATCAAAGTAAGCACTGACACCACCTCACTCCCAGTGCTGTGGCAGAAGCTTCTCTTCCAAGGCTTCTGCAAAGGTTAAAATGTCCATTTTGGAAATCTGGATCAGGGAGCTCTGGAGAAAACCCTTTCCCTCCATTGCCGACAGAAAAAAATTTGGGGAGATTGGCACCCAAGCTGGTGAAGCCAAGGTTTGCTTTTACCTCTGTCACCCTTAAAGGTAAAAAGCTTTTAAAAATTATCTTTTCCTTCCAAATCAAACCCAGAAAATTTTGAAGACTGTGGGCAAACTAACAAAAAACCCCAAACTCAATAGTTACAGCTTTTTAGGCAGGATATTCAGAGTCGTCCAGTCACTCATTATTGTGACAGAAAAAGAAGCTGCATGTGGGAAGATAATAAAAGAGAGAAATTGAGTAGTTACATCTAATATATTGCCGAGTGAAAATAATTTCCTTTACTAAATTAACTCCCAAACCTTTAAATAGGAAGTTTGCTTCTAAAGGCCTTCATAAGTACAAAATACAGACTGGTCAGGAACAGCTGAAATATCGTGGGTTATTAATCACAAATCCCAAGCATGGCTGCTGTGAACAAAATTAACTCTATCCCAGCCAAAACCAGTCCCCAGAGCCACCAGTGCAGCTTGCTGTGGAGCAGCCAGAGGAGGGGAAGGGAAGGCTGTGAGGGAAATCCCAAGCCTTGCAGGAACAGGAATGTAGTGGTGGAACAAGGGGAGCCTGCTGAGTGTGGTGCACTCAGCCCACGGGATCTCCACGATGTGTCATCTTCTAGTGGTGCCGAATGTGGAATGTAATACGAGAACGGTTTTTAAAAACGGAAAAATTCTTCTGTTAAAAGGCTTTTGGTGCTCGCCATGTTTCGCAAATGCGGCGCAGCACACTCTGCGTGCCGGGATTTGTATCGCAGCGAGATAAGGTTTCTGTTCCAATCAATATCCAACCTCCCCCTCCACGGAGAGGAAGAGGCTGCTGAGGAAAGATTTGTGCTGAGAGCTCACCTAAATAATACAGAAGGAAACACAGCAGCTGCTGTGACTCCACACCACGAGCCAAGGAAGACCCATGTGTGTCATTTTCCCAGTAGTCTTTTCCTGAAGAGGCCTTTAAAACAAAAAAAAATCTTGCAAGAGTTTTGCAGCCTGCTGGCTGAATCCTTCAGCAGTCATTAGGGTTGGCTTCTTTCATGTGAAAACACATCAGGATTTTTTTGTGAGCCTGTGTGTTTCAGGGAGGAGGATGCAAAGTGACATCCTTTGGGTGACACACATTGGATCAGGACGTGGCTGTCTCGACTCACACAGCCAGGGATCCCATTTTAACAGCACAGGTTGCACCACAGCCTGATGCAGAGCTCTCAGGGTGGAAGGAGAAGGCACAGGACTGAGGGGCAACATTGATTCCCTAAATTACTTTTCCCTTTTGACACAGAGCAAAAGTGTATTTTGCAGTTTTCATCCCATTTCTTGTTACGCTGATTTCAGAGCAGAGTCCCCTCCTTCGAGTTTGTCACCCAGCCACTTTCTGCTTTCCTGCCAAAGCCACATTTACTGCCTGAGAGGGGAAATGTCTGATTTCTGTGCACAGGAGCTTAGCCTGAGGTCCTGTGAGAGCTGGGTAAGTGGGCACAAGATTATCTGCAGCAAAATATTTCCTTTACTGTCCAAGGTTTGTTCAGTGAGGTAAAACCAAGGGCTGGGCAGAAGGAAAAGGTGCTGATTTCTGATCTAGTGAGTTTTTTGGGAACTGATATTCCTGTTCATGGAAAGCTAAAGCTCTCCATTAGGAATGCTGTGCTCTCAGCTTTGCCCTCAGGCTGGAGCAGCCTTGAGTTTACAAGACCTCCTCCCTTCATTGATCACAAATAAAAGATGGAAGACCATCCTTTACATCCTCATAAGATTTATCGTTAGAAGAGAAGCACCATTTTCTGGATTTTCCAAGTTTAGGAGGATCAAGAAGAAGACTCTCAAACTTGGAGAGGACGGCTGGCTCCATCCCTGCATTAGTCAGGTCAGTGCCAGACCGTGGCAGCTCCCTCAGAGCCTCACAAGTCCTTCAGGGAGCAGGAATACCCCGAGAGCTAAAACCAGGAGAATGGAATCAATTTTTCAAGCTGACTGACAAGGCCAACAGGATTGTGCACTGAGTGACACCAGGCAAACCTGTCTGGCTTTCCAGCACAGGGAAATAATCTCCTGGCCACGTCAGTCATTGCTCTGCTGCCCAAGGGGGGCTGCTGGAACAGAGATGTTTGCAGAACCAACCATTCAAGTGTTGGATGACCTCAAGGCTGTGCTTTTGGACAGATCCTTCCACGTTTTGAATGGCAAGTTAAAGCCTGGGAGAGGTGCAGAGGGAAGAATCCCAGAATGGTTGGGTTGGAAAGACCTTAAAGCCCATCCAGTGCCACCCCTGCCATGGCAGGGACACCTTCCACTGTCCCAGGCTGCTCCCAGCCCCGGTGTCCAACCTGGCCTTGGGCACTGCCAGGGATCCAGGGGCAGCCACAGCTTCTCTGGGCACCCTGTGCCAGGGCCTCCCCACCCTCCCAGGGAACAATTCCTGCCCAATATCCCATCCAGCCCTGCCCTCTGGCACTGGGAAGCCATTCCCTGTGTCCTGTCCCTCCAGCCCTTGGGAATTGTCTCTCTCCAGGTTTCCTGTGGCTCCTTCAGGCCCTGCAAGGCCACACTGAGCTCACCCCAAAGCTTCTCCTCTCCAGGCTGAACAATCCCAGCTGTGCCAGCCTTTCCTCCCAGCAGAGCTGCTCCATCCCTCTGCTCATCCTGGTGCCTCCTCCGGGCTCTCTGCAGCAGCTCCACGTCCTTCCTGTGCTGAAGAAGACTGACATCTTTCCCCAGGGACTTTTTTTCCTTTTACCTTTACTCAGCTGTGTCCATTCACATCCTTCATATAATTTCTACAATCCAAGTCATCAAGAGCAGAAAGGAGTAGGACAGACCAGGAGTTAAAGCCCAGGGTCTGAGCTCCAGCTAAAGCACAGAAGATCTCTTGAGAATCATTCCCTCCTTTGCCATCCCTTGTCCCATTCCTGGAGAGGAAGCAAGTCCTGACCAAAGACTGAGAGCGTAGCTGCAAAATGAGTCTGAAGTGGGACGTGCTCTGTCACCGCCAAGGCACAGCTCTCTTGTGCAGATTTTGGCTTCTTGCAGGAAGAAACCCTCTCTTTTCCCCCGAGGGCCCTAAGTCTAAAATGTTCAGTGCAAAGAAAGGGCTCCCATTGCTTCTGTTTCAGGATTAGCAGTGAACTCGGGCTCTAAATGATTTATAAGCATAATCTCCAGCAAATGTTTAACTCTCAGAGTGCTAAGTGCTGACCTGGGAGAAAATCACTCATTTTGCTCTCGCCTGCTGTTGTCTTGTTGCTTCCAAGCTCTGCTCTACAAACAGAGGAAACTTAATTCAGTTGCCTTTGAAATTAAACAGCTATATCAGACTTAGCACTTTGAAACTACAGGAAGGCATTAGTCAACGGGCTTTAATTATTCACATTCCCTCCTTGCTCCCTCCTTTCTCCCTCCTCGTTTTCCTGCAAGTGATCAAAAGCCAGGTTGTTCTCTGCGTCATGGAATATCAAGCGGATTTTCTCACGTTCTGCAGGTATCAGTCTTGATCTCACCCATCTGAGCAGATGAAAACCCCTGCTGCAGTGAGATCTGAGGTGCCCCAGAGATCTGGCTGAGGGAGAAATAACCCACGTGGGTATTTTTGGGGCAGCAGTGCACATTGCTACAGTTCTGACTGTGCCCTTCAGCAGCTGGGAAAGTCTTTGCAAGGGCAAGGATGAGTTTTTAATATGGACCTAAAGTCCCCAAGCCTCACAGATGAAATCTATTAAATCCATCTAGAGCAGATCTGCACATCAGATGTCCAGCTCTTCTCACTTGACAGTCAAAAGAAGTATTTCAAATATTCAAATTTCATGTCCCATGTAAAAGTTGGATTTGATGATCTTGAAGGTCTTTTCCAGCCTTAATGATTCTATGTGAAAATTAAACAACTTCACAGCAAACCATGGTAGAACAAACCCTTTTTCTGCCTCTAGCAGAGGTTTTCATTGCATGTCAAAGCTTTGTTCTCATTATTCTTAACAAAAGTGCTTCTCTTGGTTAACTAAAAATACATTTCAACAGTTGTCACTGCAGATAAAGCACTGGGAAGTCACACTGACAGAAAAACTTCTCAAGACAACCTGAGAACAAAACTCCTGCAATTAAATTTCTGCCCTCAGAAACAAGCAAAACATATCCAAATTCCTGTATAAACCACGAAGAGGATGATGAACTGTCACAATAACACAAAACAAAACCTAATTAAAGACATAGTAACTTAGTGTCGACGTGCACTTTAGTGATGGGAACACAGAGGGGAGTTAGAACCTTGCCTTTAACTGTTAAGGCTTTTTTTTTTTTTTCCTTTTCTCTTGATATTTGGGAGTGTCAGCACAAAATGCAGATTTTTCTGGGTTGCTGTCACTTGGCTGAGACTCTCGTCCCTGCAGCAGAAAGGTAGAGCAGGGTGAAAGGGCTCTACAAGGAGAAATGAGGGGAATTTTGAGAACTTAGAGCCCCTTCCAGTACCTAAAGGAGCTCCAAGAGAGCTGGAGAGGGACGTTTCACAAGGGCATGGAGTGCCAGGAAAAGGGGGAATGGTTTTAAACTGCCAGAGGGCAGGGCTGGATGGGATATTGGGCAGGAATTGTTCCCTGGGAGGGTGGGGAGGCCCTGGCACAGGGTGCCCAGAGAAGCTGTGGCTGCCCCTGGATCCCTGGCAGTGCCCAAGGCCAGGCTGGACACTGGGGCTGGGAGCAGCCTGGGGCAGTGGAAGGTGTCCGTGCCCGTGGCAGGGGTGGAATGGGATGATCCTTCCGACCAAAACCATTCTGAGATTCTGTGAAATAGGAGCCATTCAGGACAGCTGCTCTCTGGTGGTAGAACCATCAAGGAAGAAGAGCAACCTTTCCTGACCAGGAACATTCACACATCTCTAAAACTTCCAAATACCGTTTTATCAGGAAAAGAATGCATCCAAATACTGTTTCAACAGCAGGGAATTTTTCAGTCTGAATCTGCCCACCACCTTCTTCCCAAGGCTTCTCAGTTACTCTTCCTTCATCATTCCCAGTTCTTTGCACAGGTACCAGAAAGATCTTCGGGCAAGGAGATTGATGTTCGACTCTGCTTCATTTCTTTTTGCCCTGCACAGATTTCCGTGATCTTGCAGCTGCTTAACAGAGGGGAAAGGTCTCGCTTTGCCCCTTCTCTTACTTTTCCTGCAGGGCAGCTTGAGGAGGAAAGGGTCCCTGAAGGACAGTGTGACACTGCTGACTGATATTTGTGCTCCATTCCACTGCAGCAGGGTGACTTTAAAACAGAGAGCGGGAGCTGCACACTCTCCAAATTCAGTCACAACCAACCTAAACCAACCTGCTGGCAAAAAGCCTCATCATGCTCTGAGCTGCAGCTCCCCTGGAGAGGATGCAGCCTCTTTTCTCCCCTTTCTCCTCATTAAATGGGGAACACTCCCTTTTTCTCTCCCTCTGCCTCTTCCCAGTTTAGATCAGCACGCTTCCATTTCTGTTTTCTGCCACCTGTGAGTCGTGTGGCCTGTGGGTAACCCTGAAAGTGAAGAGGGACAGTGCAAACATCTCAGCAGCCTAAATCCCTGGCACCCTTTGGAAAGGTGAGATAATTGGAGCTGCTTCATTAGAAAGGGCCACCACTGGGAGAGCCAAGCAACGCTAATGAAACCTTGGGCGTTATCCTGTGTTGATTAAACACTGCTTAAAGTCTCAAAATTATGGAGAAAGAAGGAGCTCAGGGGAGCCCAAAGGAGCAAAGGAAGTCGGCGAGGCAAATAAATTTGCAGGGATTTTATCATACTAAACAGAGCTGTTTTGATGGGGAAGTGGCAAGGAGAAATATGGAGCAACATTAGGAATTTTCCAGCATCTGACAATTCGCCCTAATTAGAAAAATTGAATTAATTCAGCACATGCAACAATGCCTTTATTATCTTAATCTCCCATTCCTGCAGGAGGAAAGAAAGCTCACATCTCATGATTGTTTTCTAATTCAATCTCCCATCACCCGAAGTCCTTCACTTCATCCTTCTTCCTGCACTTCCTGAATTTTGGCTGTATTTACATATCAATCACACCTTGCACATCAAAAAATAATTTTCTTACTTGAAAATAATTCATATCAGACAAAGGCTATTAATATACAATTAAATAGAATGAAATGCAAAGCTAATGGCAAACTTATCTGCTAATCTGCTGGCTTTGTTTCCAGAAGGCACTTTTGAGAATAAATGAGGTGGCTCCTCACTCAACTACTTTTGTGGGTTATCTTTGAAGATTTGATTTCTGCCTTTTGCACATTGTCGAGCTTGAACTCATTATTTAGAACAACAGCTTTTAGGATGTTTATCATGCTCTGAATAAACTGAATAATAAAGCACTCCTACAAGTGGTGTTAAGAGACTCAGCTGCACTGGCAGCGCCTTTCCCCTCTGAAGGAGAGCTCATCACATTTCCAGAAGGCCTGGTTGTAATAATCCACACTCAGATATTCCCTGTCAAAGGCAGCTCCATGGATCAGGAAGGAAAACTTAGGATCAGTTCACCTCAGAGCACAGTATAGACCCGGCACTTGGATTTTCCAATCAGAGAATCCCAGAATGGTTTGGGTTGGAAGGAACCTTAAAGCTCATCCAGCCCCATCCCCTGCCATGGCAGGGACTCCTCCCACTGTCCCAGGCTGCTCCAAGCCCCAGTGTCCAGCCTGGCCTTGGGCACTGCCAGGGATCCAGGGGCAGCCACAGCTTCTCTGGGCACCCTGTGCCAGGGCCTCCCCACCCTCCCAGGGAACAATTCCTGCCCAATATCCCATCTAACCTTTCCTCCTTCAATTTAAGCCCATTCCCCCTTGTTCTGTCACTCTCTGCCCACATAAAAGGTCCCTCTCTGTCTTTGGAAACCCCTTTTAGGCCCTGCAAGGCCACACTGAGCTCACCCCAAAGCTTCTCCTCTCCAGGCTGAACAATCCCAGCTGTGCCAGCCTTTCCTCCCAGCAGAGCTGCTCCATCCCTCTGCTCATCCTGGTGCCTCCTCTGGGCTCTCTCCAGCAGCTCCACGTCCTCCCTGTGCTGGGCCCAGGGCTGGAGGCAGCACTAACCTGGTGATTTGTTCAAATCTTAGAATTATTGAGTTTTAAAATCTGTGGAGAAACCAGAAGGAATGTTAAGTTTATCAGCATTTGGGCTTTATTAATGCAAGAGTGTCAGCCAGGTGAAATCCCAGTGGAGCAGGAGGACTGAGCCCAAAGTGCATCACCCCCTGAGCAGCATCCTCGAGGACAGTTCCCTGCCACTCAGCAGCAGCTCTGTTCACCTGCAGCAGCCCTGTTCACCTGCAGCAGCCTCTCATTTGGAGGTTTCTCTCAGCTCAGAGGCTGCTGCAGGCCAGCAGGCTGACAGGCTGTGACAGCTAAAATCTTCATTTGGCATCTCCTCACTCGTGCCTCTCAGGCCAGAACACTCTGCAGTTCTGGTTACAGTGTGATATTTTACCCTCTGCTAATACAAATTTCTTCAGGCTAAAAGAGGGACAAAATGCGCCACTGCTGCTTGCCTGGGGGAAAGCAAATATTTGGGCTTCCTGCCCTAATCCCTAATCTAGCTTTGGGCAAACATAAAGAGTTAAGGATCCCTCTTCCTCCTCACAGTGGATTTAAACGTGGCCAAATTAACCTAATTGGAGCTCCCAGCTGTATCACCTATTGTTAAAGCTGCCTGGTAATTTTCATTACATCAACGTTTCCAGCTTGTTTTAACTCCCATCAGAGTCACTGCTTGGGCTGAAATCGTCCATGCTGAGGGTCAGCCTCAGGCAAAATATTTTACTGGATGTGGCAGGGAGAAAAGAAGAGAAATTAGGAAATGTGCTTATTCAGAAGGTACAGGAAAACTTCAGCTTCCCACCTGCTCGAGCACATTAATTATGGAGGATCAATTAATTAAACACCGACACCGTCTCTTGTTTCCATGGGCCCGGTCTCATTCACTGCACAAATACGAACAGTGCTCGCTTGACCAGAAGATGGGCAGGATTTTGTTTTATTCTCATTGTTCAGTGTGGCTTTTCACTCTTCTTCTTGAGGACCATTTACCCACAGCTCAGCAGGCAGAATTACTGACTCCCTCGTGGGCTGTGCCACACAGCCACAGCCAGACAAAGGCAAACTGACAGAAATTTGCTCTGTGTTGCAGAGCCTGACCTTAGTAATAAACTCAGTGGAACAATAGATAATTGAGCCAGGCTTGAATGCATGACAGCCAAAAGAGAAATGGCAGTAGATAATTATATTACCAGAGAATATCCCTCTCTCAATTAACACCCAGGTCCACTTAATGGTTCAATTATACTCTAAAATAGTTGGTTACATTAAACTAAAATCATGTGGGTTTTGCATCCTCTGGCCTCCTCCCTCTTAATATCTTTTTCCTCCCTATAATAAGAATAATTTGGCTGGTGACTCTGCAGCTTGTTCCGTTCATGGTGGCCCCTGCAGCAGCCTCTGCTGAATTCAGCAAGGCAAGATAGAGTTGAAGGAGGGGAAATCACTCTACCTATGCAATGTAGATTTAAAACCAGACCTGTTTTCAGCTCCTGGGGCTCCAGCCCCTTCCCCAGCTCCGTTTCCTGCCCTGGACACGCTCCAGCCCCTCCAGGTCTCTCCTGCAGGACCCAGAACTGGACACAGCCCTCGAGGGGCCTCTCAGTGCCCAGCACAGAGGGACAATCCCTGCCCTGCTCCTGCTGGACACACAATTCCTGATCCAGGCCAGGTGCCAGGGGCCTCTTGCCCCCCTGGCCACCCCGGGGCTCGTGTCCAGCCCCTGGCACCAGCCCCCCCAGGGCCTTTCCCAGCTTTCCAGCCCCTCTGCCCAGCCTGGAGCTCCAAAAGTGCAGGACGATTCAAGTGCAGGACTTTTCCTTGTTACGCTCTGCATATCCTGATCTTTCATTATCTTCCTATCAAACATGTCCCAGGAGAATCCCATGTGCCATCAGACATCTAGCAGTTCAGAGGAGAAAAAAATCCCACCAAAGCCCCATCCCTCTCCTCTTCTTCCATAAAACCATTTTCACAGCCTGTGTTCCTGTGTTTTACAGGCCCATGCAGGGCCTTCCTCGCACTGTTGCACTCGAAGGAGACAACTGAGGCCTGGTAAAAAGGACAGCAAAGAACAGAACAGAGCTGGAAGGTTTTTGCAGAGACACCCACCTCCTTTCATTAAATGAAGCTCCCCAACAATCCTGCAGAAAAGCAAAACAAACAAAAACTGGCTGCAAAAGGGAATTGTGTAATTTGCAGAGATCTGCATCATTCAGGCACTGGTAGGGGGTGAGGAAGCCCCAGCGAGGACAAGGGGAAGGAAAAAGAGATCTTCTTTTGCAGCAAGAGCAGTTGAAAGCACAAGTGCTGTGCAGGTCATGCTACAGCTCAGCCTTCTCAATAAACCCACAGTTTCACATCAGCAAGAAATACAGATTATTCTGTGCTGGAAGGGGGATTTTTTTTCCTACTTTCCCTCCTGCTTTTAAGGCCAGAAGAGACCAAAGGTTCTATGTAACACTTGCAAGAATATTTCATCCAGTTACCCCTGTGGGGAGGTTATTACTTTGCTAATGTATTCCTCCTACACTCCATTTCCAAACTAAAAGAGAGTGTTTCTGCCTATAAGCATGTTTGTTTGGTTGGGTTTGACCCCAATTATGTGAGTTGATCTATTAGAAGATATAATTAACTTCCACAGGCACTGTGGAGTCACCTTACCTCGCATGTGAGCGTAACTCCACCAGCAGTTTCCTACCCTGTTAAAAACAAGCCACTCCTCTCTTGTTTAGGTTTCTTTCAGGGCTCCAGCCCTTGGCAGCCTCATAATTTCTTCTTGTTTCTCATCCTGATTCCTATGCAAGTCCAAAAGAAAGTTGCCAGTATTACGAGCAAAGGAGAAATACATCTGAGCACTATCTCGGAGTGAAGGAGACACAAAACAGCAACAAAGCCCCAGAATAGAAATCCAGCTCTTTTTTTTGCTGAAGTGTTCCTTCCCGTGCCCACATGTACCCACAGCTCCTCATTTCCCCGTGCATCTCATCCTTCCTTGCACCTGTCTCAGCTTTCAAGCCCAGCACTTCACGAGGAAGATGTGCCTGCCAGCACATTTGTAAGGGCTGGGGGGGATAAAGGGGAAGCTTCCTCAGGGTGTCTGCAGGCTGCGTTTTTCCCTCCAGGAACCATTCCCTGCTTGGCATCAGCGCAGGCTTTGCCATCCCCACCACACGTCCCTCCCTGCTCCGTCCTTCTGGCTGAGGGCAGTGAGCCATTGCCAGAGGGCAGGGAGGGGGCTCATGCACGGTGTGTGTCTCAGGAAACAAATGGGCAGGATGTGGAATAGATCCCAGGAGAACCCTAATCGAGTCTGTGTCAAACAAACCCTCCATATGCTGGAGGAACATAACGCTAAACTCATTTTTGAAGGAGCAGCACAGCCCTTCCCTATTAATGCACAATAATAAGGCTCCATCCCAGTGTGGGTTCTGCAGGGTTTTGTTTTCTCCCTCCCCACCACTGCAATGTTGGAAGCACTTCTTAAAAATAACAAAAGTGGGGAAATTACATTCATGGGTTTCTGCTTCAAATATTTATATGTTTTTACAAAAGTTGGGGGGGGGGAGGAGTCCTGGGGTGCACGTATATATATGCAAATAAACATCTGGGAACTGATGGAGCCACTGAATGCAGGAAAGTTTGGGCAATCAGAGAGGATGCACAAAGACGTGGACACAAAAGGAGAGAATCTATCTCTCCCAGGAAAAGATGGGAGAACGGAGAGCAGGCAGGCAGCAGGCAGAGGAGGGAGTTGTGTCACTCAGCAAGCAAAGGGAAGCCTTGTCAGGTCAGACAGTTGGCACAAGGAGAAAAGCAAAATAAAACAGGAAAGTATTGAGGCACTGCTTTGTGGAGGGGGATTTCACTCCTTCCCAGGACACTGTGCAGGGCAGGTTTCTCCCTGGGCAAAGAAACCTTCCTTCCCTCCTTCCCTGTCTTCCTTCCCTCTTCCCTCCTTCCCTCTCTCACCCACCAAGTGCTGCCCTGGCCCTGCAGGCCACAGAAACCAAGAGCTCACAGCCCTCCCTCCACTTGTGTAGAGCAGCCAAAAAGCAGCAGCTGGTGAAAGAAAATCACTTTTTAGCACAATTCAAAACTCCCTTGATAGCACCAAGTGAGCAACCTTCAGACTTTACCCCAGAAGACATTGAGCGTTGGCTGACTTTAACCTCTGGACACACACTGGGAAGTTTGAGTTTGGCTATTAGGAAAAATTTCTTCATGGAAAGGGTGGTCAAGAACTGGGACTGGCGGCCCAGGGAAGTGGCTGAGTCACCACAGAATCATAGAATGGTTTGGGTTGGAAGGGACCTTATGGATCATCTAAACTGACTTGTTTTGTCAGCGTGGAGAAGGCTTCAGGGTGNGGAGCAGCCTGGGACAGTGGAAGGTGTCCCTGCCATGGCAGGGGTGGCACTGGAGGATCTTTAAGGTCCCTTCCAACCCAAAACATTCCATGACTGTGATTTCTCTCCCAGCTGGAGGAGATCAGTGTCTCCTCTCCCAGCAATTTCCCTCACTCCCACCTGTCTTCCCAGGGCTCCCTGTCCTCTGGCAGTTTGCAAATCCAAACTGGGAAGAGCTGCTTTGTGCCAGTGGTTGCCGAGCTGTGAGAAAGGCACAGCTCCAGAGCAGTCATTACAGCCCTCTCCTTTGCCCCAGGCTCCCCAGCTGTGCTGAAACACCACTGTGCACACCAGAGATTTCCCCTAAAAAAGCCCTCAGTGGCTGGGAGACCTAAAACCTTAAAATATGCCTTGCACTGTAGCGTGGCTGAAGTTCATTTGTGTTTCTGAAAAGGCTTTTTTGAAAGCTGAGGAGTCTGTTGGAAAGCACAATGAATTAGGACAGGCTGGTTTTGCTACAAATGAAGGAGGTGCTTCCTTTTATTTGCATTTCCTTCAGGAAGCCCTAAGATTGGAGTTTCAGGAAGAAAGAAAGCATCTACTTAATTGCTTCACTCTCCTACTCTCAGAATAGTTTTCCTTTGCTGTCCTACTTTCTTTGGGTTTTTTTTTTCCCTCATGTGTTTCTGTGAGCCTTTAGTAAGAGCCTGAATGACTTTTACACGTGAGTAAAAGGATTGTAGGGATTTGATCAGAACTTGAGCCCACCAGAAAGTGGAAATTCTACATTAATAACGTTAAACACAGGATGTTTCTGAGGCTTAGGTGGATGTACCTAGAATTTACAGGGAGTTTATCCAGATGTTAGGAGACACCAGTTTTCAAAATGTACCTGCTTGTCACTGGAGAGCCAAAAATTGAAAATCACTCACCAGGTGAATCATTGCTATGATCAGAAGAGGAATCTCATTTAAGAGTCTTTTTTAGGAGTTTTATTTGCCATCCAGAGGGACCTGGACAAGCTCAGGAGTGGGGCCATGCAAACCCCATGAGGTTTGAACTCAACGAGGCCAAGTGCTGTTGCAATAGGACAGTGAGTAATGGGTTTAAAGTAAAAGAGACTCCGTTTAGATTAGATATAAGGCAGAAATTTTTTACAATGAGGGTGGTGAGGCACAGTTTTCCCAGAGAAGCTGTGGCTGCCCCATCCCTGGAAGTCTTCAAGGCAAGGCTGGATGTGGTTCTGAGCAACCTGGTCTAGTGGTAGTTGATCTTTAAGGGTCTCTTCCAACCCAGTCTATTCTGATTTTATGATTTATACCTGGAGTATGAAACTGGAAGTCAGAAGTCAAGGCTGGTTCTGTGGTTGCTGCTCTCCTGGTTAACATTATTTCTTTTTAATTCCTTCCATGAATTGCAGAGTACAGTCCCGGCTGCCTTGGATCTCAGCAGCACTGGAATTCCATGTACAAACGGGGCAGTGAACTGAAATTCAGATCAATCTTGCATGTGGACCTGTGGATGATTTTTATTTTGATTTGCTAATGCAATGGGGTAACCGTGGCTGATGAGGTTTATTTAGATAATATGTTGTCAAGAAAGGAAAAGAAATCAGAACAGTTTGGGTTGGAAAGGACCTTCAAAGATCTCCTAGTCCAACCCTCCTGCCATGGACTGGGACATCTCTCTAGACCAGGTTCCTCAGAGCCACCCTGACCTTGAACTCCTCCAGTGATGGAAGTGTTCTCCTCTGGGCCACCTCTCCCTTGGAGTCTGAATGGGAAAGATGGATCCAGTTTTGGCCTTGGGCAACTGGAGGCAGAGTCCAAACTGGTGTCCAGAAGTTTGAAACAGGAGCTCTGGCCTCTTTTCACTCGCTCTTCTCCAAATGGGAAATGTCTGGATAAGGAGCTGGCGGGGGGGAGAGCTTCACACGTTCTCCACAAGCCTGTGGAGTGCAGACAGAGCCACAGCCACACCACCATATGTTAATGTATTTACTGAGGGCTGCTTTTTAATAATTTTCCACTGCAGCAAGTGAAGATCTCGTTTGGCTGTGATCTGCATTGTGCCAGCACGGGATATTAGTGTGTGTTAGATCAAAATCAATGCTGTCACTGAAGTATCCATTCCTTCCATTGCTCTAAATAGCATTTTGTCCTGATACACTGACTCACTGCAGCAATAAAAATCAGTAAATACTTCTGGCTTATTTCAGGGTGTAAACAACCTTTAATCCATCCCCCCTCCACAGAAGAGTAGGGCCAAACAGAACAAGTTTGGATAGGCTTTATTTAGCACGAATGCTATATTTTCCCTCAAAGCAAACAAAAGGGGCTATTTTGGGGAGGAAAAACTGAGCAGGACTAGGAGAGATGGAGGAGGGAGCACAGCACAGTGGGATCGAGAGAGAACGGGTCAACCCGCCCGGATATTGTCACCAGGGAGGCGACAGGCTCCTGCAGTGAATGGGTTGAAAGAGTGGATGCGACACAGGGGGAGCAGCAGTGCCCCAGCTGGAGCAGAGAAGAGACTGGTTTGTACTTCTGGTGTCACCCAACAGCATAAATGTTCTGCTTTAGATCGTGTCTAATGTGCTGCACACGCTGCAGTTGTCTGACGAGCCTCAACGGCAAATTGGATTGACACGAGCATCTGTTGCCAAAAAACTTCTGGGATTCTGTGAAGCGCCCAGTCTTTGCCAAGGCAACTTCTCCCCGTGTCCACTTAACAGATTGCAGCCAGTGCCAGACCCCTGGGGACAGCAGATCCTGAGAGCAGAGCGTGCCCCGCGGATCAAAGAGAGCAGATGCGCCCTGCTCGGGCCCAGAACGCGGAGTGACTCACAGATCAAAGGCTGCTCGGTGCTTAACAGTCACATTAGTGCCTTCTTAAATCAGAGGTAACCCAGAAAAACCTCAGCTCCCTCGCCGATTACTCTGTCCCAGAAAATCTCTTCCTCCAGTCCCCTGTCCCCAGTGGTTCGTTTGTGATGTAGGACACAACAGCTGGCGGTTCCTGGGTGGGAGACGATGTTCCAGGCACTGCTGTGCCTCATCCAGACCTTGGCTATTTCTCAAAATTCGGGTACGACGTGGTGCCTCTCACGTGAGAAGCCCAAACAGCTCGGTGTAGGTAACAGCTTGATTCAACAGGAAAGGGAAAAGGCGCAGGCACAGGAAAGCTATGGAAACATTTTGCACTTTTCTCAATCTTGCTCCTCCTCGCTTCCCAGATTTCTCCTCAGGCTCCCAGAGTCCAGAGACGTGCAAAACTTCAGGGCTTTCTGCAGAGTTTGCACAAAATCTTTATCCCACCCTTTATTTCCCATGGTAGCTTCATGCTCCAAATAAATCAACATGAGGAGAGTCAGAGGAAAGTCCTACATCCCATTAAGTCCCTGTATTTTATGTTATTTTCACACATAGGGAAGCAGGGGACAGGCACCTTGGGACGTCAAACCTGATGGAATGGTTCTGACAAAAAAAAAATCTTGAGAAGTGTTTTTCTTTGCAAGCCAAAATGTTTAGCAAGGTGAGTTCCAGCTGTGGGAAAAGCAGCACTGGAAAGGGGTTTCTAAGGTGGGATATCGTGTCAGAGGGACTGCAGAAAGGAAGCCAGCTTGAAAAATCTGATCCTTCCAAGACAAAAAGGGATGTTTTCCACAGGGGATGTGTGGTAAAAAGCATTCTTAAGGATTTGGTTTTCCTGCAGCGCAGAATTAAAACTTCACAACCTTACAAACACCACAGAAGCTGCCATAAAACACAAATTATTTCCTGGCCAGCTTTACCTGCAAGTCTTCAAACAGCCACGGATCAAAGTTTAGGTTGGGAAGGAGGCAGAAAAGTCGGGAAGTGTCCTGCAGGTTGGGATTTCCTAGGATGGGTGTGGGCAGGTCGTGAGTGAACAGCTACAAACACCAATCCAAACTACAGTTGGGACCAAGTTTCCATGTTGGGAAGTTGGGCACAGAGCTGAAACAAGAGCTTGAAACTTTTTCAGTGTTTATTTCTTTGTTTATTTGTTTATTTTAACTCTCAGGTCCTTGGAGTTTTTTTGAGGGGGAGTGTTTTGCTTTGTTTCTTAAACCTTGCCAGTTGTACCTGATTTCCAGGTTCCCAAAGGACAGCAGTAAAATCACTCAGCAAATTATTTGCAAGGGATGTTTACACAAAGAAATATGCATTCAGGAAGGGATTCCTTCCTGGAAAGGGTGGTCAGGCCTTGGCAGGGGCTGCCCAGGGAGGTTTGGAGTCCCCATCCCTGGAGGTGTCACCTGGAGGTGGCACTCAGTGCTCTGGGCTGGGGACAAGGTGGGCATCGGGCACAGCTGGGACTGGATGGGCTGCGAGGGCTTTTCCAGCCTCAGAGATTCTGGGATTTGATTTTAGGTCTGTATTGATTAAAGCACTTCTGGTTTCCATGGAATCCGGGGTTCCCAGCTTTGTTAATTTACAGCTTTGACAACAACCAGCTTAATTTAAAAGTGTATCTCGGTCTCAGCACTGAGTTGCACTTGACCTGCCAAGCTCCAGTGCAGGATAAAACACACCATAAAGAAGTTTTCTTGGGTTCTTAGGCAACTGGGAAGAAAGAAAAAACAAAAAATGTGTGATTCAAAGCACTTTTATAGATCAGCAATTTGCAAGTGCTGTTACCGTGTTTTTCTAATGAGCCCACACGCAAATTTAAGGATGCATTTTGGTGGTGCTGGATGCCCATTAAACACCTCCCGTTTCAGCTGCAAGCCAACCATGCTTAGAGACAAAACCTTACAAAGCTTTCCTACTCATTTTTGTAATCACCCACCTAAGGCAGGTTGCAGAACAAATGAGAATTAAGGTCTAGATGGGGACAGCAGGCAGGAATATATTCAGATTTCTATGACTCAGCCCAGACTGGAAGCCTAAGCAGGAAGGGAAGGAAGGCAAAATACTCCTGAAAAGGAATTTTCACTGTCCTGCCTACAGGTCTTTAAACACTATCAGGGTTTTTCACTTTCTACAATCACCCATTATGTGAGAATCTCGAAATAAAAGGGGCATTTCTTATCTGTCATAAATGTAGAGTCAACATAAAGGTACAAAAACCTAAATGGAACTGTTTTTTTCTTTTAAATTTAATCAAAGTGAAAAATTACATTGGTCTTTGTCCAGTATTTAGAACAGACTCAACTAAACTATTAACAGGGAAAAAAATACTTAAAAAAATTTTTTAAAAATCAGTATTAATAGAGCAAATCAACTTCATTTCCTTGATCTTTCAATTTGTGTCCCTCTAAGTTTTCAGATTTTATGTGTAAGGAAAAAAAATGTTCACATGCTTTGATAAAGTTCTGCAGCTAAAAGGTAATATTTGAATTAAGCTTAAATCTTTTCTATCTTCCCAAGATTAGGAAGCACAAAGGATGACTGAGCACTGAATAATCCACCCAACAGTGAGCTGTGCAAGATTTCCTTAATCACTGGTTATCACCAGTTAATGGTTGGTTTGTTGTGACTTTTAATAGGCTGAGAGCAGCAGCTTCTGGGAACATTTTAGTAGGACTGGGGTTTTTCCTAAACAGCATCCTGAGCCTGAAGATTGTTAAAAGCAAATGAAATAATTCCTTAAATAAAAAAGATCAGAAGATATTTGTCAGGACAGGCTTCACTCAGAGGCAAAAGATTTGAACATCCCTGTCAGGAAAGCTGGGCTGAGTGAGCTGGACTGGATGTGGGAGAGTAATCCCAAAATATTCCCATTATTTTGAGTTTTCCAGCCTTGTCCCACAGGTTTTAATGATGGCATATCAGGTGTATTTATATAAAAATTAATTGTTTATAATTGCAAATGATTAGACAAAAAGAACTTGATCAGAATTATTTACTACACAGCATAAAAGCTAAATCTACTCTTGCAAGACCGTGCAATCAAAGCAATATTTTAAAAATTAGATTTAAGGTAGCAAAAAGAAATAATTATTAAGTAAATTATTTGGGAAGAACTTTAATTCCATGCTGAATAAAAAACACCTTACATGACAAATCCTCTGCTCAGCTGCACCTTCATTTTCCACTGACCAGCTCCACAAATGGGGAAAGACCCCAAGAGATCTGACATAATAGAGATCCTTGGAAGGGCAGAGTGGAAAACTCAGAGATGGAATAGAAATGATCTTCCTGAGAAGTTCCTGCACAAAACCTTCAGATTGACCTTCTTGGTGCTGAAGTTTTAGCTTTTGAATGTATAGGGCAGGGCAGGGATAAAAAGAAAGAAGAGAAAGAGAAAGAGAGAGAAAGAGAAAGAGAAAGAGAAAGAGAAAGAGAAAGAGAAAGAGAAAGAGAAAGAGAAAGAGAAAGAGAAAGAGAAAGAGAAAGAGAAAAAGAGAAAGAGAAAGAGAAAAGAAAAACTAAAGTAAGAGGAAGAGGACTAGGAAGAGGAATGAAGGGAAAGGGAAAAAGGAAAGAAATTAAAGGAAATGGGAGAAAAGGGAGAAAAAGGAGAAAGGAGAAAGAAGGGGAAAGGGGGGGGAAGTGGGAAGGGGAGGGAAAGGAAGGGAAGGAAAGGATATTTCGTTAGGGTTTTTTTACTGAAAAAGGGCAAGAGAATAGTAGGACTGGTAGGAGGGTTTATAGCTTTCTGCACACTAGGCCAGTACTTGACATAAAGCTGCCAACTGCCTCACCTGAAATGCTGACAAATTCCACAACAGAAAGCAGAGGTAATGTTGATACTCTCAGTAACTACCTTGGGGCGAATAATTTCACTAATGTGAGGTACTGAATGCTGGAAGATGTTTTTTAGACAAGGTTTGGTCGGTAAGCTCTGTTTGAAAAGGCAGAGCAACGTCTCTGCTGTGGCTTCTCTGATTCGTCATTGGCTGTTACTCATTTTCCTCCATAATTAACACTGTTAAGACTCTTTCAAAATTCTGCTTTTCTACCCACAACTGTGAAGCTCAAGAGCTGCCGGATTATTATTGGTAAGGAGAGTTTGACATCTGATGACTTGAAGTGTTCAGGTTCTTGTGCTGATAAATGACGTCAGCCAGCCTTGGACCTTGACAACTCATGGAACGCTGGGATCACAGAGAGGTTTGGGTTGCAAGGACCTTAAAGATCATCTCATTCCAGCCCTGCCATGGCAGGGACACCTTCCACTGTCCCAGGCTGCTCCAAGCCCCAGTGTCCAGCCTGGCCTTGGGCACTGCCAGGGATCCAGGGGCAGCCACAGCTTCTCTGGGCACCCTGTGCCAGGGCCTCCCCACCCTCCCAGGGAACAATTCCTGCCCAATATCCTATCCAGCCCTGCCCTCTGGCACTGGGAAGCCATTCCCTGTCTCCTGTCCCTCCAGCCCTTGGGAATTGTCTCTCTCCAGGTTTCCTGTGGCTCCTTCAGGCCCTGCAAGGCCACACTGAGCTCACCCCAAAGCTTCTCCTCTCCAGGCTGAACAATCCCAGCTGTGCCAGCCTTTCCTCCCAGCAGAGCTGCTCCATCCCTCTGCTCATCCTGGTGGCCTTTTCAGCTCCTTTGAAAACGTGGAAGAATAGTGCACAATCCAAAAACGGAGCTGAGAAAACAAGGTATTACGATGGTATTGTCTTCCATCATTTTTGTAACAAACGCTGTGCTAGAAAGCCCTAAAATTTAGAAGGAGCTCTAAAGAAATGCAAAGGAAAACGACAGAACATCAAAATTGGATTTTGCATTCAGAGACATCCCAGAGCAACTGGGAAATCAGCTGTGTGCCTGTTTTATTTTAGACAGAGAAGTTATTGGGGATGAAAAGCCTAGAGAAAAGAAATAAAAACCAAGTCCTGACACACAGCCTAAGTCTTCTTTGCTGCTTTATTCCACTTGCAACTGGAATTGTTATTATTTCCCACATCTATTAAACTCTACTTATGGATTTGCCCTCTTTGAATTCCCTCATTTATAACAACAGATTCCCTCCCTTTCCAAAGCATCTCTTTTTCATGCCAAAGAATTATTATCCATCCACCACTTCACCCAGAGCAGGAACTATGAAGTGCAAGCAAATGCTAATTATATCCCTTGTCAACAGAGTGATCATCACACTCCTTTCATACTGATGTGTGCAAGGGTCAGGAGAAAAATTAAATGCTTGCAAATCCTCCTAATGGCCTTTTCCATAGGAGGAATTTCTTTGGAATTTGCAGCTAGCAGGAAGTGGATTTATTAAAGCTAAATATCAGCACGACCATAATAAATGAGTGAATAGGTTACATTTATGCAATTTTTAAAAATTGGTCAGGATGTTACAGATCCCAGTCTGGAAGATGCACCCCAAGAGTTCCATTCTGAAAAAAAGCTTTTAAACTGGAGCAAAGGCAACTGAAACAGTTCCTGAGGAGCACCATTCCAACAGGAAAAACCATGGGGATTCAGGGCACAGTGATGGACTTAAGAGAGCCAGAAATGGGATCTTTTTGCCTGTCTCCATAGTAGGAATAGGATTTTTAATTTCTAAATGTTGTAAATGTGTAATCTCTTTGGAATATCAGAATATTCACACCAAAAGAAGGTTATCTTTCCTCATTTGTATTTCCCTTTGGTTTTGCACCATGGAACTCATTGGATGTTTCTTCTCAGTCTTTGAAGAGAGACAACATCATCCAGTCCCACCCTCACCCAGCAGCACCAGCATCACCCCAAACCCTGTCCCCAAGAGCCACATCCAGACTGCTCCTGAACACTCCCACAGGCAGTGACTCCAAACCTCCCTGGCATTCCAATGCCTGAACATTCTTTCAAAGGAAAAAAAAAAAATCTAATACTTAACCTGCCCCTCCCCTGGTGCAATTTGAGGCCATTTCCTCTCCTCCTTTCCCTTGGGACACGGCAGCAGAGCCCGACCCCCCCTCCCTGCCCCTCCTGTCAGGGAGTTGTGCAGAGCCACAAGGTCCCCCCTGAGCCTCCTTTTCTCCAGGCCGAGCCCCTTTCCCAGCTCCCTCAGTGGAAAATTGTGTCCTCCTGAGTCCCCCCCACCATGGGACACCCCTGTATGCAAGCACCTGCTGGAGCAGCTCCCCACAGCTCCTCCCTGGCAACCCTCTCTGCCCTGTGCAGCCACTGCTCAGAATTAACAGGCACAGAGAGCCCAGGAGTTCTCACCAGCACCCCGATACCTCCCCAGCAGGGAGCTCGGCACAGCCTGAGCCGTAGGAAATTGGAAGGGGCTGCCCAGGGAGGTTTGGAGTCCCCATCCCTGGAGGTGTCCAAGGAAGGCCTGGAGGTGGCACTCAGAGCTCTGGGCTGGGGACAAGGTGGGCATCGGGCACAGGTTGCACTCTGTGGTCTTGGAGGTCTTTTCCAACCTCAGTGATTCTGGGATTCTATTAAATAATCTGGCCTGGAGTTTACTGCATTACAGAGACAGCTTTTACATTTTTTTTTTCTCTGATCCTCTCTGAGCCCTCTGTGAAAGCACCAGGCCACTTCAGCAGGGGCCACTTGGGCAAAAGCTCACCTCCAGTGAGCAAGGACAGGACCCAGGGAGCAGCTGGAGCTGGGGCAGGGCAGGCTCAGGCTGCAGATCAGGATATTCTTCCCCCAGAGGGTGCTGGGCACTGCCCAGGCTCCCCAGGGAATGGGCACGGCCCCGAGGCTGCCAGAGCTCCAGGAGCGTTTGGACAGCGCTGCCAGGGGTGCCCAGGGTGGGATTGTTGGGGGGGCTGGGCAGGGCCAGGGCTTGGACTGGATGATCCCTGTGGGTCTCTCCCAGCTCAGGACATTCTGTGATTCTACACAGGTTGCCAAGAATCCAAAGTGTCCAGGGCAAGCTCATCCCATGCTTTTGGATCTGACAAGTTGAGTGGATATTGACCAAGTAAAACTGGATATGAAGCCAATACTGGGCCCAGCATTAAGTGCCTTGCTAGGCCAGAGATGCCATGGACAGAATTCCAGTCCCCTGCTTGTCCACAGGTCCTGGCTTTCCGTGGGAAAACAGAGTGTAGGTGTGCACTCCTATGGATACAGGCGGCTTCTCCAGCTCCAAGTCACTTGACCAGGGGCCAACAGTTTCATTTTATTTTAAGTAGGAAGAGAACGCAACAGAAGGACTGAAAACAGTGACAGCTTTATGAGGAGGTGGAGAAGAACAAATGCTGGGAGTCTTTTTAATCAAAAGGTCAAAAAGGTCTTTTAAAATTGCTGCATCTGATGCACGGCCTAGTATGGCCCTGAAATGTCACTCTGCCACTCCTGACTAAGCCATTACTTCCCTTACACTAAATTCCAGGCCAGCTTTATTTGCACTAATGTTCCTGGGATAACACCACAGCAGATTAAATGTGTTCAGCCTGCCAAAGAGAGGGAGAATTTTGTGAACAGCACTGAACACTGTTTTTCCCCTACCAATGTGGAGATAATATAATCCATTTCTGCCTCCTACAAACACGCCAGTGCACCCAGCTGCAGTTTTTAGCTCCTGTTATTAATTTTGTCTGGACCAAAAAACACCAGCACACTCGAACTGGACTGAGAGGATGAGCAGGGTGAGTGAGGATTTGATTGATTCATCCATTGATTCCACAGGGAAGCTTTACCAGACACAAGTCGTACTAATGCTAAACGTAAAAGCAAATAATCAAGGTAATTGCAGGAGAAAGAAGGTGAAAGCCAGCGAGTCAGGCAATTTGTTAAAAGTGATCACAGAAGAAAAGCAAGATGTTTCCCATTTAGCCACAGCACCCCTGCAATAGGAGCTTGTATTCACTTCCATGTGAATGGCACTGGGGTCAGATTGCCTGCTCGGGTCAGCGCTGAAATCAGTTGTAACTGGTGGACATTTATCACATCAGCTGTTTTTCATGGCTTGGAGAGGTTGCTCTGTGTAAGAAGACAGAGATAATAAACACATTAACGGGGGAAAGTGTCGTGACCTGGGGGCAGATGTGAGGCAGGTCAGCCCATCAGCTCCTTGTGTGGATCAAACCCAAATTTAAGATTAACTTCGAGTTGCAGCTTCTTTGGTACCCGCACAAATAACACCCAGCGTGGGCTGTTACACGTTTCCTTTCTCTTTCTCTATCTGTGGTGCCCTGGGGGGCATCGGGAAGAGCATTCCCAGCAGGTCAGGGAGCGATCCTTTCAAACAGTTTCCTGATGTTTACAAAGTGCTTGTACTTGTAATAAAATAGAATTAATGCCTTTCCCCCTGCCCACACAGGAGGAGAATGGGAATTTGGCTTTCTGGAGTGGTCCCTCGGGTACCTCAGTGCAGGTCCAGTTTCAGAAGCACAAACTCTCTATAATTTCTGTCTGTGAGACCTTTTTTGGGTCACTTTGATGTAATTCTTTTTATTTTGTCATTGAGGAAAAAAAATTTAGAGTTATTTGTACAGCAACCAACAGATAACCATATAGTTATCCTACAGAAAACAGAGGAGCAGTTAGACCTTTCCAGCTCGTTTATTAGTTCAGTAATACTGGTAGAAAATGTACATGAAATGGGTTTTTCTCCAGTGGAGCTGCTTAAACTCAGCCTGAGGTTTTCTGTCCTGTACCTGGAGGGGAACAACCCCAGGCAGCAGCCCAGGCTGGGGGTGACCTGCTGGGAAGGACCTGGGGGACACCGAGCTGTCCCTGAGCCAGCAGAGTGTCCTGGGGGGCAGGAAAGCCAATGGCATCCAGGGATTCACTGGGAAGAGCTTTCCCAGCAGGTCAGGGGTGATCCTGCCCCCGTGCCCAGCCCTGGGGGCACCTCTGGGCTGCTGTGCCCAGCTCTGGATCCTCAGCACGGCAGGGCCAGGGAGCTCCTGGAGCGGGGCCAGCGGAGGCTGCGGAGCTGAGGAAGGGCCTGGAGCATCTCCGTGCCCAGGAAAGGCTGAGGGAGCTGGGGCTGCTCAGCCTGGAGAGGAGCCCCAGCTGAGAGGGGCCCTCAGCCCTGGGTGTCCCTGGGTGCAGGGAGGGCTCAGGGCAGGGCCCAGGCTCTGCTCCGGGGCCCAGCAATGGCACCAGAGCCACGGGCAGGGACTGAGCCCAGCAATTCCCCTGCACAGGAGGCACAACTTCTGCCCTGGGCAGGGACCGAGCTGGAACAGAGCCCAGAGAGGGGCTGGAGTCTCCTCCCTGGGGATATTCCAGAGCCATCTGGACACAACCCTGTGCCCTGTGCTCTGGGATGGCCCTGCTGGAGCAGGGAGGTGGCACCAGTGACCCACTGTGGTCCCTTCCAGCCTGACCATCCTGTGACTCTGAAGGTCCATAAGTGACATTCTTTCAGAGGTGATGTTTGAGTCCCAGGAACGCCTAGGTGCTCATGCAGCAGGAATTCTCTTTGCTCTCAATCCCAAATTTATCAAACCTCAAAGAATCTTGTTGGGGACCCTCTGCTGTAGCTCTCTTGTACATGTACAAGAATGAGAAATGTGAGGAGCCCAATATCTTATTACATAACAACCCACAGAAAGTTCTTAGGCTGTTATCTTTTTTATTCCAACATTAGCAGAGGTAGAGAGAGTGAAAAACCTCTCCATCCAGGCCACCTTCCCCAGTGCTGTGAGTGTGAGCAGGTAAATCCTACTCGCTCCCTCCAACCCCCTCCACTGACAGAGGCTGTGATTATATAAAGCAGTGCTTTCTCCACTTCACTTTGGTGCTGCTGATCATTTCAGCTTCCAGCACAAATCCTGATTTACAAACTCGCTGCCCTCTTGGGCTCTGGAGGAAAACAGTAGGTCCGGGGCTGTGTCCAGCAGCCAGAGGGAAATGTTTGTTCTGCTGCTGCTCCCTGTTGCCGGCTCGAGGAAGCATCAGATAAAAATGTCTGTGATGCAGCTCCATGTACAGTACAAAATACCAGTCTCACAAGCTGAAGGAGGAGTAACAGCCCCAAAATAAAGGGTTTAGTCACCATTTCAGAGCTCAGCACCCAACGGAAAAAAAATTGTGTTTGTATACAGAAGGAAAAAAAAAGAAAAAAAAAAAAGGAAAAAAAGAGAAGGTTTCAGTGCATCTCCCCCACTCCTCCTGAATGCACATTCCTTGTTTTGTGTTCCACACACCTCAGGTCCTCACTATTCATTTCACACATGACTCCCACACATTCTGTGTAGATGGAAATAAATATCCATTTGTTAACACAGAGGAGATCCATTTTGGGATACATGGAGGTGTGAAAGTCAGAAACAAGGTCGAAAACTTCATCCAGGCCTTTTGAAAATCGTAATAATGATCACACAATCACAGAATCATCAAGAGCCCTTCAGGATCACCCAGTGCCACCCCAGCAGCACCAGCAGCACCCCAAACCCTGTCCCCAAGGGCCACATCCAGACTGCTCCTGAACACTCCCACAGACAGTGACTCCAAACCTCCCTGGGCAGCTCATCCCAAGGCCTGAGCGCTCTTTCAGGGAATTTTTTTTTTTAATAATCTCCAATCTGCCCCTCCCCTGGGGCAATTTGAGACCATTTCCTCTCCTCCTTTCCCTTGGGACATGGAAGAAGAGAGCAACTCCCACCTCACTCCAGCTGTCCAAAGTGACAATCCAGCTGTAAACTGGAGGATTTTCCCCTTTTTTCCACACAGGCTGTGCCCAGATAACTCTCAGCCACAGCAACCCTTCCATTTTGATATTGCAAAGGACTTCTCTTCTGAAGCTTCTCCTTTAGCGTGATTCCAGGTGTGCCCGAAAGTTACACTCTGACAGACACTACGGGGAAATTTAACAGAAAAAAAGCTTATTTATTGAACATAATATTCTAGCTTAAAATCTATGTATTTTCATCAAACTACATGAATATTTTTCCCCTAAACAGCAGCTTTTCTAAGGAGGAAAATATAGATATTATATACTGAGATAGTGTTATATTGGTGGGTTAGATTAATACAGAAATTCAGGTGATATTCCTCACTCCCTTCAGCTATAAAGGACAGCCCAAGTTCAAATCCTGCCTTTGCTTTACTCCAAAGGTAAATCCAAGATTTCTCACTCCAAGTCTGTGTTGCATAAAAAGGGGAACATGTTTTATACACGGCCTTTGCTCCTCCCTTTGTCATTTTTTCTGAACACTGGGTTATAAACCCAAACTGTTATTATGTATAGGCAGTAGAATTTGTTGGATCTTATTTTTAATTGCTACATGTTCTGAAAAAAAATCCCATCTGCATCACTCTGAGGACATTTTCCACTTTTCTGCTCAAGCACTGATCTGAAAGCCAGTTGTTTACAAAGCCATGGTGAGAGGCAAATTAGGATGTCTGAAAAGAACTGCTCAGAATGCTCTGATGGAACTGCTTGGAAATTTTGATTTTTGCCAATAAGTCCTTTGTGTCCATCTTGTTCATTGCTGGCTAATTACCACCTTTGCAGACAATCTACATGGTTAGATCTCCTTGGAAACTAGCAAGGCTAGGAAAAAAATAAATGTAAGACTCTATATTTGAACTCAGAAATTGTTTTTTTAGCACTGAATTAGGGCCAAATCATCTCTGATGTCAACTGATCACAGTATTTACATGAACAACATTCTCTCAGAAGGGAGACAAAATATCTTTCTTAGCATCTGTCCACTTCTTATGGATCCCTTGTGAGCCTTGGAGAATGTGTCCATGGCTTCAAAAAGAGAAATGTGTGTATTGGACCTCTGGGAAAATATTTTAAAAATCTAGAAAGTGCTCTCCCATGTGATGGCAGAGGGAGCACGTGAGCCTGGGGATCCATTTCCCACTTATTCCTGGGTAACCTGGCTTGAGAGCCCTTGGAGGGTCTAACCCTGTCTATTCAAAGACCTTTGCTATGCTTTAAGCTGAATGAGGGAAGGGTTAGGTGGGATATTGGGCAGGAATTGTTCCCTGGGAGGGTGGGGAGGCCCTGGCACAGGGTGCCCAGAGAAGCTGTGGCTGCCCCTGGATCCCTGGCAGTGCCCAGGGCCAGGCTGGACACTGGGGCTGGGAGCAGCCTGGGACAGTGGGAGGTGTCCCTGCCCTGGCAGGGGTGGCACTGGACGATATTTAAGGTCCCTTCCAAGCCAGGCCATTCTATGATTCAATGGCTTTGCCAAACTTCCAGATTTCCTGATATTGTCCAAATCCACACCCTCCCAGGGGCAACAAGCTTCGGAAGGCACGACCTGCTGTTAAAGGAAAACGTATTTGTTTTAAAACCAAAAAACTTCAGCTGTTTTAAAACCAAACTGATTTTGGGAGATCCGTGGGATTTTCCATTCTGCACCTCCATGTCAACTCTTGTGGCCTTCACCCTCTTTAGGCTGAGTATTCCAGGCATTCCTTAACTTTTGTTTGATGGCCTGTTCCACTATCCCGGGTTGCTCCAAGCCCCATCCAGCCTGGCGTGGAAAACTTCATCCTGCACAAAGAGGAGGAAGTTACAGCTCAAAAATAAGAAGCTGTTTTGCCACCACATTTAAAAGGAATTAAACAGAAATATTCTCCGTAACACCACAAAAAACTGTCTCACTCTATGAACGAACTCAGACAAGGCTGGATCCTGCAAATTCTTTCCTGTCACCCCTCAAATACTAACACAGTCCCTTCACTCTTTTGCTGTAGTGTCTCCTTCCTTATTCCTTATTCCTTATTCCTTATTCCTTATTCCTTCCTCCTTCCTCCTTCCTCCTTCCTCACCAGCTGCTTCTCTGCACCTTCTCCTTCTCCCTGCTAAAACACACACATGACAGTCCCAAATATTTCACTCTGCCCACCACACCATTCCCCCACATCTTGGACATTCCAGCATCCTCATTTCTTTCCCACATGTCCTCTGATGCTTCAATGCACACCAGGAGAGCACAACCAGGCCTCCAGGGAAGGCCCTTTAAAGCTTTTGCCATGTCACTAAAAATGAATCCAGGTGCATTTCTGCCACGGAACGTGCTCTGGTCTGGAAGACTTCACTTGAAACTTGTCCATATTGAGAAATCTGGGTGTCTACAAAGCCACCAGTCCCACTTTTAGACCATCCAGGTGGGCTCTCATGGTGCTTGGGCACCAGGAAGGGCAGAAAAAGCCCCATCAGTCCCTTCAGGTTGGACACCAGGAGGAATTTCTCCATGGAAAGGGTGGTCAGGCCTCGGCAGGGGCTGCCCAGGGAGGTTTGGAGTCCCCATCCCTGGAGGTGTCCCAGGAAGGCCTGGAGGTGGCACTCAGAGCTCTGGGCTGGGTGACACAGTGAGGATTGGTCACAGGTTGGACTCGATGATCTTGGAGGTCTTTTCCAACCCAAATGATTCTGAGATTCCATGATAATTCCTAGAAAAGCATTTCCCTTCTGCCGCCGGCCTCCACCTCACGGATGGGCCTTTGAGTTATCTCAAACGGTCTAGTGAGTAATCTTAAAAAAGAAGAAAACCAGGAACCTTCCCAACACACAGCCTAATTTGTTTGCAAATGTTCAAGCCTTATTTCATGCACTGAAAGCTGCTCTGAAGCAGCCAATGTCTATTTTTACCACCTCAGTTCTCCATTTAATTTGGGGTTTGGATGCACAAGAAGCACGTTCTCGTTACCAGTCTATTCATTTATCGAAAGCTCCCCTCCGTGGGCTCAATACTTTTGTTTACTGTTTTCTCTTTAAAAGGTCAGCTCCTTTCTCAACTATTTCTTTCAATGAGTCTGTACCTGTCTAAAAAAGACATGAAATTCACATTTTAGCGCAGCACGTTCCTTGTCTCTCGTAGCAGCTCTGACAAGAACAATCTGTATTTCTGCTGTCCGTGGCCACATCCCTGAAGGGCAGCTCACTCATTTCACTTTCCCTACACAACTCAGGAGACGTGGAAAAAGCAGAAACTCCCCTTTTTCCCTCAAGACATCTGAAGGCTACGAAAGCTTTGAATTATTTGTGCTCCTGCTGAGCTTTGCCAGCTCCAGAAAGGATGGATGGGCTTTGCAGGCTGAATATACCATCGAAAATCTCAATTATTTCAAAAACATAACACCAGTGCAGCCTGTTCTGGCGAGATCCACCCGTACCCTAGAAATAAAACATAATTCAACACCAGCATTTTATTTTTTTTGTTAAACTCTCCATTCAGCCACCCAGAATCAAAAGCCATCAAGACTCCCTCAGATATTTGCAAGAAATTGGATGTTGCAATCTGGGATAACAGGAGAGTCCAGCACTGCCAAGCTTTTCTACTTTTTCCAAAAGGTTCCAGTTAGCCCTCAAAGGCTAACTTATTTTTAGAGAGGAAACTGGTGACTCGTGCATGGAAAAATCCTGGGGAATGATGGATTATTTTTAGGCAGATTAGAAAAACCTACGGGAAAAATCAAGGGCAATCAAAAAGTCTTTTATACTTTTTAGCAAAGCAAGAAAATCAAGCAGAAAAGCCCTACTTCACCCAAAATAAGAATTACAGAGTTTTTCATGTAATCCCTCCATTCTGAGTTTATTTAATCATTCTGAACAACTTTGTTTCCTAAAGTTGGGTGAAACATTACCTTGAAAAAGAAGTGCCAATCTGAGTTATGAAACTGTTGTTGAAAGTACCAAAACTTCAGCATTTTGCAGCCAAAATAAAACCTTTTTGAAAGTCTGAAATTAAAAGTATTTTCCCTTATAAAATATTTTGGAAAATGCCGTTGGTCAAATCAAATCCAATTTGCAAAAAAATATTTCCCTAATTCTTTTTTTTTTTACCACTTATATCCTTATAGAAAAGGATAATGGCAATTAGAGCAATTATAGCAATTTCACAGCAACTCCTTTGAGATTTTTTCGAACAAATTTATAGACCTATTTACTTTATTATGTAGCTTAAGTGAAATAGCACAGTAAATGGTAATTTAGACACCACTGAATTGCTTATTTCAGGACAAAATGTTGCTATTTGTTAACATGGAAGGATTTTTTTTTGTGGTTTGAACTTATATTTCTACTCTCGTTGGGTCTGATATTGTCCTTGCCTGAATACATCTTTGAACAACTTCTTAGATGGGTATAAAATGGGTATAAAATGCGTATAAAATCCTGTGGAGCTCATGCTCATTGCAGAAAAAAATAGGAGGTTTTTCATTCAGATTAAACAAAAGTAAGCAAAAACTTGGATTGAAACCAAACATATGTTTACTCAAACTTTTACTTAAAAATAAAAGGCACGAGTTGAGTCAGTTTTATTTCCTTGCACTCCAGTTGCTTTGTGGACAAACCCACAAAGTCTGACCTAAACTAAGCTGTGGTTGAAGCTGGAAGCCCCTGCATGGAAAGTGAGAATCAGGCAGAGGTAGCCTGGAAAATCCGAGCACAAAAAGCAGGAGCAGGGGTTTTTCCTTTTGAAGATACTTCACAGGGACATGGAGGGGAATCGTGATTTGAAAAAATACTTGATTGGAGCTTTGGGAGCAGCAGCACTCATGAAAAAAAGAAACATTTCTTGTAGCTCCCTCTTACAGAGATGGATTTCTTGGCGTCCAGCGGTGTGGTTAACTCAGCCTGTTTTCATGACATTGGTAGGAATTTAGTATTTGTGAGGGCTCCAAAATCTCACTGAAGATCTGAAAGAGATCCAAAAGCCTAAATACCAACCACAGCTTCAGAAGTGATTCAGAGGAGGCCAGACACGGTGATGGATAAGGCTCATTTCCTTAGGAAGCATTGCTAAAGTGCCATTCTGAACTTACCATTTCCAGGTTATCAAAACACCACAGCCTGAAACCAAACATTGACCCAGCTGAAATTATGGAGTTTTTCAAAAATTGCTTTTTTCTAAATGTCACTTCCAGCCTGATTTCTCAGTTATTTTTTCCTCTGCCGCCTATAAACTGCACGAAAGGGGAAATCATCAGCAAGAAACCAGGTCTTTGTATTTCACTGTGACTTCTTTTGGCAGGGAAAGGAGATGAAGGCAGTGATGGCCTAATTGTTTAGCTTAAAAAAAGCAGCCAAAATCCCAGTGTCACCTGCAAAAATGGAGAAGGAGAAGCATGGAAAGAACACAAGAGCTGCTGAGATAAATTAATTGTAAGAAGGGTACTTGCCTGGCCCCTGAGATATTATTTGAGGCAACATTTGGATGCCAGAGTTTGGGTTTGTGTCTTAGGCCCCCTCAACCAGCAGAAAACTCTGAACATCCAGCAAGTCACCACCACGAGGGACAGCAGAAGCCACAGGAATGTTGTTTCCCCAGCATCCATGTGAAACATTTCGGTAATTTTTCTTCTCAAGTGCGTAAAAATTAAAATCCTGCCTGATTTTTGTAGAGGAGGAATATCCTGCTCTCCTGAAATAGAAGCAAAAACCATCAAAATCCTCCTTTGACTGCAGGGAAGTTGTCAAGAAAGAAATCTCCATTACCAGATTTAAAAAGTAATTATAATCCTTCTCAGTTTCAATTTTTCCAGTCTTTTCAACCCCTTCTTTAGCTTTGTGCAACAGTAATAGCAGCAAAAAACCCAATATGCTTGGGCAATGTCTGTGACCTGGGGGCAGCCAGATCGGATGGAAACCGAGTGAGGAAAAGAATATAATTTCAGGAAGGAAATTTCTGACATTTTTTCATTCTTCTTTCAAGAATTGGAGGGCAGGAGGAATCACATATCTGTGCTCCAAAGTCGTTCTGTTCCCTGTAGTCCGTATTTTTTGGAGGAAAAAAAACATAACAATTGACAGTTCTTCATAGCTCAAACACCTCATCTTTACCAGTGGGATTTGAGCTGTTCTCCCAAAATTTTGCTGCCCAAGGAAGCTGCAAAATCAGTGTCAAAGTACAGTCAGGAGTGTGTGAATATTTCTTTGTGTTGTAGCAAACCCACATGCGACCCCGGGCGCCAGCGCCGGGGCTTTGCCCAGCCAGCGACCACCCTGACTTAGGGAAAGGTTGCTCAGTGCAAATAACGTTCTGCAGAGCCAAAGTGAACCCTCTCAAAGTCATCTCGGATCCTCTCACCTTAAACTGAGCAGATCCAAGGTCTTGATCAACATATGAAGTCTTCTGCCCCTTTTGGTAGGAAAGTGCTAGAAGCTCTTGGCCTTGGTCCGCAGCCTTAGACCATTGCAAAAGTTATTGGTTTCACTCGGCTGCTTCAGCATCTTGATTGAATCAAGACCTTCCTTTCTGACCAAAAATATTCCTCTCCGTCATTCCTGTGCCTTACATTTATGAGAGCTCATTGATCAAAGCAAAGGAGCTGTCAGAGTGAGTTGGTGCAGTCAAGGTGGTTCCAGCACCTGCCCAAGGAGCTCTGTGAATATTCAGGCACGAGGCTGCCTCAAGGTTGTTCAGCAATGCAGGAAAATATTGAATTTGGCTATGCCAAGGACAAAGATTCAAGTGAAAACACCCTGACTTCAGGGAAAAAGGGGGAAAAAAGGACAGGAACTGAGTTGAGATAGAAAACAGCAAGGAGAGAGGGGCTGGCTTCTCCTGCCAACATGAAAATTGGTGACAACAACTCTTCTGAGAGGGTGCATTTCTCTCCTCTCTGGTGACCTAACTGGACACACAGACTTTGCCAAGCTGCCTGCCTTGATTTCCAAACTTTTCCCGTGCTGGAACATGCACCAGCCCCACCACCAAGCTGACTCCATCTACAATGTTAAATAAAACCAGGAATTGTTCTGCAGCCTTGAGACCAAGCAGTACAGGATGTCCGTGCCATACTGCAGAGCGCCTGGCCCTGAATCTTGTGGGGAGTTTCTCTTGGGTTTAAGGCATAATTAGTTTATTGACAGTGACTTTTTTCCACTTCAAACTATCTGGAACAAGGTGAGCTATGTGTTGCAGGCCAGGGCTTTATGCTGCTTTAAGCAGGGGTGGGATGAGAGCCTGTGGAGGTGTCTGAGGGAGCAAAAGTGGAACTGTGTTGGCAGATAAGAGTGAAAAAAGCCAAATCTGATTCAGTCTCATCCATGCTGCCGAATGGGAGCACATCCTGTCTCCCAAACCATTCCCAGGTATTTTCTCGGAGCACTAATTGGGCCAAAGCCAAAACAATCCGTTTGCTAAATTAGCAGTGCAACCACCACTGGACAGGGCAGCCAAACTCCTATTTACATTTCCAGAACGAACCAGAAGAACTCCCCAGATATCAGAGATGTTACATAGTGAAGAATTAAATGAGTCAGAATTATCTATGTGAAATGTTTGGGCCAGAATTATCTACACAAAATAGCTCAGCTGATCAGCTCATTTTTGTTCCCAGAGTTTTCAGTTGGGAAAATTGTAATGGGGAAAAAAAAATCTCGAGAATATCTCCTCACAAAAGTTGGGAATATTCTTTTTCCATGTAATCAGTAAAGAGAATACATTGAGAAATCAGGATTTAACCAGCCCTCATGCAACTTCTCTGGAAGGATGAGCTCAGGTTCAAAAAAGAATCTGCAGGGAAGATGCAGTCCTACTCTTCTCAGAGGTGCAGAGGGAAAAACGAGGTGCAATGGACACCAGCTGCAGGGAAAGGACTTCCAACAGGATGCAAGCAAAACAAAAAAAGAAGTCCGCAGTGTGAGAGAAAGCGCTGGAACAGGGCCCAGAGAGGCTGTGGACACTTCCATCCTTGGCCCTGGGCAGGGCAATCCAGAATCCCAGAATCCCTGGGGCTGGAAAAGCCCTCCCAGCCCATCAAATCCAAGCTGTGCCCGATGCCCACCTTGTCCCCAGCCCAGAGCTCTGAGTGCCACGTCCAGGCCTTCCTTGGGCACCTCCAGGGATGGGGACTCCAAACCTCCCTGGGCACTCTGTAGAAGTTGGTTCTGTGTTGAACAGGGCATTGGAACCTTTAGAGGTTACTTATGACCGGGAATATGCTCTGATTTTTAAGTAGGTTTTGAATTAATTTATTTATTCTTTTTAGCAGTGAAAGCATATAAACACAGTTTAAAACTGGTAACAAAAAGGTCAATACAGGTCTTTCATGCTTTCTCCTTTTCCTGGTACACCCCACAGAGAAGATAAGCTTAGTTCTTAGTAAATCTCTGAAGAAATAGTGCAATAGTACAAAAAATTTGGTATTTGGACGTGTGGTAGCACCTGGCAGAAATATTTGGGGTTGAGTAACTGGAAAAAGAAATCTCGGGGGTCACGTCAGACAAGGGCACCTTGCAGCAAGTCAGGGGACGCGTCTGACCCAGAGGCATCAGAAGGCAAACGTGTGGCCAGGATTTGCAGCTGCTGAGGCCTGGCAGCACCATGATCCATCAGTGACTCCATGATCCATCAGTGACCCCATGATCCATCAGTGACCCCTGTTATCCCTCTGGCAGCACCTGGCACTAGTTTGGCACATGGAAGTAGCAGAGAAGAGCCCAGCTGTGGCGTTGCCAGGTGGCACAGCTCAGGCTGGGACGCCTGGGCTGTCTCTGCTGCTGCCCTTCTCCACTGCTGGCAGCAGCACTGGCAATATTAAGCATTTTCCAAGTGCAAAAAAAGTGCTTTTTCTCAGCTTTGTCACCTTCTCGGATGAAACAGGGCTCTGAGGAGGCTGATTTCTGCTGTGGTTGTGGGTAAGACAAGAACATTACAGAATCATGGAATCATAGAATGGTTTGGGTTGGAGGTTAAAGATCATCCAGTTCCATGGGCGGGGAACCTTCCACTATCCCAGGTGCTCCAAGCCCTGTCCATCCTGGCCCTGGACACAGAAATACCTGCTCTGAAGCTCCAGCTCAAGCTTTTCTAGCAGCCAAAAACCTGGTAAAAGACTAATCAGACAGGAAATCTCTCCTTATTCCGGAGATCCGTATTCAGTGCCAGGCGTTTGCAGTAGAGATGGCTCTGAATAAACGCTGACCCCAAGAGCTCAGACTTCAGGTAGCAAACAAGTTTCACAACCCAGTTTGGGACCCACAGCCTCATGAAAGACTCATGGAGATGTTGATAATCAACTGTCTCTGCACATCTTTGCAGGTTCACAACGTGCAGCCTTTTTTTCCATTGCTCCATAAATGTTACCAAGCCAAGGCTGTTTGGCTTCCCCGTGATCCAAATGAAGATAAATTTAGCAAAGCAGATGTAAAAACAGCATTCTGGAGCCTTCAGTGGTATATTCTGCAATGAAGTTGGTTAGAATCCAAGACAAAAACTACAAGGTCAAATGACTCCCAAAAATGGAGTCGTGTGTTTTGAAATTGGAGTTATCAGCTTCATTTTCCACCCTCCATAATAAAAGGGCCAAGAATCAGGAATGAATGGAAATGTTTGTACTGCAGAGACACAAAGTGTTACTCAGACTGATTTCTTGCAGCTGTACAGGCTTAAAAGAAATGAAAATAGTAGAACATTATTTTTGTCAAGTTGCATTAGAAGGCAGTGATGAAGCAGGTAATGTGAAAAAACAACGTACCACCCTCACAGTCTCTTTTCTAATCATAAATATATCTCATTTCATATCTTTTTAGTGAAAGTTGCTGCTGAAATAAATCTCAGTCACACGCATGCTCCCTCTGAAATTAGCTTTATGATTCCATGGGTGCAAAGAAGTAATTTGGGTCTTGAAGAGATTTGCCAAGTCAGTGTTTATTGAGCACTGCAGCGTTTCAAAGCGAGGCCTAGCAGTGCTTCCAGCTGAGTGAATAGACAATCTTGCATTGATTTCAACAGTGCAGGACCAGATCCTAATTCCTTTCTTTTTCAGGAAAAAGGATCTGTGCTCTGTGATAATGGCTGCTTACAGTTGTTAGCTGATCATCAAATACTCCACTTTTTTCTGCGAACAAAACTCTTCCCCTCATATCTTGTGGCGATGGTGGCGCCTCGCAGTGTGGATTATCCGGCTGGGCTCATCCCACAGACAAATCCCCCTCTATTCCCAGAATTCCTGTGTTCCCGTGCCCTCCGTGCTCATCACAAACGAGATTTTGCGGAGCTGTGAAACAAAAGCCAGGCAGAGATGAGGCAAAGCGTTCCAAAAATCTCTGCTTCCCTTCTCTGACTTCTTCCATCGCCAGCTGGAGGAGAAACAGAACGACCCAGATTTAGGGTGTTGAAGGCTACAAGAAATTCCTTGTGCTGTGCAAAGCCCAGCAACCCCACAGACAGAGCCCAAACAGCCACCAGGTACTGCCAAATATTCCACAGGTGGATGCAGTGCCAGGGAGGCTTGGGAGCACAGCAAACGAGAGGTAAAACACTCACATCTTCCCAAAAGCCGAACTCGGACCTTAGAGATGCAAACTCCTGCTTCACTTAAAAGTGGTGCTCATCCCACCAGGGAAGTGGGGAATGCAGGCAGGAATCACAGTGTCTGCTCAACACATTTGTCTACATGCAGTACAACCCGTGAGAGCAATCTTTCGATTGTAAATGCTTTTGGAAATCAGGGCATTTTCAATGGGTCTGCACACAAAATGTTCACAACTGCGTTACCAGAGTTAAAATCACTAAATTACAGTGAAACATCCACTGAACTCTCCAGGTCAGCTTCTGTTACAGAAAGGTCAGATATCATTTGCAATGTTCTCTGCTGAAACTCCTCATTATTTTGCAGATCCTACACAGCCAAAATAAGCTTCCAGTACTTAAACTGGACATGCAGGACCTTCACATTCCTCCTTTTGCTTTGTGTTTGCACGGCACCACAACAAGATCTCTGCAGCACTACCCAAATACACCAAAAATCACATTGTTGATGATAAAATGATTGCTTAGGGTTTATAGTGATGTGTTACATTCACAGCCTCACAGGGAGAGAGCGTGTCCTGTGCAGCTCCTGTTTTGTTGTTGGCATTGGTTTCATGTTGTTCTACAGGCTCTAAATAAAAGGGTGTGCTCGGAAAAATAGGATTGTGCCTTTCCAGTGCTGCTTTGGAGTAGACAAGAACATGACAACAACATTTTCTGCAATTTTACTAGAAAATAAAATGCTCTGAGCACCGGCACACAACCCCCTGGCAGGGTGAAATTTCTAGAAAAGCCCCTGGCATGGTTTGGGCCGGTGCAGAACTGAGCACACACAATTCCTGGCTCTGTTTCAGGACGCAGATTATTCCTGTTTGGCAGATTGTGTGACATTAACCTGCCTGGGAAACAACTGGAGTTCAATAATCCAAGTGTGGGCTGCGCCACTCTTTACCCTCCACGCTAAATAATAGGCCTGGGCACACTTAATTTGCTAATTTGGCCACAGCCAGGACACAAGTGAACTATTCAGGGACTTGTTTAGGAGGACTCCTTGTCATTTGCTGGGAAATTAAACAAATCACTGAAATCTCATATGTCTTGTAGGTTTTGTCTAAGAGAGTAACCCAAGCAGATCGTCCCCTAAATTGGCCTAAACTGGCTCGTTACCTGGCTGTTATGTTCAAACAAACACAATGTTTGCTGGCAGAGGAGGAAGAGTTCAGAAATACCTTTTTTATGGGTTTTTTTTTTTTTTTGAAGTGCAGATTAATAATACGTATATAATTTTGTCGGGAAGAAAAGCAGAGAGATCAAAAATAGCTCTCAAGTGAGGCTGCTGCTACTCACTCCCCTGTTCCTGGATCCACGACAGCCATTATGTAACCGAAAGGAAAATTAGATGAAATAAACAGCAGAAGTTAATTGGGTCGATATCAAGTAAAAATATAATTAGTCAAAAGATTTTGTGGCAAAGGCACTGACAGTATGTGGCTGTTCCTCAGCCTCAGTGGTGAGCAGGGATCCTGCCATGTGCTGAAAACTTATTCATCAAGCATTTCCATGGAAACACACAGATGCATAATCTTTGGATCACTTATTTCGGGAATTGCTGCTCCCAAGGTTCCCTCTGGAGTGAGAAGTCAGTCCAGGAGAGGGTAGCACACTGTGATTCTGGTCTAGAAACCTCTCCACGAAGGAACTCGTTCATAGCAGGATTGGGTGAGGGAAGGAAGGAAAGGGCATCCTGCAAAAACAAGAAAAAGACACAAAACTTGACCTTAATTTTTCCTCTCAGAGACTGAGAGTTGAGAAATGACAGCGCTGGGAAGAGCCTGGAGAGTTTATAAATGGCCAGATGCCCTCAGGAAGATTGAAATGTCTGCAAGAGTGTCAAATAAATGCTGTAATGAGAGAGACCTTGGTTAAACACTGGGTTTGGTTGTCCAGAGCTGCGCCTTTACAAAGCCAGATGAGAATCAGCTCAACTACAACTTCTCCAGGTTAAGAAAAACCCTCCCACGCTGGAAGTGTCACATCCTGATCCCACTTACTGTGACAGCAGCTCCTTGCTCCTACAAAACCTATGGACACTTGACAAAGTGTGGCCCTTCCCTCGTGCTGGGGAAGACAGGTCGGGCTGGTTGTGATGCACAAATCTACAAAAAGCATTTGGAAAGCATCAGTAAAAGTTTGCTGTCTGAATGACAGTCGCTTCGTTATTCAAAGTACTTCCAGAGGAAATAAACACTGCATGCAAAGCAGGAGTGGTGGGCTGGGAGGGCAGCCCTGGATGTCCCTTCACATTCCTTCAGGAATAAAATCAGCATCTGGGTCCCCTCCCAGGATAATTTCTGGTAAGAGATGCTCAGACAGGGAGGTTTGGGACATGATTCCCTTTAGCAGCAGAGCCAGGAGTAAGGAATATTCTCCAAGCCAGCAGGACTCTTCCACTCCTGGTCTCTGTGTCCATGCCAGGCTCTGACTGGGAGGGGAAAGCAAATGATTCATAATGCCTGAAAGATAATGAACCCCGTTATATCAGCATTAGTAGTTTAACATAAAGCCTCAAAAGCCAGAGCCTTCATAGGTTGTTCATAATTATTTGAGGATTCTGTTGCTGCAGTGATGTGATAACTCCTGTGGACTGGAATTTCCTTAGGCACAACGGAGAGTTGAGCATCAAGTGTGAAGCCTTAACTTCAAATTTTCTGGCTTTGGCTTAAGTCTGCCTCACAAGGGCCCTGCAATGCCTTGTGATTGTGTTTTGTCATGCATTCCCCAGCATCAGGGATAATGCAAGCAGGCACACTGTCACCGACCGGGGGAGTTCATTCAGAACTGAGGGCCTTGCGACACAGCTCCCAGTGCTGCCACCGCCATCAGCCCCGATAACGCTCTCCTGAGACACAGCAGCAAACTGAAAAGGTGACAGGACGGGGTGCACAGCCTCGAAACAGGGAATTGCTCTCAGATTCTGTGCTGCTGTAGGGCTTTGAGACTTTCTTTGAAAGAGGAGCAGGTCAGGAGGAGAGACAACCAGGCTGTGACCCTTTTTTCCCCCCTGGGTATTTCAGTCACCCCTAAAACTCTACAAGGGTCTGTGATCCTTCTCCACAGGGATGAACCTGCACATGTTGAAAAAGCTACAGGTGCTGTGAGACTCCACACAGGATCTGCTGCACAGCACATGTTTCTAAGAGTGAAAAATGCTTTTAGGGCCACACTGGCCCACTGAGAGCAGCCCTTGTGCAACCTTCTGTAAGGGAATGGTTCAACATCACAGCAGTGCTGCTTTTTAGATGGGATATTGGGAAGAAATCCTTCCCTGTGAGAGTGATGAGGCCCTGGCACAGGGTGCCCAGAGAAGCTGTGGCTGCCCCTGGATCCCTGGAAGTGTCCAAGGCCAGGTTGGACAGGGCTTGGAGCAGCCTGGGACAGTGGGAGGTGTCCCTGCCCATGGCAGGGGTTGGGACTGGGTGGTTTGAAGGTCCCTTCCCACCCAGACCATTCTGTGATTCTGTATTCAGAGTCAAGCACCTGGACAGACCCACCAGAAAACCTTTCCCTTTACAGTCTGGCAGAAGAATGACAGCATCTAGCCAGAAGAGAAAGAATTAGGAATTCAAGAGCTGAAATTCCTGCAGGAAGAAGCCCCAGAAAACAGAAGGATTTCAGTTAAAAACAACAATTACCCCAGACCTCACCATGTCCTCCATGCAAAACACATTCGATTAAACCACTCTCCTCCTCAGTACACTCTTTTTTTTCTCTGGCATACAACCATAATGAAACTATTTATCTCCAAAGGCTGGGAAACTAAAAAAAAAAGGCCCAGATCATTAGAGGACAAGGTACACTTGAATCAAAGGCCACAGGCACAGTGAATTCAAATGAAATCTGAAGTACCATAGGTTTTACGTTGCTGGGAGAAGGACACACAGTTCTCCGTCTCATTATCAGCAAGACATTGATTTTCTGTGGAAGTGTGCTTGAATTGCTCTTGATAGATATTACAACTTTCCTTCAACAAGAGGAGGATTGGTTCTTTCTAAAAACTGTTGGCTTTTTTTTTAAAAAAAAACCTCCTTGTGCTTATTTAATACTTTCCCCACAGCAATGCAATTGGTGGAAAAAAGTAGCTCAACAATAGCTCATTTTCTCTGCTCACTCCCAAGTGAATCCACTCCCTCATTTATATCTTTTATCTCCGTAAGATCTTTTTTGGTGCATAAAAAATTTCATTCATTAAACTGTAAAGGGGTGAGGGGGGAAGGAATATCTCCTTAAATCCATCTTGTGAAATTTAAATATGGGTGTGAATAGGATGACCTGATCAGAAACGAGAGTTTGCTTTCATTTTGTTTCTGTGTAGCAATAAAATGAGAGTGCTTGGCATAATTTGATTTTTGTGTTAATAAGAACAAGGATGATCATTTTACTGATTAACACGGGAAAAGGTTGTGTGTTGACTTAGAGCAATACTAAGAGGAATAATGACTTTTCCTTGGTTTTTTTTTTGTTTTCCATGGCAGCCAACGTCCTGGAAGAAGACTCAATGGAGCAGGACATCGAGAGCCCTGTCACTATCCACCAACCAAAGTTGCCCAAACAAGCCAGAGAGGACCTGCCAAAAAACATCAGCAAAGAATGTGCCAAGAGGAAAATCCAGAGGTACGTTCGGAAAGACGGGAAGTGCAACGTCCACCACGGGAATGTCAGAGAGACTTACCGGTACTTGACTGACATCTTCACCACCCTGGTGGATCTCAAGTGGAGGTTCAACCTGCTGATCTTTGTCATGGTTTACACGGTGACCTGGCTCTTCTTCGGCATGATCTGGTGGCTCATTGCCTACATGCGAGGGGACATGGATCACATAGGGGACAGCACGTGGACCCCCTGCGTCAGCAACCTCAATGGGTTTGTCTCAGCCTTTTTATTCTCAATCGAGACCGAAACCACCATTGGGTACGGTTACCGGGTCATCACGGACAAGTGTCCCGAGGGAATTATCCTGCTTTTAGTGCAGTCTGTCCTAGGTTCTATCGTCAACGCCTTCATGGTTGGCTGCATGTTTGTGAAAATATCCCAACCCAAGAAGAGGGCAGAAACCTTGGTTTTTTCTACAAACGCAGTCATTTCCATGCGGGATGGAAAGCTGTGTCTGATGTTCCGAGTAGGAGACCTTAGGAATTCACACATTGTAGAGGCATCAATACGAGCCAAGTTGATCAAATCCAAACAGACAAAGGAGGGGGAATTTATACCACTCAACCAGACAGATATCAACGTAGGTTATTACACAGGGGATGATCGTCTCTTTTTGGTTTCACCACTGATCATCAGCCATGAGATTAACCAGCAGAGTCCTTTCTGGGAGATTTCCAAAGCCCAGTTGCCCAAAGAGGAGCTAGAAATTGTTGTAATCCTAGAAGGAATGGTGGAGGCAACAGGTAACATTTCTTATACTTTGTATAAGGTAAATGCTTTAATTTTAGCAAGGAAAATCAGTGGTTTTGCTTCGTTTTAAAGGGATCACTTCCACGGTCGTTACATTTGAAAAAGGCGTCCGTTCTCTGGTGAGCTTCAAAATTAAAAGCATGCCCAGTTTAATTGTCTGTTCCATCTTGCCTAACGGAATTAGTGTTGTTTCTGCTCTGTTTGGAAAATGGGATAGCATCTCTCATTTTCTAAATTTTTCACAGCGTGTCACCCCGTTATTTGTCATTCTATTGCAGGAGCAGCTCAACCACAGGGACCTTGTGGGATAAAATTGCTTAAGGGGGGAAAAAAAAAAAGAAAATTCAATGCAAAACTCTGTTTGCGATTAACGTGGAAGCACCACGGTCCTGCTGCTTCCAATCACCCCTGGGTATCTGCAGAACAACTGCCAGCCCTGTGGCATTCCAAGGCTGCTTGGATCCAGTAGGAAGTGATGATGTGTTCGGTTCTCTCTTTCTTTTTGCCTGCTCGTTTTGCTCGGGTTTTGTTTGAACTTGTAACGTGGGGCTTGTTCCACTTTAGCTCACAAAAGATCCTGTCTGATTTCGTGTTTCACTGGGGCCCCCACAGGAGTGCACAGAACGCTGGAAGCTGGGATGTCTAAACAAGGAATGTTGTGTCACCGGAGCCTTGTGGAGACGCTGGGTGGTTGTTACCTGCAATTATGCAGCAGAACAGCAGAAATCACGTGGTGCAGAGAAAAAAGTGCTTGGAATTCGCAGCAAATGCACCACTAAAATAATGTTTCTTTTTCGTATTAAAGCCAGAATTATAGGAGGGTACTTTCATCTGTGTTTTAGAAGCTGGAGGTATTTTTTTCCTGTTAATAACAGCACCAATGCCTGAAATAAGTAAATATAATCAACACGGGGGAATGGTGATTATAAAAATGAAGATTTGATGTGCTTGGGGAGGAGAAAACACTGAGTATAGAAATATAAGAATGAGATTTGCCGTTTTCCCCCACGTCTGCAGCAAAACGCAGGAAAGTTTGAGCACGTGGATTCCACAGCTCTGACAGAGGCACAACCTTTCCAACCCTGACTCATGTTTTGCAACTGGAGCCAGGAAATAAAGAGCAGTCTCTTACTAGAACATGTGTGTGTGTTTCACACATCTATTATGTGGTGTCAGAAGAAAACTGCATTTGTCACCATATAATAAACGTGTGAGACAAAAATGGAGCAGGGGGAAAAAAAAAAAAAAAAGGGGCTGAAAGGAACTTGGCAGGGAATTTGAAGTGGTAAATGCGAGGCTTCCAAATTTTCCAGGAAGTAGGTGGTACTGAAGAGAAGTCAAGATGAAATGTTTAGTGCTCCTGATCCTTGCAGTAGGCACCGAGATTTCAAACATCTGCATCACCTTCGGGTGAGACGATGAGGAAATTGCTGTTTGTTCCCTGAAACCAGCCTGAGGTCTCGGAACTGCAGCTGAAGGAACTTGACATCCCAAGGGGGCGGGGGATATTTTCAGGCTTGCTGAACACCGTGTTTTCCAGCAAGATGATTGGCAAGTAGTGGAAGGATAAAAAATGTCTCACCAAAACCGCCTACGAGATCAAAAGACGGGATATTTCTGCAGTGCAGCAAATGTAGCTCTGTTGGTGTAACCTCATTTTCACCCCTGCACACCCCAGGGCTCTCTGGGGTGTCCTTTGCTGCTCTGGCCTGACCACCTCTCCCACGCAGCCATCACCAGCCTTCACTGCAGCACAAAACCCCTCAGGCTGCTTGGGCTGGCAAAGTTTAAGATAAAAATCAAATCTGTCGTTATCTCAAACCTTTCCAGTCCGTATCAAGAGAGGAACTGAGTGCGGTGATTTGAAAACCCACGGAAGATATCCAGGATGAAAGAGTTTCCCCTGCACTGGATGGGTCCATTTCCCATTTTAAACTGCTCTGGCTGGGTGGAGTCTCCTGCTGAGTGAGATATGAGCAGAGGGCATCGAATAATGCCAGAATAACCAGCACAATTTCTAAAACATATTTGTGCAAGAAGTAGCTGCTTGTGCTGTCCTTTAACTCCATGCATTGAGTGATTTTTGTTGAAGCTACAACCAGGCTAATGTTCTATCAAAATTAGGAATTTTCACTCTTTTAATTTACAAATATTTACAGGTTGCTTCCTGGCAAACACTAAAAGCCAATTAAGGAAGTCAAATATTCACATTTCCTTCTTCCACCTGACGCAGAGTGAGAGCTGCAAAAGAAGCTGCTCACAGCAGCAAAGCCCAACCCCTCATTCCTGCCAACAAAGTCACAGAATACAAAATTATCAAAGCTGAAGCCAGGGAAATGTGATGTCACCTACAGCAATGTCCTCATTTAATGTCATAGCTGAGGGATCCAAACCACACTGAGCTCATCAGATCGTGTCATCCATCAGAAAAGCCACTCCCGAGTCTGACCAGGGAAATCCTGACAATCTGACAATTCTTTGTCTGTTTTCAGAGCTTCCCCACTCAGAATGAGAAATAAAATGGGAAATGATAAGGGTAAACATTTGCTAATACTGTTACTAATTACTGATACCATTCTGTTTAAATTTGACTGAACAGGTAAATAGATTTATAATACTTCCCACCCTATCTGTTGTATGAAATACAATTTTTGTGGATTGTCATGGGAACTCTGCATCGTGTGCTAGGACAGGAAATTAAGAACAATGCATTTTATTAAATGACATTAAAATAATGAACCAAATGAAAATTCAGCAGAAAGTTCAAATCAAGGACCCCTTAATCCCCCATGGAAGCATTGCCATAACTGCCTGAGATGCAAAAAGTAGTGGATGTGTCTTTACTAAGGCACATAACAAAATATTGTCCCAGGAAGAATCCCTAAACCTTGATTATTCCCGTTCATTCCACCATGATGATCACTCTGAGGGCAGAATCCTCAGCAAGGCACTTTCCAAAAACGTGAAGTCAATCTGATTCCTTCATCCAGCATCATCAAACACTCAAAATAAGGCTGGTTTTTAAAAATACTTGTTATGGATCCTTTCCATATGCAATTTTCTTTCTTTATTTATTTACAACAGCAGTCAAAAATATCTCTTTGGATTCAAAGGATAAAACTTCTGCAAAGATTTATCTCTGTGCTTTTCCTGATGGTGGTGCACGTCTCTCAAGTGTCCAAAAACACCAATTTTGGGACAACAAAAGCACATTAGGCTGCCATGGAACCACTGAGGAGCCTTCAGGAATGGGGGGGGGAAATTCCAACCAAGCTTCACTGCATCTGGAGGACACATCTGGTATTTCCACACTTTGCAGCCCCCATTTCGCAGAGTTTTAAATTTAAAATAATCTACAGTTAGGAATATTTTATGATAGTTGAATCCTAGCCATAGGCTTAAGATTTTAAGCCTTTTTCACCTGGTGAAATCTATTTTTAAGGGAAGTCTTATCATCATAAGCAAAGTAGGTATTTTTAAAAAATCAAGCAAGAGTTGGAAATGTATAATTCTGATAAGGAAATAGACCCATAAGAAAAAAAGGAAAGCCTTTTAAATTTGAGAAATGAAGTGGGAAAGTCAGGTAGGGTACGATAGCAAGAGAAACTGAGACAGAAACTCAGAGAGAGAGAGATGCAAAAAGCAGGAGAAAAAAAAATGTGAGAAAGAGGAAAATTCTGAACAAACCTTGTGAAGTTGTATCTGACCAGTGGGGTGCACTCGGTGCCACTCTGGCAATTCCCTCTGCCTAAAAATAAACATCTGAGCATTGAACAGTACCGAGGGAAGAAAATGATCTGCACATTTGTAGCTGTCACAAAACCAAGCAACAAAGCCAGATGGAGGACTTCAGGTTCAGAGGGATAATTCTACAAATAAACCCGGAATGGGGTGCATTTATAATTCTGACACAGGGGCAGCTTTGAGAGCAGCATCTGCAGAAGGTTTTACAGCTACAGAAACAACCGCGCTCTTGCCAGCTGTGGAAAACACGTGTGCAAAGCAATAAAATGTTCACATGGGTGGTTATTTATTCAGGAAACGGTGCTATCGACCAGACAAACAGTGTGTAAAGCTGTTCCCCTCTTCACTACAGCCCCTTTGAGTGATTTATTGTGGGTTGGATTTCTCTGGGATGAATTGCCATATTTACCCCTTAGCCTTGCCCAGTCCTAGCAAATATCTCCCTCTGATATGGGTTTAAGCAGTTCCAACCCTTCAAAGCCTCTCAGCAGACTTTGCTCTCTCTCTCCAAACAAACATTGCTGGGATTAGAGTTTCTACCTCGAATTTTCTACTGCTCTTCAAAGAAGAAATGTTTATCCTCTCCAACTGCTTCTTAAGGGGGTGCAGGTGAAAGGAAGAAAAGCACCAGGATTTTTCCCACCCGAGTGTTTCTGCAAGACAAAGAGTGAAAGTGGATTTCATCGTGCTCCAGGACGTGACCAAAGCACATTGACTGAAATGCAGTTTAAGCAAGGTCAGGAATAAGTGGCTTCTGCTCCAGACTGGATCATCTTCATTTCAGGAATGATCAGAACACAAGGGCTCTCCAGTCTGCAGCTTTCCTTTCTATTTTAAGAGTTTTGACATCTCCTGGTGCTGGGTGCTAGACTTGGGCGGCAGGGTTCAGCTTCTCACACATCCCCACTTCCCTGGAGTTGCCAGCGATTCCTTTCACTTCTATCCTATTTTAATTTTACTGATTCTAACAAAACATTTCATCGTTATTTATTCTAACACAGAAAATTAGGGGCATTAGCAGGAGTGGAGTTCTAAATGCCAGCAGGGAAAGGCATTCCCGTCTCATTGGGATGTTTCCTTCAGGAAGATTTCTCTGCAGGTGGAAAAGATGAGTTTCATTGCTGAAGAGCAATGTAACAACTGTAAGGCTCAAAGGAGGCAATTACAATTTCACAATAGTCAAAACTATGAGGAATAGCAAGAAATCAGGGAGCGGCGTTTGTGGGAAATAAAAAAGAGATGCTGATTGCTAGACTTGGGCTTAAAATTGGAACTGTATCTCAGAGTGCTGTATCTCACTTTCAGGGAAAAGGGATTACACGTTTGTTGAACAGCTTTATTCTCTGGGTAGTGCTGTACTTTGCAAACCTGTTATGAATGTTTGACAATGGCTTTTTGTCCATCTCTCACACTTTCCTCACCAGTTAATTCATCGGCTCTTCACAACTCCAGCTGCTCCCTCACCCCTAAGAGTTCAAATATAATATTCAGATTCAAGCAGTAACTCATATTAAAAGGTAAGATCCCTGAAAGACAAGTATTTAGGGATTACCCAACAGATCAGATATTACTAAATAATTCTGTGCTGACCACACATTAGAGCTTCATTTTGCACATCCTGTCTTTTCAATCCCTCCAAGGTCCCTCTGGGCATGGAGAAAGGGCAGGTTCCAGTTCTTTCCACCTCCACTGTCAACATCATTCCTTCCTAAACCAGGGACAAGCAGAGAGGTGCCCCAAAATCCTGTCTTTGCTCTTCACTCCTGAGCTTACACACGTTATTCCCGGCAGGGCTCATGATCTCCACGGCCAGAGGAATGGCAGGATCCCAAAATTTCTCTAACACTGGCCCTGCTCCCGTTTTCCAAGCAGAAAGGCACAGTGGGAAGCTGGGCTGGCACCCTCTTCACTGATCAGCAGAGTCTTCCTAAAATCCTGTGATTCCACTTAAACTCTTCCTAAAATCCTGTGACTCCACACAATCAGACTCTTCCTAAAATCCTGTGACTCCACACAATCAGACTCTTCCTAAAATCCTGTGACTCCACACAATCAGACTCTTCCTAAAATCCTGTGACTCCACACAATCAGACTCTTCCTAAAATCCTGTGACTCCACACAATCAGACTCTTCCTAAAATCCTGTGATTCCACTTAAACTCTTCCTAAAATCCTGTGAATCCACACAATCAAACTCTTCCTAAAATCCTGTGATTCCACTTAAACTCTTCCTAAAGCCCTGTGATTCCAGACCCCTAAACTCTACTTCCAGCATAGCTTCAAGCAAGTTTCCCAGCAGTTTTAGCCCAGAAAGAAGGCACTGCAGAGGCGTTGCTGCTCAGTCCTTGGGGCTCCAGACCCAGCTCAGACCCCAAGGAATGACAGGAGGGACCAGTGCCCGTGTCCCTGTGCCCACACGGTCCCCACCTGGCAAAAGCAAAGGGAGGATTCTCCTCAGAGGGCACCTCAGCCTTATTGAGGTCAGAGGATTCCCCAGGCAGGATTAGCTCACCGAGCGTGTTCCACCTGCTTCCCGAGTGGAGATGTGATTCCTGAGCCCCTCGCAGACGTGCTGGGGGCCCCTGAGGTGCCTTTTCCATTCCAGAGCACTTCCCAAGTCGACGCCAGGAACCTGAGCACGCTCAGCTTCAACTCGAGCGTGCTCAGCTTCTCCCCTCGCGCCGGGAACGGTGTGAAAAAAAAGAGTCAGCACTGAAATATTTTCCTGGAAAAGGAAATATTTTCCTGGAAAAAGGAAATATTTCGCTGGTATTTCTAATTTTAGACTTTCGCTTTTGGTCGTCCGGGGTCGTTACCTGCCTGGAGACGGCGGCGGTAAAATCCCAGGCACGGATTTGAGTCAGGGCAGGGTCTCACCCCTGGAATTTTGCTGGAATGAACTGGTTCTTTCATGCTGATTACCTTGTTTACTCAGTGTGATCTCCAGATATGAAGTTGGTCTGTGTAGCCTGCAGTTCAAAACCCTGGGAAGTAGTTTTGGCAAACTCTGCTCCCTCCCATATTCCTAAAAGATCTTTTTCACTTCTCCCCTTGGTGCTTATTTACTTCCAGCTGTATGAAATTGTTTCCTCCTGTCTCCCTGAATTGTAATGAAGGATAAACACTTTGCATTGCACCCCCTGATAACCACAAGGCCTCTCTAGACTTACAAATATTTACATCAGTTTCTAATTAATGTGAGCAGAAAAATGAATCACCTTCAGCAGAAAGTTTTCACAGAAGTGAACAGAGCATCAACTGTAAAGCCAAAAGTGACCTAAAAGGTTGAAGAATGAGCAAAGTTGTGAGTTAAACCAGAAATTCAGACTCAGCAGTTGGTAGATTAAAAAGAACAAGGCTATGGACTGCAGAGCCACCACTGGCTACATAAAGGACATGAAAAAATACAGAAAATTTATGAGTTTATGTATTTGATCCTAGAAAGCAGCTGCCAGCACTAAAAACTCCCATCGTGGCACAGTTCCTGGGATTCCCAAGGCCGCTGAAAAAAGTCCTCAAGGGATTTAAGGAAAAACAAATCACAAAGAATTGCAGTGATCTCAGTGGTCTCAGTCATGGCATTCCAAGGAAAATCAAACACAGGTTTGGACTCGCTGCCCTGCTCTTGCTCACTCACTCCCTGTCCTTCATTCCCAACATTCCCAAGAATGGCTTAAAGAAAGTCACGATGCTCTCCAAGATTTCTTTTCTTCCTGATTTTGGCTATTTTCCTTAGCTGGGATTTCTGTGGAATGACATAAAGCTTTAGTTTAAAAAAATGGGATTTTCAGAAATATAGGATTGTTGAATATGAGATATCCCATTCTTACAACCTAGACCAGAAAGAAACCTGATTTAAAGAAACATTCAAAACAAAGCAAAATGGAAGGAGATCTCCAAAACCAAATTTCCAGTGGTTACGAGGAACATGTTTGAGATTTCTGAGGAACGCCAAAATTTGATTTAGAAAAATGAATTCAGAGGGAATATTTGGCTGAATTCCATCAACTTCTCAAAAATGAATAGTGGGGAGGGTAACTCACACTCTGGGGTATTTTGTAGGCTCCTCCCAGGCTTCTCCCAGCAGTTTGAATTTACAAAGTGATGAACTGGACAAATAATTTCCCCTGGCGGGTCTGATCAGGGTTTATCTCACACCAGGAGCAAAGTGAGGTCAGAGCAGCCAAAATCTCTCCTGGAGGACATTCCACAGCAGTGGCCAAGGCTGAAAGGGGAGCCAAAGCCCCAGGGATTTGTCAGGGAATTCAGGGATGGAACAAACAGAGTTGGAAGAGGGTGATATCAGGATGTCCCTGATATCACAAAAGGGGATAGAAATCCCCTCCAGCCTAAATTTGCCTGTGATTATAAAACTCCGAGCTGGCTCCTCCTTGTTTTTTATGACTGTGAAGAATTGAATGGCTTTGAAAAATTCATAGCCCAGCTCAGAGCTTTCATTGCTCTCCTCTGTCACCACTGAAGAAATTGTGGTTTATGGGGTTTTTTTGAGTCTTTCTGCCCCTCTGGAGAGTGAGGGAGGTTGAGGTGAGTGTCCAGCACAGATTGGCCATGGATTGCCTGCTCCTCTGTCCCTGGGACAGGCTCCCTGTGATTCCAGCTGCCAGCACAAAACCCAGCTACAAACAACTGCAGAATTGTCATTTTTATCATCATCATCATCATCACAACTTGTGTCCAACAAGACATTCCAGACTTTTTGAGGGGAGCCTTAAGCAGCATCAAGGTTGACAGCTTTGATTGCACATCTCTGACTGGTGCAGAAAAATGTGAACTGGAGAGAGAGAGAGAGAGAGGGGCTTCCCCTAAACAAAAAAAATCCATCTGACTGTGGCAGAGCTGCCAGGCACCACCAGAACAAAAGAGATTCAAAGATTTATGACTCAGCCACTCCAATTAAATTGTGCTGGCACTTTTTTTAACCAGCCATTAGCTTCTTTTTTTTTTTTTCTTTTTTTTGCAACCTTGCATAAGAAGCATTAATTTATTACACTTAGATCTCCAGAGTGGGAAAACCCCCCCATCCATTTTCATCGTTTTCCAATTCTTTTTCCATTAATCTCCTTTTCCAGTGGGAAGACAACAAATCAGCCACTTTTTCAGATATTAAGTGCAGCAATGAGTCTCTAACTGCCAATAGGGCCGTGACAGATGCCATGAAAAAGTGTAGAGGAGTCCAAAGCCAAAGGTTTTGAGGTAGTCAAAGGTTCTTGTCCGGCCAAAAATCTGCTCCAAAGGCAGCGGCCACAACCCCACAGCTGTGAAGGGGAGGAGGTTTTGCTTTGCATTTTAAGGAAAATGCTCTTCTCCTACCACGAGTCAAGGGCTAAATCTCCTCTTTAAGACACTCCCCTCAGGGCTTGATCACAACTAAAGTAGGATTTTAAACCCCTGCTAAATTAGTCAAGATCCAGGGTTTAAGACACAAAACATGAATTTTAACCTTGCTACACTTTCCTTTACCCTCCAAGGGGATATAAAATACCCTTCAAGCATTCAAAAGCCATCAGTGATAGAAATTCAGTCCGAAACTACCCCCTCTCAATGTGGTTCCAAGGTTTAATGTACAATTTGGAGCCTGATCCAAAGCCCTCCCACACCTGTGGAGCAGGACTCAGCCTCTGGTGGCCTCTGAATTAGGACCCTAAAGGACTGAATTGAGCTGTGCAGCGCCTGTCAGCTCCTCAGTGGAGGAGAAGAAGCAATTAAGGCTCTAATTAAGAGGCAAAGGGAAGATTAGAAGCAGATGAATGTTTGTAATCTAGGTAAAGTACCCACACTGGAGGTTTTGGCTTCACAACGTCTGGGGTGACTCCATAGCCATGGGAGGAGGGGTGGATCCAGGCAGGGTGTCCTTCCCTCAGGAAATCTGTCCTGCAGCCCTGAGTTTTCTGTCCTCTGCAGCCACTGTTCCTCTGCAGATGGATGGAAAGAGCCATTCCACAAGGACAGGCCCAACAATTCACTGGAATATTTCACTGTACAGACTGTCCATGGCAAACACAGACACTGCTGTGACCAAAAATGCCCAGCCCATGGAAATTCTCCTTCCTCTGTCTCCCTTCCTTGGGTTCTGAGTTCATCCCTCCCACCACACTTTCCACCTGTCCTCTGTGGTTTGATGCTTAATCTGCGATAAAGACAGGAACCAAGAGGCAAAATTCCAGCAGGTACAGTGGGTCCATTACAAATATGGGCTAATGATTCCACTGGAGAGATAACAGACCTGGAGCAGAGATTCCTGGAAACACAAATCTCAGGGCACATGGCAGCCAAGACAGAGACCACGGCTCTCCTAAAACTCTTTTCATTATATGGTGTAAATATCACACCCAGCAGAACGGAATAACACGGTAAGAAAAAAAAAAATCAAAACGTTTCCAGGAGTTCCCCTGGAATTTTTTGTGCGGGTTAAGCTCTTTCACTTCTTGCTAGCAGGACCCAGCAGAGAGACAATCCTAATATTTCAAAGTAGTCTTCTGAAGAGCCTCTGGTGCTGGAAAGGACCTCTGATGTTGGAAAGGACCTCTGGTGCTGGAAAGACACCAGTCAAGCTTTGCTGAGGTCTACAAAGTGACCAAAATCAAACACACAGAAAGCTTTGAATAATCAGAGCAATTTCTACCCAGCACCTTCCCCCCGGGGCCTGCAGCACAGCCAGGGCACGACGAGCTGGTGCTGTTGAACCCTCGCTCTTCCACCAGCTCTGATTTCCAGCTTTATCCACTGGGACCTGGAAACCAGCGTGAGGGGAGCACAAAAGGAGCCTGTTCATCTTTTGGGGGGCTGCAACAAATTCCCAGGGGTGCAACAGCAGCAGCCAAGAGAGAGGTGAAAATTCTCGGCTGGTTTGCACCGGGAGTAAAGGGGATTTGTGTGGCTGAGGAAATAGATGGAAGAATTGGGGGAAAAAAGGAAAAGAGAAGGGTTAGATGGGATACTGGGCAGGAATTGTTCCCTGGGAGGGTGGGCAGGCCCTGGCACAGGGTGCCCAGAGAAGCTGTGGCTGCCCCTGGATCCCTGGCAGTGCCCAAGGCCAGGCTGGACACTGGGGCTGGGAGCAGCCTGGGACAGTGGAAGGTGTCCCTGCCATGGCAGGGGGTGGAATGAGAAGATCTTTAAAGTCCTTTCCAACCCAAACCATTCCATGATTCCATGATATTTTATGGATACATTCCATGTCAGGTAACCAGGCCCCTCTCTCCTCCCTCAGCACACCCTCAGATTCCCCCAGGCACCTGGGAGGCGTGAGGACACCAAAAACTGTGCACTGTCCTCCAGGGATGCAGGAGGGATCACACCCGTGGGACCCCCTGGAATCCTCAGGACTCTAGGCAGTGCTGAGGCAGGTGGAGTAGCATCCTTCAGCCTCATTTCCCAAAAAAAACCAGCACAGGGATGTCACAGGCAGAGCAGTGCCCTTCAGCCAGGTGAAAACAGCAGCACAGAAAGCCTTATCTGCATTATTCTACTTATTGCAGGACTGGAGAAGATAAGGAAAAATCCATTTTAAAGCAATTTCATAGAGGATGGCCATAACTTACTTAAATGGACAAAATACACAACATACCTGTAGGTTGTTTGGACAAAAGGAGAAGAAAATAGCAGGAGGAGCAGGTGTAGTGGCACAAAAATGACATTTAATGTGCAACTGGGGCTGTGAAAGCCCAGAAAATGCAGGTTGTGCCATTAATTCATGCTGGCAATTTATAATATGTGTTATAAAATCTTTATCATGAGACCCTGTGGCATCACACTGCAAGGAAATGATGAAACCATGCTGATATAAAGGGGATATTCCAAGCAGGTGGTGGCATTAGGCAGCAACTGAGTTTTCCATAGATGTCGTGTAATTACAGTCAGCTCAGGCTGGGAAATCTTGTAAAAAAAGTATTATTTGTGCTGGGGTAGTTCCCTTCTGTTCTCCAGGCTGTAAAATCTTGCTTTTTTCATTATTGTGAGCCCGAAGGCCTGGTGTTAAAGACACCCTGGGAACAGTTGGAATCTGCCAAGGAAGAAACGTAATTTTCTCAGTGAGTTTTGAACCACAGATTGCTGGAAAACCTCTGAGTTCACAAGATTGCAATAAACACCAGGGAAGGGCTTGGGCTGAGGGCACTCGAGTACACATGGTCACTCAAATGCCAGGCAAAATGAGTAGCAGGGTCCTCTAACTCTTTTTGTGGATGTGTGGGAAGAAAGGTTGGAGAAAAGCAGAGGGATTGATAGAAATCAAAATTCCCTTGCTAGCACAGAGCACCTTGTGGTTGTCACTTTTAAGGTCAATCAGCTCCTCCACTGCAGACTCAGAGACCAATAATTGTGCTGAGAAAGGAAGTATCTGCTCTCTGTGAAGCATTTTGAGCACAGATTGTGGTTTATCTTCTTTTCCTACCAGTTTAAAAGTTGTACAAGTCTGTCAAGGAGGAGAAAAGGAAATTTGCTGGTGGAGAAGGGGTTTTTGATGGTAAAGCACATGGCATTGCTGCTACCCAGAGGACACTTTTTGTCTCAAGATGCCAAGATCCTGAGCTGGAGCAGTTTCCAGGGCATGTGAGAGCCCTGAAGTTCACTCAATCAGCAGAAAGATTTGTTGCTTTGAGTCAAGTCTAACCACGTCATCACCGGGGATTTTGCATAATCACTGCGCTGAGATTTTCCATCCAGACCAAAAGATATCCCACTAAATCTATCCCAGATATTCTATTTATTAGGGGTTGGTGCAGGTTTTCTTCTTCCTCTCCTCTGTCTTATGTTCGAACAACGGAATGCAAGGCCATTTGATTAGGAAAAAAAAAAAAGATACCATGTGAGCAGTACTTCAAGTTCGGAATTTGAACACCTGAATTTTGCATGATGCACTTTGCTTCCACCTTGGAATAAGATTCTGAGGGGGAGAAATGCTCAGATCTGAGTCTTCTGGCCTCATTTGGCTTTGGGCTGATCCCACAGAGAGAAAGCAGCGACAAGCCCAGCGCAGGTGCCACGCTGCAAAAAGCAGGATGGGCAGGAGAGAGAGGAGATGCTCCAAAAGCAGGATGGGCAGGAGAGAGGGGAGATGCTGCAAAAAGCAGGATGGGCAGGAGAGAGGGGAGATGTTCCAAAAAGCAGGATGGGCAGGAGAGAGGGGAGATGCTCCAAAAAGCAGGATGGGCAGCAAAGAAGAGATGCTGTGAAAAGCAGGATGGGCAGGAGAGGGAGGAGATGCTCCAAAAAGCAGGATGGGCAGGAGAGAGGGGAGCAGAGGGGCTGCAGATTCAGAGGTGGAACCCGCTTCAAACAAGAACAGAACCTTTCAGCACCAACCCAGAGCTGCCTTCTCTGCCCTCTGGATGCTCCAGCTCGTCTGGAGCCAGCTTTGGGCATGTGCTGAGTTATCCTTGCTGGAGCAGCCCTGTCTGCCCAAAGATAAGGGCACAGCATCACACAGCCTAGAGATAAAACGCAGATGGGGCCACCAGGAATGGAACACCTTCTGACAGGATGGGAAACGGATCCCTGGCGTCCTTTCCAACCCAATGTGGCCTGGGAGGGCCTCCACTGGGAGGGATGGACAGAGCAGATCCATCCCTCCCATCTCACCCTCGGCCTCTTTGTGTCTCCACCCGATAAAGTGAGCACACAGCTCCCCCAGACTTCAGCTGCACAGCTCGGTGATAACTGAGACTCATTTTTAGGCAATTTGCATGGATGGGAACAATTACAGCCAAGGCACATCAACAGAGAATCAAGCCCTGCATCTAATGTTGGTAATGCTCTTAATAATAACAACCCCACTTTCCTGGAAGAGAACATTAAACCTGTTCAAAATACAGTATTTTTTTCCAAATGATAGTATTTCTCCCCTCCTACACCACATCTACCTTAATCATCTGACTCCCACATAGCTGGCTCGACTTCAATGACAGTCTCCTCTACTTGTTTAAAAGTCATGTTATTTCCACTGCCATCAAAAAGGCAGGATTTTCGAGTGAAGTTATTAAAGTTTCCAACACAAGGAACAGTGCGTGGGTGCTGCTGAAGTCGACTCTCAGGAATGAAAAAGACATTCCTTCACTTCTACCAGAGGATTGAGCCTCCCTTCTCTCTGGGGCCGGGAGACACCTGGATTTATGATGATGTTTTGTCTGTCTGCAAAGCGTCTCAAAAGTTTTGTCTGTTCCACAGTGAGCCCAGTGATCCAAACCTGAATTTCCATCAGAAAAAAACGAGGGACCAGTCCTTCCTGCTGCTGGGTGAATGGAAAAATACTTGGGGATTAATGTGTCCAAATTCTCCTAGCCAAAATGCTGAAGGCAATGGGCGATCCAAACTTCCCCCTGGAGGCTCCACAAGGCCATCCCATCCACTTATCTGCCACCCAGAGCCCTGATTTATTAGTGCCAAGAGTAATTAGGCCTAATCCACTGCCTGATTCCCACCCAGCTGCTAAGCCCCTCATATTGGACACAGAGGAAGGGAATTTTAATACTTTAATTGGAAAAAATCTCTTCAGTGCTGACCTACAGCTGTTCACTTCCAGCTCTGTGTCTGTGCTGACACATCGTGGGCTTTAATCAACTTTCCTGAGTTTCAACAAGTTTTTGCAGCAGCCCCCCTGTGCCAGCACAGGCTTTGTCAAAGGGACAGTGGTTTATTCCTTTTGTGCTGCCGATCTGGGCTGAGAGATGAGGAATTAATCTCAAAACAATTCAGTGTTTTGGGAGAGTTTCAGCTCCTTTTCCACGCAGCCCTCTCAGGAGCTGTCAGATCACTGCAGGTCTTCATTTGCTGAATCCACCTCCCTGAATTTTCACCTCATTAGCTGCCCTTTCACAAGTCCTGCTCAGTCCCTCTGAATTCAGCAGGATCTGGAGGTGGAGAGATGTTCCAGCAGGAAAGGTTTATGAAAACTGCATTAGGCAGCACCTACACTTGTAATGAATTAAATCCTCCAGGTTCATTCATTCGTTGTTTCAAAACCTGTCAGAGCCCTTTAATCAAATTACAGCCTTCACTCAGCTCAGGATTACAGCTGATGGTGTCAGTCTGACATTCTGTCATCCTTCGATGAGGAAAGAGAAAAGAAGAGACAAAAGGAAAAAGGAAAGAAAGTTTTTTGTATCAGAAGTGGTCCATCCCTTCCCTTCATCAGCAGAATTGTGTGCCAGATGTGATGGCTACTTTCTTCTAACGTTGATCCGTTCTATTTTGTGTTTGTGTTAAAAAAACAAGGTCAAAAATATCTGGCACTTCTGATGGAAACTGGTGAGTTTTAGCTGTCATTGGAGTTTATTCCTCAGTCTCGCTTCTGTACAAATAGAAAAGTTCTATTTTCACCACCTTTCCCCAAGAAGGAAACAATCCACAGTTATTTTGGTAGCGACCAGGTAATGGTCATCTTGAAAACAAGCAGAGGTTTTAATTCTCTCTAGAGATGAAATGGCAGGTGAGGTGTTTGCCATTCAGCATGGACTGGACCCCTGGATTTATGGCCTGTGTTGCCTTGGCCAGGTAGGAGGTGAAGAAGGGCCCAAAGTCAGTCCATGTACCTGAAATGCAGGAGAACCACCAGCCGTGCTTGAGACCTGTCCAAAATCTTTAATTCCAGACTAAGTCGAATGAAATTCTTCCTTCAGTTGAAAAACAGCAACAATAACCTTAAGCTCTCGTGTGGAAAACATCCAGCACGACTCTGGAGAGCAGACTGCCTGTCTGGAATCGGAATGGTGGCAGAACTCAGCTGCAGGAGCTTTGACCCTTTGCTGTGTGGAGCAGTGCCCAGCCTGATTGCCCATTCTCTGCTGGCTCCTGATTTAGCTGCTGAGGTCAGCTTGGTTTGTACCCTCATGGGAAGGGCGAGCCAAAGACAGAGCAGCATTTGGGCTCTCACAGCCCCTCTTTCAGTGTCTCTCCCCGGCTTGGAGTCTGACTTAGAGCAGCAGGTTGAAATTAAAATTGCCCAGTTAAAGTTGTCCCAGTCGATGTGGCAGCGCCCTGCCGGGTCATCCTCCTCCCCCTCAGACCCCAGAGCAGCTGGTGCCCTGCTCAGCACCGACCACAGCCACGTGCTGACCCCCAAAAATAAGAGGGAATTGTCTGTTTAGTCAGCACAGCTGAGGGAATTGGCAGCAAGGAATTTATCCCTCCTTGTTTTTCACGCCTCCTTCCAAGCGCGCAGTCCAAAGCAGCAGGGACCCACTTTGGGTGGAGGAGTGGTGGTGATGCCAAACTTGAACTCTTCCAATGCCCTTCCAGTCCTGGGAATATTTGTTCCATCAGCAGCTTGTAAAATCATTTTTCAGCCTCCAGCCCCAAAGCAGCAGAATCAGAGGGGGTGGTGACACCTCTCACCCCACTCCTTCCCCAGAAGGATTTGCCCCAGACTCTGGGCTTTTGGATGATCCCTTCTGGCTGATCCATATTTCCTGGGACAGGGAGGGAGCTCCAGGAGCAGGAAGAGATTGCTTTAGTGCTGATTTGCCCCTCTGAAGCAGCACAAGGCAGCATTAGCACAGGGAAGGATCTGGTCCATTAACTTTCGAAATGAGCTTATCAAGGGAGATGGCAGCGCTGGTGGGAAAACAAGACATTCAAAGCTCCTTGCAAATCCAAACTCTCCTCCTCTAAAGCATCACACCTCATCAGCTGTGCTTGTAGCTCTCTCTCCTACAGATGACAGGGTAAAAAAAGGCTGCAAAGTGGATTTTCTTCTGTGGTTGTCATCTTAATCTCCATCTTTCTGCTGTTAGCAACAAGCTCCAGCATTATCCCGGAGTTTTGCAGTGTCAGGGCTCTGACTGTGCTCCCTCTTTTGAGAGAATTGTTCACAGCAATTTAGCTCAAGGTACCACACAGCAGCAGGCCAGGCTGGTTTGGCTTGAACGTGGCACTGTGTGCAGTGGAAAGTTGTCGTGGGATTGTTGCCACATTATTCATGGGGTGAATTAAACCTCCTAGAGGTGAATAACACCAGTCATGGCATCCTCCTCATCCTGGGGTTATTTCCTGTGAATGAGCTCTTCCTGTTGTCACTCTCACACATCTGCATTCAGAAACATCCATGTGGTTAAGCAGCCACACGGAAAACTGGAGAAATTCCCCAGAGATCCCAAACGGGATCCTGAAGAGTGATTCCATTCCTGTAGAGAGCTTTGCTACCTGCTCTCGTCCAGAATTAATCCACTCCCTTCCAAAAGCCAAGTGATGCAGCACAAAGACACTTTGGGCTTTTGTGAAGCTGGGTTTGGGTCACTGCCTTGTCGGTGACTTTGGACCCTTTGGCTGGTTGGAGGCCTGGAGAACGGAATCACTGGTGGGCCCAAAAAGCACTGACCACAAGCAGCCTGTTCACAGGGGAATTCCAGTTCAGAGTAGGGGAACACATCCCACAGAGTCACAGGTTGGTTTGGGTTGGGAAGGACCCTAAAGCTCATCCAGTGCCACCCCTGCCATGGCAGGGACACCTCCCACTGTCCCAGGCTGCTCCCAGCCCCAGTGTCCAGCCTGGCCTTGGGCACTGCCAGGGATCCAGGGGCAGCCACAGCTTCTCTGGGCACCCTGTGCCAGGGCCTCCCCACCCTCCCAGGGAACAATTCCTGCCCAATATCCCATCCATCCCTGCCCTCTGGCACTGGGAAGCCATTCCCTGTGTCCTGTCCCTCCAGCCCTTGGGAATTGTCTCTCTCCAGGTTTCCTGTGGCTCCTTCAGGCCCTGCAAGGCCACACTGAGGTCACCCCAAAGCTTCTCCTCTCCAGGCTTAACAATCCCAGCTGTGCCAGCCTTTCCTCCCAGCAGAGCTGCTCCATCCCTCTGCTCATCCTGGTGCCTCCTCTGGACTGTCTTGAAGAGTTTCTCATTATCAGTCAGGACAGGGAACGAGGCATTAATCACCTCCTCTTTCAGTGACAGGCACAAACACCTCCACGGACACACAAACAACCTGTCCACGTTCCCAAGGGGATTTATTAACTGAAAGCCTTCATACCTGACCGAATTTTGAGGAATGCTCCCTGAAATGCTGGGAGCAGAACCTGATTTGCTGGGCTTTTATCCCTGTGCTGGCATCTCAGAGAATCACAGGGGGTTACATTAATATTCCCGGTGAGACCAGAGCAAACCCTTTGCTCTGTGATTAATAATGTGTTAAGCCACAGTTCCAAATTATTTCAACTTTTCAATGGTTATGGGAACATTTACAAGACTGATGGCTGGGCCTTACACTGCCAAGAGGCTGAAAGAGCTGTCATTTATTACAGGGATTTCTTGTAGCCAAATTGTGCAACACCACCCTGCTAAACTGCAGAAAAAGAATTAGGAGCTTTGCCACAGCATCGGCCCAAATTAGAAATCGAGTGAAGCTTTCAGCACTGCAAATGTTTTTGTGAGTGGGGAGAGGGAGGAAATGAGGAGATGCCATTAGACTTCACCAAAATTACAAAACCCCAAACATTTCTGCACTGTGGTGGTGCAACAGAACTTCACTGTTGGGTTGGCTGATTTAATCCCGTCGCGCCACAATATTTTGTGGTGATTTTTTGTTGAGTTTCACCATGTGCTTATAATCATGGGATCCCAGAATGGTATGGCTTGGAAGGGACTTTAAATATCATTTTGTTCCAGCCCCTGCCATGGGCAGAGACAATTTCCACCGTCCCAGGTTGCTCAGAGCTCCATCCAGCCTGGCCTTGGACACTTCCAGGGATCCAGGGGCATCCACATAACCTGAACTATTCATAATTTCCCAGTTATTTTCTTGTACCTATTTCTTAACCCTCCCAGTGCCGCTCTGAAGTCTGTTAATTGTCTTCCCCCTGCTGCCAGTTAAATTCTCTTCTCCTCCCTTCTTATGACACAAGGAATTTTCCTTTGATGATAATCACCCGATCTCTTTAAGCTTTTGAAGGGGCTGAGGATTTCCAAGGCTCCCACATCCAGGATTTGCTGACTGTGGGCGCAGGGGAAGCGCGGCGTCGCTGCCCTCGCTGTCCCCGTGTGTGTGCACGTGCCACAGCCCCGTGTCACCCCAGCTCCCCCAGGCAAAGGCTCCATCATTCTGGGAGCAGGAAATTGTCAGTCACGGTTAAAGGAAGGAGAGATCTGCACTGCACAGAGAACAGGAAAAGGCTGAGGAAGCACAATTGCGGCTCCAGGGAAACACGTTGGCATTCCGTGACTGTTTCATCTCATCCTCCTTCTGTTCCCGAAATCACCTCTCCACTTTTGCCACCCGTGTCCTGCTCTGCTTAAAGCAAAGGGGAGAAAAGGTCTTGAGAAAGATGCTGAGCTCTGCTGAGACCCCAGTAGTGAGCCAAAATTTGCCTTGCGTTGACAGAGCAGGAGCTGAAAAAAAAAAGTTGTTCCAGAACTTTAGTTCTCCGTGAAATCCAAATCAGGGCTCCAGGCCAAAAAATCCTCCTGGTTCCACCAAAGGCCAACAAAAATCCAGCAGGCCCCACCTGACCATCAGGATGTTCAAATCCTCACCACAGCCTTTCTTTGCTGAGCACCTTCCATGAGGCCTCGGGGCAAGTCACCGTTCTCTGCCTCAACTTCCCCACTGGAAAAGAAACATGATAACAGTTCCGTGCCTTGGAGACCTCCAGATGAAATGTCATGGGAAATAAGAGCCAGATATTGCTGGTCCTGTTCTTCCTGAGCTTCAATAATTCATTCCCTGCTGGGCTGCTGGATCCTCGTGCAAACTTATAGGCACAGTACTTTCTGTGCTTGTATGGTTGTGTTTCCACTGACCTGCACTTCCAGCAAAACTGGACTCAAATGGAATCGGAAAATTGATAGGAAACACGAGAAACAAAAGATCTGGGTTGTACTGAGTGAGTTGCAGTTAATGCTCTGTGAACGCAGGGCCCAGCATGTGGCAGCTCTGCCTTTGCTTCCTAAAGCCACGTGGAATGCCAGGATTTAGGCTGGGATGGGGCTGTTATGTTTCCAGTTCATTTCCAGCACTCACATTCCTACCGGGAATAAGCGATGGCTGGTTTGTCTCCCGTTTCCCTTTAGAAATGTGTGATTAAGGTGAAAAAAGAGTCTTCATTCTTTGAGACAGCTCTGAGAAGCTGATCTCAGCTCAGCCAGGCTGGAGCTCAGCCTTGGTGGGGTCATTGAGCACTTCCTCCCATCGGGGTGCAGATGTTCAGCTGTGCTTGGAGGAGAGGCCGAGGTGGCCCTAGCGATCTGTCACCTGTCCCAGGAGCACCTCCCAGCTTGGGCTTTGTGCACAATATTTGCTGCTTTTGTCTCTCTGGTTAAAAAAACCCCAAAACTTCTTGGAGTACAAAGTGAAGGCAGTGGCTGGGTGTTTAATTTGGCAGCCAGGGACAACTTTTATCGTGGTGGGAGGAGAGAGAAGGGCTCAGAGCTGGTTGGATTCAGCATTATCCCGATGTCTTCTTGAACATCTCCCAGACTCACGTCCCTTTTATCTGCCTGCCTTGTGCCCAGCCTGTTGCATGAGTCCTCCCAGGCATTGTGATTTATGCTGCAGGAAGTACCAGAGGGAATAAAACCATCCCTGAGCTCCCCCAGTACCTAAACCTGACCCACTGCAAGCATGAAGGAGAGAATCACGGAATCCCAGAGTGGTTTGGGTTGGAGGAACCTTAAAGTCCATCCACTTCCACCCCTGCCATGGGCAGGAATGCTTTCCACTGTCCAAGGGTGCTCCAAGCCCTGTCCAACCTGGCCTTGGGCACTGCCAGGGATCCAGGGGCAGCCACAGCTTCTCTGGGAAACATTTCCCAATGCTTCCCCACCCTCACTTGAAGAATTTTCCCCTAATATCCCATCTGTCCCTGCCCTCTGTCAGTGTGAAGCCGTTCTCCTGTCACTCTCTGCGTGTCCTAAGGGCTCAGCCACCTCTCAAGGAGACCACGCCAAATTTTATTTCCCTTTCCCAGCCTGGAGGTTGAACACCCCTTAGGAACCCAGCAGGAGCCCGGGGATGCTGCCCCACGAGCAGACGTCTGTTGGGTTGCTCGGGACTTAGCAAAGACCCCCTGGAGGTGTAAAACTGTGGAGATCTGAGTCAGCTCTGCAGTGTGGAACAGCAAAATCCCCGTGGAAGATGCTGCTGGTTTGAGCTGCTGCTGACCCAGACTAGAATCAGGAAATTCTAAAATTTCTCATCAAACACTCACGTGAAATGTTAGAGACAGATGTTCTTAGCCAGAAATGCCCGGGGTTGGTTTGTTCACCTCTGAACCTGGGAGCCTTGATTTTGGTGAGGCAGGACACCTGGGAGTGAGGGATGTCCAGTTTTAGCCAAATGCTCCTGGTACAATATCTGGGTTTACAAAGGGCTCCAAACCAGCAGAGGTCTGGCAGCAGCAAGAAAAGCTGCAGGACAGAGGCTGTGGCACTGTGCTCGTCGCGCAGGAGAATCTGGGCTGCAGCTGGGGTCAGAACTGCCTCAAATCCACGTGGGAATCAGAAGGAAATCAAGGAAAGCACCATCCTGCAGCTCACAGAGAGTTCAGCAAGGCACATCCTCCAAAGAATCCACTCCTGCCACAGCCACACGACGTCCTGCTGATCCCTCACGGCCTCCCTGCCCAGACATTCCCAAAGCAACTTTTGCAATAATCGCTCGACGACATTTTCCAGGCTTGGCTGCTTTTTTATTTTTTTTTTTATTTTTTTCCCTTAGCCACACACTCCCTTCCGAGGCATCTCTGCTGGGAGAAGAGTGCCACCTCATGACTGATGCTGAGGGTGGAAGGAGCCCCAGCAGGGACGCCGGGGTTGTGCAGGGCAGGGACAGCTCATGCCCTGGGCACCCAGCAGGTTTTCATGCAGCCCCCCGAGAGCATCACCTCCCCTCCCAAACTCGTGTTTGTGCGTTTTGCCGAGCGCAAATTAATTAATTTCTCGTGAGAGCTGACATTATGGAGGCTCTCACACAAAGTTTTTCCTGCTCTGCAAGCCCCCACATTTCATTTCAGACTCTTTTCCATCAGGCACCTCTCCTCTGGGAATTCTGCAGTTTGGGACGTGAGCACCCTCGCCTTGCTTCCCTTTTCCCCCACACTCTTCTCAAGTTCATTATTTTTTCCTTACTAAAACCAACACATTTTTCTCAAATTTTTCATCTGAGATCAATATTGCTAAACTAAGGGGAATTTAAAAGTCCTCATGACTCTTTGTTGCTTCTGTAAGTGAGGTGCAGGTATCAAAGAAACTTAGAATTTCTCTGCTCCATCACCAGTTTGGACTGTTTGAGGAAAATCTTGTCATGGATTGATTTGTCTGTGCTCCTCCAGAAAAAATTACTTTAAATATTGTTAGTTTAAATATGAAGGAGTAGAAAAAAATAACATTTTGCTGGGGTTTTTTTGCTGTTTTTTGGTCCCCTCTCTCCCTACTTTAAATGAATTCAGGCATTGAGGAAAGTGCCAGACTGAAAAGCCCAGAGCTTGAAGTGTGTTGTTCTTATTTTTTCCCGGAATAGAAATATCAGGAGAGTAGAACTGAAGCTTTCCTAAAATCCCAACCCTGCTCCTGCTCTTCTCCTTTACTGGACCCATTGCTAAATGTGGGCAGTAATTAAAGATCCCAATCAGCTTCTTCCACACCACCTCCAATAAAACCAAAGTCAATTAAAACCAAGAGAATATTAATTTTTCCAAAATGGTCACTGATCTACCAGCAGGTGTATTAATAGCCCCTGCTATTGGACAGGAGACCAAGAAGATAAATATGGATATAAAATTTGACATCACTCGAATATTAAATAGCGTTTCAGAAGTGAAAGATTTTGCATCTCATTCCCCCAGGCAGCCACTTTCTGCTCCCTCCTGCATTTCAAAAATATGCTGCTCGAGTTGTCAGATAGCCAAATATTATTAACCTGAAAGCATCAACTTAATAAATCTCATCCCATGAACCAAAAAAAAAAACAACTCAGAACAAAAATCAAAACCCACTTGCTACTCAGTGGGAGGATTTCAACAGCGCAGATGATTTTCTGTGCAGAACTGCAAGAAGGCCTGCAAAAGTTCATCAAAAATCAGAGCTGCAGGGAGCCTGGCATTGGCTGAGCCTTTTGTTATGATCAGGATATCAATAAAGCTCATTTAAATTTTAATTAAAGATCGTTGTTGTGTCAGATGAGCTTTGAGCTTAACGCGTTTAATGGTTTCCCTTAAAGAGATTTTTATAAAGGGCTTGTTCAATCACATTAAATAATGACATGAACAAATGTTTGGTTGCTTAAATTCTCTCCCACTAAGAAAATTAAAGGGGATAAGATCTACAACCCAAGCCTATCCCTTAAAATAGTCACAAAACCAGCCCAGATATTCCTCCTCCTCCCAGAGCTTGGGATTCGGAGCTTTCTTCTGCAAACCAAGGAGCTCCTCTCCCCCAGTCCTCTCGCTACTCTTCCAGGTGAAACAGAAGTCAAAAATATCATCTCTGAAAGCGGGATATCTTTAGAAAAGCTGATTTCTTCAAGTTTTCTCTTCTAAAAGCAAGTACCACCCACCCACGTGTGCCTTGTCCCAGCCCACCCAAAAGGATGCGCCGAGTTACGAAACCACCCTGGCGACCCCACTGAACTGGGCTGCTGCTTCCCAAAAATTCCAGTGATTTCAGAACCTTTCCTTGTGCTGCATTTCCAAACATCACCTCTCACCAGCATCTGCCTGGCAGGAACAAGTGTTTTATCCTGAGCTCTCTTTCATCTCCCCCTCTGCTCTGGCAGCAACCAGGCTGCAGCCACAAACCTCGAGACAACCCCCAGAATATTCGGTGGGTGATTCACAGATTTTGCTGTCAAAAAGCTCCTGATCCTGCCTTATTCCCTGGATTTTACAGCATGCCAAGCTGCGTGTTCACACTGTTTTGTCTTTAATCCTGGCGTCGCAAACATTTCCACAGGAAAATGTGACATTTTTATAAAAAGCTCCAAGTCGGGAAAGTTCAGCACGGAGCAAACCTTGGATGTTCAGCATTTTGAGGAGAGGAACAAAAGCCATCCAAACACGCAGACTGGAATTAGGTGTGGAAGAAGTGGTGGAATGGATCACACCTCTATTTTAACGAAATGTTCATCCCCCAGCCGTGACAGCACGAGTGTGCAGCAGGTACAAAGTGTCACAGAAAATGCTTCTTTGGCAGCAAGCACCATTCCAAGGAAAAGGGTTTTTCTCCCAGCCATCCCTTGGCATTAATTCCCATTAGCTGGAATTCAGCAGTGCCCAAACGAGCCTTGTTTTGGTGTCAGTCCCATTGCACAGGGTGCTGAGTGCCTGTTCCCCAGGAGAGGTGCAGATGCTGAGGGTTGTGTTGATTCTTCCACAGAAGGTTGTCTCTCCGTGCACATTCCTTCCAGGATGCCATCTTGGAAGAGCTCCTGCACAAAAAATGTTCTATCATTTTTCAAGGCCAAATGAATTTCACAGAATCCCAGAGTGGTTTGGGTTGGAAAGGACCTTAAAGCCCATCCAGTGCCACCCTGCCATGGGCAGGGACACCTCCCACTGTCCCAGGCTGCTCCCAGCCCCAGTGTCCAACCTGGCCTTGGGCACTNCTCCCTGTGCTGGGCCCCAGGGCTGGGGCAGCTCTGCAGGTGGGGTCTCACCTGAGCAGGCACAGGGACACAATCCCAATCCCTTTCCTGCTGCCCACCTGCTTTGGGAGCAGCCCAGGACACATTTGGCTTTCTGGGATGCAAATGCACATTTCTGGGCCGGGCATTTTCTATTCTTCACTTCCTACTTGTATTTTATACGTGCCCAGTTCCCATCTTCTGCCTCCCCAGCAAGGAGTGGAGAGAGAGGAACCTGCTTCTGATCCAGCCAGGATCCTCTCAGCTCTTTCCAGATCCAGCCAGGATCCTCTCAGCTCCATCCAGGTCCACCCAGGATCGTCTCAGCTCCATGCAGATCCACCCAGAATCCTCTCACCTCCATGCAGATCCAGCCAGGATCCTCTCAGCTCCATCCAGGTCCACCCAGAATCCTCTCAGCTCCATCCAGGTCTACCCAGGATCTTCTCAGCTCCATGCAGATCTACCCAGGATCTTCTTAGCTCCATCCAGGTCTACCCAGGATCTTCTCAGCTCCATCCAGGTCCACCCAGAATCCTCTCAGCCTCACTCTGGTGGCTCAGCTCCCACTGCTTAGTGAAAAACCCCACAGGACCCTTCTCCAGGGAGGCAGCAGCTGGAATCAGAGCCTGCCTGCCTGTTCCTGGATGATTGTCAAGGAATTGTGGAACAGGATGCCCGTGAACCGTGGCAGGGGAGAACACCCCATCTGCAGGATTCAGGAGGAAGCCCTTGGATTAGCAGCAGTCCATTTCTAAGAGGTCAGGACAGGTCTTCTCCTTACTCAGCACTTTGGAAAGCCGAGCTGCAGCTTCTTTTAACCAAAATTCCCATCAATCCCCCTGTGGTGGGCACCCAGTAGGAAAAATAAAGCTCTCGTGCGGTGCTGATCCGACGTCTGGGGAAGCTCTGGGTCTGCAAATGTATCCCAAGAGCCAAACACAGAGCAGGGCACAAAATCCTGGCACTTCATGTTCCAGCTGCTCTGAACTGAGCTCCCCGTTTCCGAGGGCTCCGAGTGCCAGTTCTGCAACCAGCTCCTCTCTCTCTGGTCAGACATTATTGGATGTAAGAAATTTCCCACATTTAGGCGACAGAAAAATGTGATCATCACCCAGTGGAAAATGATCAGCTGAAAAACAGCATCAAAATTCAGACACATCGGGATTTGCTGGGCACTGCCTGACTGTGAGGCTAAATGAAGGTTAAATATTGGCTGGATTGTAATTTTATGGTAAAATTGCAATTTTTCTTGTAAAATTACCACCCCTTTACAAGCAGTTTACTGAGAATGTGTTGGTACTGTTTGCTGAAAGTGGCAGCACGTTTGAGGCTGGATCAGACAAATTCCCCTGCCTCAGCGGGTACCACTTGTCAGAAAGCAAGAAATTAAACACAAATTAGCCAGTATTTAATTCCTGACAGGAGAAACAGCAACCGAGCAAATCAAACATTTCTAATTCAGCATTTTACCACTGGAAAATATCATTTCGCTGGCATTGAAATCTCCTGCTGGGGGGGAAAAATGCATTTTAACCGTTTGTAAAAGACTAAAGCGTGTCCAATTTTTCTTATTTAAGTGTTGCATTACACAGTATGTCACATTTGAAGAAGCCAGAATGCAACCAGAATGCTTTGACAGATTCAAGTTTGACTTAGCTTAGAATTTAACTTAATATCAACTCCATTATTTTTTCATGCCTGTTATTTGTTTTACCAAGAAACAGAATTGGGAGCGTCAGAAAGTTCAACTGACTTGAAATTATGGCTTCAATTTCCTTTGCATATTCATCTGTGTGCAAATGGGAGCTGATAATGTGCGTGTTCTCCTGCAGAGCTGTGATTTTATTACGGGGTGGGGTGGTCAGAGCAGCTGCTCCAGCCCACTCACTCCATGGCAATTTGGATTTTCTGGATTGAGCTGGTCCCTGCTCCCTCCTCAGCTACCACAGAGACCCCTGAGCAGCACTCACAGATGGTGTCAGCAAATAAAATCTCGAATATAGGGATCTGCTCCTCAGGCTGATTGAGGAAGAAAGGTGAAAATAGAAATATCAAATTGCACCAATTGTTTGCGAGGAAAAAAAAAAATAAATAAACCACGCCAGTTTTAACATTGAAAAAGGAAAAAGAAAACAAACAAAACCCAGTGAAAGTTAACCCCTTGTATTCTTATAAGAATAAAAAACATCTGTCCTGATTCCCTTCCTCTCCCACACAGTTCACACCCCCACAACACGAGGGTTTCACACCCAGATCCTCAGACGTGCTGAAGCTGAAGATATTTAAAATATTTAAAAGGCTCCTGTGCAGTTTTGACTTCTTTCAGGAGGTTTCGACATTGCTCAGGGTGAGATAAACATCCAATTTCCAGGTGTGCTCTGAACCAGGTTATCAGAACCCCTGGGAATTCCCCTTTGCTACCTCTGAATGAGAGATTATATATATATAAAATACGGATTTGTGAGGTGTTTGCTCAAATAAACTGAAACTACCGTGGCTTTATTGTCAGCTGTACCTAAATTCTATGATTTTATGCTTCCAGATTTAAAATACTGCAGTGAAGTCAGGGTCCAACACAGCTTTCTACTTCCTTCTTTTTAGCTTGATTAAAGAGGGCCAATTAACTCCCATGAAATGTTTCTGACACCGACTTGGTGGCACTCTGGAAATTTTATTCCAAATCTCTGTCCTTTTTTTGTTGTTGTTGTTGTTGAAAATTTTTTTTCTTTTGAGGCAATAATTTTCACACCAGGCAGAGCTGTTTAGTACAAATTTGACAGCAAAAAAAAAAAAAAATTCTAGAGGAGGAAGAGAATCTACTGCCAGCACATCTCCTGCTTTTCCATCTCAGCATGTTCCTGGTGGCACAGCAGAGAAACTGAGCCAGCAAAGCTGAGGAATTTGCCAGAGCCCACACAGTGTCTGCAGGAGAAGCGAGGGATCAAGCAGAGGGTCTTGCCTCCGAGCCTTTGGCTCGTTTTTGGTAGCCCACGTTGCTTTCTTCCTTCTCCTGAACACCCGAAAATAGCGGAGTGACAAATCCTTCAGGGTCCCAAAGGTCACCAGGGCTGAGAGCACGGCCCTGCCTCGCTGGGGATCCTTCCCAGACACGGGAGCAGGGCTTGGATTGAGTCCTGGAAATCCTCTTGGGTGTCCTGGAGCTACAAACGAGGTGCACGCTCATCCAGTTCCCTCAGTATTGGTGGCATTGGAGAGGGACTTTCCTGCAGAGGGACTTTTCACACAGGGCTGGAGGGACAGGACACAGGGAATGGCTTCAGACTGCCAGAGGGCAGGGCTGGATGGGATATTGGGCAGGAATTGTTCCCTGGGAGGGTGGGGAGGCCCTGGCACAGGGTGCCCAGAGAAGCTGTGGCTGCCCCTGGATCCCTGGCACTGCCCAAGGCCAGGCTGGACACTGGGGCTGGGAGCAGCCTGGGACAGTGGAAGGGGTCCCTGCCCATGGCAGGGGGTGGAATTGGAAGATCTTTGATTTCCCTTCCCACCCCAAACCATTCCGGGATTCTTTGATTGCAGTGATGAAGTAAAATTCTCCCATCTTCTCCCCCTTGCTCCTGACAAAGTGAAAAATCAGCTCTAAAGGTCAGTGCCTCTCCTGCTTCCTGACTGCCACAGCTCCATCACGAGCACGTGGAGGCTGCAGGAATTAATCTCAAGGTGTTGAGAACTTCCTCCACGTTTAGTTTTGGTCTGAAAAGGTTCTCGTGATCCAAATGAACCTTTTGACAAAGATGATCGAAACCTCTGCAGTGCTACCTCAGCAAAGGCTGTTATGGATACAGACAGGGCGACAGGAACTCAGCAGGAGCATCCCACGGGCACATGGAAGTCTCAGCTCCCACATGGAGACCCCAGACCAAATTCTGTCCTCCTGCACACGAGTGAAACCCCACTCACCCCAGAAATGGGGACACCCCTGTGCTCCATGCACAATTTGCTGCTGAGCCTTACTCCAGGCTGAACTGTGAGGCAGAATTCCCATGAAATTATTGAAAACAGCCATTCTTGTGTTATATCCCAGATAATTTAGTGCAGCAGGAAGTCTGCCTGGTCCTGCCGAGGGCCAGCAGCAAATTGCTGAACCTCGAAATCGCTGCGGCTGTCACAGAGGTGCAGCCACTTGTGGGCCATAATTCTTGGCCCCTCATTTCACTGAGAGCCCTTTTTCTCATCCCAGAAGTGGAATTTGGAAAGAAAAGGTGCTGTTGTAAAAAGGGCCTGTCTTGAGTAAAGCAAAAGCTGAAGGAGGCTGTCACTGTGTGTAAACTGCAGGGCTGGAAAATCACTGTACTTCAGCCCAAACATGGATTTGATACCTTGGTTCTGGAGCAACCTTTTCCCCCTGATTTTTTTTAAAGCATTTTATTTTTGATGGCCCCCATCCCAAAGGGAAACACTGCACGGTAGGAGTGCCTGACACAACCTTTTGTTGCCTCAGCTACCATGAAATCTTCAGTTAAGTGCACTCTGAGGAAATGCTTCAGGGCAGTCTGGGTCGTTACAGCAAACCCTTGTGGCCCTGCAAGACAGAGCAAAGCCGGAGCTCAAACAGCAGCAGACAGCAGGAACAAAGTGCAACCCCCAAATATCTGCACAGGGCAGCTTCTCGAGAGTAATGACCCCGGCATGGACTCTGTAATTAATTCTCATCCTTCAGAGGTGGGGGTGGAACCTTATCAGCCCATCAGCAACAGCTATGGGGAATTTATTCTGTTGTTCTCTTAGGCTGCGTGGTGCAAGCATTAATAAATTAATATACATTAATAAAACCTGTCCTTCTGCTGCAGGGAAATCTTCGGAGAGGGCATCCTGAAATAAACAGGAGCCACTGCTGGCCTTGCTCTGGGCAGGAACAGTCTGATCAGGAGCCAGTGCGTGGTCCCAGCTTATTGTAGAAGCAAAGACCTTTTTTGTTCCCATTTAAAAGCAAAGCAATAACAATTTTTAATAATAATAATAAATAATAATAAAACAACAAAAAGCCAAGCTAGCTTGGCTGCCTGAAATTAAAAGTCTGCTTCACACAATCTCCATAATTTAGTTTCACTGACTTGAGAAATCCTAACTTCCATTCTAGCTCTGAAAGTGTTTCATCTAGCTGTGGAAAAAGAGCTGGAATTAAATCACTGCTGAATGGGAGACTAAATTAAAAATGGAGATCAACATTTCAGAGGAGGGTTTGTTTTTAATGAGCTGCAAATTTAACATAGTCCAATTAACCTTCTTGATTTCTGCAGAAAATTGTCCCTCCTCTTTCCCACCAGGCAGAACATTTTTTCCTAACCAAAGCAGCAGGATCACCGAGTACTTGCTTTCCTTGTAATGAAAACTCCAAATTTCCCACTCCCTTCCAAGTGGAATTTCAGCAGTAAAGGGATTAGGAACAGATGAGTTTTAGGAATGGCACTTTCCTTTGGGGCAGCCCATCCAGGGGTCTCTGGTCGGATCAGGGAATCAGAGAACCATGAAATCATTTAGGTTGGAAAAGAACTTTCAGGTCATCGAGCCCAACCATCAACCAGCACCACCCCCACGTTCTCCGAAATTATTGTCCCAGCTGTGCCACTTCCACACAGTTTTTGGACATTTCCAGGCGTGGTAACTCCACCAAGTCCCTGGGCAGCCCCTGCCAAGGCCTGACCACCCTTTCCATGGGGAAATTCCTCCTGGTGTCCACCCTGAGCCTCCCCTGGCCCAGCCTGAGGCCATTCCCTCTCCTCCTGTCCCTGTTCCCTGGAGCAGAGCCCGACCCCCCCGGCTGCNGGTGCCAGGGGCCTCTTGCCCACCTGGGCACCCCTGGGCTCGTGTCCAGCCGCTGGCACCAGCACCCCCAGGGCCTTTCCCAGCTTTGCAGCCCCTCTGCCCAGCCTGGAGCTCCACGGGGTTGTTGTGTACGGTGCCCTGTGAGCTGCCACATTCCTCTCCCTCGGTCATTTTGAGGGAAGCAAAACATCCTTTAGAACTCAAAATCACACGGGAAATGTCACAAGAGGTGATTTTGTCACAGGGTTTGGTGTCCTGCCACCCTTCCCACCTGTGAACCGAGCAGGAAAACGGGGAAGATCTTTGTACTTCCATGTGTGCATTGCTTGGGAATTGAAATGCAAACTTGTCCTGGAAGAACAAAGAGACAAATGAAGGCTTAAATATTTGTGTGTGGCCTAAGGAAAGAGAACTGACAGCAGCAGGGAGGTCCAGAGCAGCAGCTTTCCCACATTTTTCCCTGGAAATCGTCATTCCACAGGGTCCAGGGAACCGCAGGAAGGGCAGGGAAACACTGGAGCAGTGTCACAGTGTGGTGACAGCTGGGAAATGTCTTCCTAAAGGTGGCATTATAAGTGAAAAATACAGAGAAACAGCAGTTTTCAGTCATCAGAAGGAAGAAATGAGACCTCAGGAGAGAAGGCTTGAAAGAATGAGGGCAGAATTACCTGGAAAAATCTCCACAGCCCTGAAAAATATTTGGGACATTAAACTCCCAAAGCTGGCTCTTCACAGGACCCTCCGTGTGACTTTCCATGATGCCACCAGTGCAGAGTGACAATGGGCATTCCTACAGCCTGCCATTTGTGCTCTCTAAATTTATTATTTTTAACTGTTTATGATTGCCTTCTAAATAACTGACGTGTGGCAGGCTTGTCCAGGGCCTAAATAATTTTATTTCCTAAATATTCCATGCATACTGTTCAGCTTAGTAGCACAATGCTAATAATGTGCAGTAATCAAAGCTGGCATCATTTTTGGCCTCTTAAATTCATTTCTCCTGATATTTTTGCTTGGGCAGCCGGGTTTCCCATATTTCCTGGGCAGCTGGGTTTTTCCCTTCCACTCCTGAGCATCAAGATTTCATTGCAGTGCTCCCCTGAGCTGTGGGTCTGGGATGGAGCAGGTTCCAAGCCACAGGTCCCTGCCATTCCCAGGAATTTCTTCACCCAGAGGATGCTCTGGGATGTGCACTGAGCTTGGACCAGCATCTCTTTTTGTGCCTCTGAACAAAGCACAGGATTTTTTTTGCCCTGTAGAGTGAGGTTCAGCAGAGCTGGGAAGAGAAGGTAACGAAGAAATGAATCCCAGTTATCCCAATTCCACACCAGACACTCTCCCAACATCCTCCAGGAGTTTTACTGGTGTTTGTGCATCGCCCGCCAGCCCAGCTCTCAGATCAGGGTAACTAAAAGGTGACTCCCACCTTCAGGGCAGCCAAGGGACCCCTCGGATCACGGGACTGAGGGTGGGCTCCAGCAGAGAGAAGCTTTGGTGACAATTCCTGTTACCCTGGGTTTGTGACAGCCAGGGGACAGAGGATGGCTCAGTGCCCCACACCACCTGAGACCCAGCAGCAGGTGAGTTGATGAAGCACAGGCAGAAGAACAGTGTCTAATAAAGAAATTATTATTAAAATCTTCGCTGCCAGACTGAGCCCTTCTCATCCTGCACGTGCACGGGAGGAAAGGGCGTCAGTTTCTGCACCCTAAAATTGCTTTCTTAGCTCCGCCTCGTGTGATGTCAAACCTCGTTCTGTCCTGGCGTTGGCCTTCTGACAGACAAAAAAAAAAAAAAAAATAGATTAAAGATTTGGGGAAGCAGATGAACAATAATTTAAAGATTTGGGTCCTGATCACAGCTCTTGCTCCTTCTCTGTCATTGCAGGGATGACCTGCCAGGCTCGCAGCTCCTACATCACGAGCGAGATCCTGTGGGGCTATCGCTTCACGCCCGTGCTCACGCTGGAGGACGGCTTTTACGAGGTTGACTACAACAGTTTTCATGAAACCTATGAGACCAACACCCCCGCTTACAGTGCCAAAGAGCTGGCGGAGATGGCCAGCCGAGCAGAACTGCCCCTGACCTGGTCTGTTTCCAGCAAGCTGGACCAACACGCCGAGCTGGAAACGGAGGAGGAGGAGAAGAACCAAGAAGACCAAAACGAAAGAAACGGAGACGTGGCCAACTTGGAGAACGAGTCCAAAGTGTAGAACCAGCGGAGAAATAAAGGCCACGCCACCTCCTTGATCTCCTCCCTCTCTGCTCCCTGGTTCTTTCTGCGACACGCCTTTAATTTTTTTCTCTTCCTGTTATTGGCAACCCACGGAAAACAAACGCTTCAGATGCGAAATCCCCGCCCAACTTCAACCCAGAGAGATTCCCAGACTAAGCAAAGGCGTGGGTTAAAGCTGCAACACCCATCAGGGACGGTGGAATCTCCCCCTGGCAGTGACTGATGGCACCTCTCCAGGTTTATCCACATCAACACCACAAAAACCAGTCCCTGAATGCAAAGGAAATGTACACAAGGGGTTTAAGAGGAAAGACTAATTAATGTTCATCAAAGCAATGGGCCTTGACTGTGGTTTTTAGGTATTTCAGGACAGTTTCACAGACTGGGTGACAGTGGAATTGGCCTTGCAGCTTTAAGAGGAAGGTGAGCAGAGGGACCTGCAATCCCACACGACCCTGTACATATGCCTTATGTAACTATTTCTCTCTCCATTTAGTAATAAACGCCGCATGTACAAAAGTACTGTAGTAAAGAACTTCTAAATAATGTACACAGCTGTGTAATTAATGTAGGTTTAGAAACAGAGCTCTAGAAATATTGGGATGCAAAAACTAACTACCCGTCGAGTAGGCATTTCTCTTCAAATATTTGGAGTGTAATATTGATTTGAATTTATTTTTTTTTTCCTCCCCTCTACGACTCTTCTAGTGCATGACATTTTCTTCAGTGTACCAGACTGGCAGCTATTTTAGAGTACCTCACTGTTGGCCAAACAGATCGTTTCACTCACTCTAAAAAGCCATAAGTCTGGGAGAGGGCAGGGTAGAGAATTGTACTCCTGACATACTGTGAAAATGTTTACAAATGAGGCAAAACCCTTCCCGGTTACTCTTTTTTTGGGGCAGTCCAACCGAAAAATTGAGGCTGTGGCAAACTCATGGCTACCCAGAATTTCCTGTATGCTCTTCATATAGCGAGCGTGTGTCACGTGGAGGTGTTATCCTTGATGTGCAATATCCAGGGAATCTTCTCCCTCCTCCCCACCCCAACCGTGGGATTCCAGCGGAGCAGTTTGCTACACACACAAAAAAAAAAAAAAAAAAACAAAAAAACCCACAAAAGCCATTGAAAAATGAATGTTGCACCTCAGCCAGTAGATTTCAGCAACTTCAGCTGGGAAAGGAACTGCTGGATTTCGTGTGGAGCCGGAATCCATGACATTTGCAATTTGCTGGTGCCGAGGCACGGGGGGCACAACACCCCTGGGGGTGTCCTTCCACCAGGATTCCCAGGAAAACACACGGATCCTGCCACCCACGCTCAGGGGAGCCATTCCCCAGCGAGCTTCTCCACCTTAGGGAGCTCCCTGTTGTTGTAGATCCCTGGAAAACCCTGGACATTCCATCCCAAGGGGCGGAGAGATCTCGAGTCGCTTCCACGGCAGCACCCACGGGAGTGGGGGAGCTCAGCCCCACCAAGAACAGCATTTCTGCCAGCAAAGGAGGAGAAGCTGCAGCCTTAATTTTGTTTTTTTTTTAATGCCTGCCTACTCCGGGAAGAAAGAAAACACTGAAGAGAATCCGAAGTGGTTTTTGGGGGTTTTTTTTTGTACAGAAAAATTTACGTTAAAATAAAAGAGAAAAAAAAAATAAAAATAAACCTCAGGAGAAACTTGGTGGGCAGGTGGAAAATTTGCACTGTGATATAGCTTTGGCATTAAATTCACACCTCTTTTCCTTTTTTTTAAATTGTTTTTTTTTTCTTTTTTTGCTGGTACAACTGCCCCTCGCTAATTTTCAGAGGGGGTGGCTGGTCTGGGGGGGCCTCCAGGTGAGGAGGGCACAGCAGGGCCTGGGGAAGGGAAGGGTCACACACCAGGGCAGATCAGGCTGGATGGGAAGAGGTCTTTCGGTGTCAGCGCTGACCACTTTCCCCTGAAAGGCTTTCCCAGCATGCAAGGAATGGTGCAGGATGAGGATTTTTTGGTCCCTCCACCCGGGGGTGGAGGATTGTGGCAGCTCAGTGAAGGCTGGAGACACTTCTGGGAGACAGCGCCCACTCGGCCACAGCCCTTCCCGAGCCCGTCCTTGCGCCCCGGCACCAGCGGCTGCCCCGCGCTCCGGCCCACCCATCGCCGCCCCCACGGCTCCCCACGATGGGTGCTGAGAGTTTTTAGGGCCTCCACAGCCCCCCTGGAAGCGTTGGGGCCGGGGGCGGCACGACCCCGGTGCCGCGGAGCCGTCCCGCCACAGGTGCACGAGCTGAAAGCAAAGCTTTCCCTCCGAGGATAAACCTGCTTTTCGCTCTCGGAACTCACCGGGCCGCTCCGGGAGTCGTTGCTGCAGGTTGAGGAAATTCGAGTTGGTTGGAAGAGCAGCTCAGGGCCCTGATGAAGCCGTTTATTTTTGTGTCCTTCAGCACGGAAAAAGAGACTTTCCGCCACTGGGGCATGCGCATGTGTAAGCTTTATTTTTGTGAATAGGGCACTTACAGCTTAAGGTGTGCGTGTGTGTGTGCGTTCTGTCTCTTTCTCTCTCTCCCCCTGTATTTTCTCGTCTTTGGTATCCATGTAGTACGGACTGTAAAGTTTATGAACTCTCATTTTTGTAACATAAGCTTTAAAGAAAAAAAATAATATAGAAGCCTCCAAAGCTTTCAACGGGGAAGCTTCGCGTAAACTTTGTACTAGAATGTCCCTATCAAACACCTCTATTTTTCTACAATGATTGATTAAGCAGTTTAACAATGTATTTTGTGTCGACGATTTCAACTGAATTGGTACTAAGACAATTAAGAATTGAATGCTGTTAATTAACAATGGATTTTCAAGCCGTATATCCTGAGTAGTGTTTTCATTGCCAGCAAATCATTTAACCCGGGAACTTTAGCTCTTAATCCTGAACAAAATTCTAGGAAAGCTCAATTCCCTACGGGAATATTTGTGGCAAATCACATTTAAGGGATGTGAATAACGTTAACATCTAAATGCAATTGGCTACAGAATTAATCCGGACCCATCACACCTCTATTTCATTCACTGATATATTTTGATGGCTTTTTCTTGGAGTATCTTGTGATTTCCAGGAGGAAAAGGATTTCCAGAGGTAAAAGTGAGCTCTCAGTAACCTCCTGGAGCTCTCAATTCCTTCTTCACTGACCAGAAACGCTGCTGAGTGAGAATGTGACCTTCAGCAAATACTCCAAGCTCAGGTTTATCATTCAGCAACGAACACCACCTTATCAGCATTAAAATAAATCACCAAAATTATTTTAAAGTAGCCCCCAAAAATGCAGATGTCCTGGTAGGTGTCTACAGCCGTTCTGATCTGCATCTTTTGCCCTACAACACCAAAGCCACGGGAACCATCCCAACAAAACCAGGAGGTGCTGGAAAATCCAAGAGCATCAACAGATGGTTTGAAGTTCACTTCAAGTTTTTGGTTTCAAGTCTGGGTTGCTCACGTTCCTCTGCTGGAGCTGAAGTGGCCCCTCAGACCTTCCGAAACCAGGGAAGAATGAGATTCCTGAAATCTCTGTTTTGTTTCCAGCCACAGGGCACCACTTTGGGCTGTTTAGGAGGGGGAAGGCCCGGAACCAGCGCTCTCCTCAGCCCGGGGATGTCCAAAGCCACATCCCACTTCTCCCAAAAAGCAAACCCTGCCACAAGGGCACCGACAGCTCCAGCCCCTCTGCCGAGGGCTGACTTGCTCTGGAATTCTCCCAACAGCCCAACTTCCACCTTCTGGTGTGGGAGGATCCCTGCCCCTGGCAGAGAGGGTGGAACTGGATGATCTTTAAGGTGCCTTCAAACCCAAACCATTCTAGGCGGCTACGATTCTGTAATTCTAGGATTCTGTGAAATCTTTGGGGTTTTTAATGGAAGAATGGAAAATCCCTCGTTCCCTGGGCCCAGCCTATCCCTCAAGGTATTTCTTGGCTAAATGGCAGCCCAGGTTTCTCACCTCTTGGGATGGAGTTGTTTGATCTTCGCTCTCCAGCAGAGCACAGCCCTGGGAGGCTGCACCGTGTTATTCCCAGAAAACCTGGGATAGGTTCCCAGGATAGGTTTCCCTGACCCTCCTGCCTTTTGCAGATTTGAACTGGAAGTGGTGAATTTATACCACTTCCTTCAGTTCTTTGATGTGGGTGTGAATTAGAAGCCCAACATAATTTGTCTCCCATGCACTGGGCACCTCAAACATTCCTTAGCAGCCACCACCAGAGCTTTTGGCTGGGAAACATAAAAATTTTAATATTATGATACTCCCTGTACATCAAAACACCTTTCTTTTCCGAATATCAGCCTCCTTAACAGCCAGGTTACCTCACTCAGGCACTTTTTAGGCCATAAATCAAACCTAAGACACGAGGAGTTGGCTTCTCTTCCACGCTCGTTCCCTCAGCTCCCAAACACCTGTTTGGAAACAAGCAGGTGGAGAGCAGGCAGAAATCTGGGCTTTGAGCTGTAAATAATTCCTGAAGACAAGACCTGAAAGCTGTTATTTGTTAATAGCTTCCTGCGTGGATTTTAAACTTCTAGGGTTTGGCATCGTGGAGGGGAGAGGTGGTGTCAGACGTTCACGATTCATTTTGTGGGTTTAGCTCAAGCTTCTTCCTCCCGATTTACTCCCACGGTTTTATCAGATCCTCTGGATTTCCAGAAATTATAATCCAGTGGCGACCCCAGTGCAAAGGTGCAGTTATTTTACCACTTCCACTGCCCCACTTGTTGCCTGAGGATGCTCCAAGAGTTTCCCACGGAGAGCCCACAGCCGTCAAAGCCAAAGACAGAGCTCCAGAGGGGCTCGGATCTTCCTATTGCACCTCAAGGGTGAAATCTGGTTTCTATTCCAAACAAATTCACAACTACAAACCACAGCTCTTCCCTCACTCTCCCCAGCTCACCTGTCATCCACACAGAGTAAAAACTTCAGAGTTTCAAATAACATCCGCTGCTTTTAGAGTTTTTTCAGAGGGCAGGGATGGGGAGAGCTCTCCTTATTGTTTTTCCTTTCTCCTTTTTTTTTAAATCAAAGGCAGCAGCTCCAAACTCACAGCTGAAGCTGTTTTCCCTCAAATGATTACAGGCAATCACTTGCACTGACTTCCCTGGAGAATTTTAACTGGGAGAACTGGTGGAGAATTGTTATCCCAGCAAATTTTCCTCCACGTGTTGGACTGGAGTCCTCTGGACTCCTTCCAGCTCAGGGGAGGAGCATTCCTGGCACACCAGGATCAATCCTCACAGTCACCTTCCCTGGCCACTTCTCCATCATCATGTCCCAAATTCCTCACCGGAGCATCACATCCCTACAACAGCTCTTTAATCTTCCCAAATCTTCCCCAAATGTAGCTCTGATCAAAGTGAAATGGCATTTTCTTAAAAAAAGATTACGATATCACAACGAGAAGTGTCTAATCTGAGAATATCAGGGAGATTTGGGCTGGGGAACCTTCCACTGTCCCAGGCTGCTCCAAGCCCTGTCCAGCCTGGCCTTGGGCACTGCCAGGGATGGTTCACAAGAAATACAAAAGATCCCTGGAAAGGAGGAATAAAAACGAGTTCAAAGTCCACAGATGAAGCCAACAAAATTCCTGGACACGGGGCAGGGCCGGCGGAATCAGGAGTTGGGAGCTCAGCCATTCTGAGCCATTTTTCACAGCTGAGTGTGTCATTTCTTTGACATGCACAAAATTCCTATTAATAAATATATTAAATAAAGCATGACCAAAACTATTGCTTAAAAATGTTGGCCGGACAAATCATCACCACAGAATTCCTATTAATAAATAGATTAAATAAAGCACGACCAAAATTACTGCTTCAAATTCTTGGCTGGACAAATCAGCACCATGAAATCTCCATGAGGAGAAGAGAAAAGGGAGAAAATTCATCGTTTCAACACCCCACAGAATTTTTTCCCCTTGTGAAATGCAGAAAAGTAGCTCCAAGAGAGATGGCATTGCTTTCAAACTCCCTGGATTCAAAAGAAAGAGGGAAATATTCAATGCTCAGAAACCACTGGGCCCCTTCAAGACTCCAACTTCCTTTTGTCACCAAAAATGGCACCAAAATTCCCCAACTGGCAGAGAAAAGTGTGGCTTTATTTCATAAATTTAAGTAATAAATCCCATTTTCTTTCTTAGTGGTTTTTTGTTCTCTCTTTGTGTCAGCTCTGACTGATTTGCCAAAAAATCTGCACGGCCATGAAAAGATGACCTTTCAGGAGTATTTCTTGTTTTGTAAAAAAGTCATTTATTTTAGGTCTTTAATTATTAATTACTGAGCAATCTGTGGATTAGAACTGGTAATTAAAACAAGATCAATCCAGTGAACTGTCTCAGAGAGAAAATTCCCAAAAATTGAATCCCAGCACTTCACAGATCAGAACAGAATCTTCCATTCACGGGGTTTTTTTCCCCCTCACATTTCCAAAATAAATTAATGGAGCGTTTTGCTACGAGAACAAATGTTTTGTTCATCTGGAGACTTGCTTGAAATGGGTTCAAAAAACCCATTTTTGCTCATCTTTGCAGGTAATAAACAATTTCAGGCATCAAATTAAATCGGTTTTCTTACTGTAAAATGGAATAGGCATTAATTTTTGTTATTTTAATAAAATACACTGCTGGAGGCATCTGGAAATGAAGAAACCTGCCCTTACAATGAGTCAGTCGTTGCCAGACTTTGAGCACAGATAAAATTAAACTATTCCCAATGTGACATTCTGTACATTTTCATCCCAAAAAATGGACTTGGGAAGGGTTTGGACCAAAATGTCAAGGACCCACTTGGGATTTAGGAAGTGGAGGCTCAACTTCCTGCTGGAACTGACTCAGAGAGGCTTTTTTAATCTTAGATTTTCTTAAATCTGGAATTGCAGAAGCTCAAACCACGTCTCCTTCCTCGCCTGGCAGGTTCCACCCAGCAGGGAACAAATTATCAGTCAAAGAGGAGGAGGAAAAAGCAGAAAAGAAGGAAAAAGGGGGGGCAAGGGGAAAGAGGAAAAAAGAAAGAGAAAAGGCAAAGGAGGGGGGGAAAAGGAGGAAAATAAAAAAAGAAGAAAGAAAGAAAAAGAGGGAAATGGAAAATGGGGGAGAAGGGAATGGGGAAAAAAGAGAAAATGGGAAAAAAAGAGAGACATGGGAAAGAAGAAAAATTGGAAAAAAAGGAAAGGGAAAGAAGGGGGGAAGAGGAAAAGTGGAAAGAGGGGAAAAATAAAAAGGGAAAGAAGGGGAGGGGGAAGGGGAAAAGTAGGAAAAGAGGAGAAAAAAGAAAAGGGAATTGGGGGTAAAGGGGAAAGGGAAAAAGGAAAATAGGCAAAAAAGGGGAAAGGAAAGAGGGGAAGAGAACAAAAAAGAAAAACTCGTTCCCAGAAGAGTAAGAAATAATAACATATAACCAGATATCAAACTCATTTTTTCTGCATTTCTGCCTGAATCCCAGAAGTTGAATATTAACAGGACTAGGTTAGGAAACTTAAGAAATTGTATCTGCCTTAAAACACTCACAGAGAATATTACGAATAAAGCAGTAAAATTTTGCTAATAAAAATTAATAAATAGTTATTTTATTTATAAATAAATATTATTTTATAAATAATTAATTAAAAATAATTTTGCTAGTAAAAAATTTGCTCAAAACATCTTAGTAAATCAGCAGGAAGCAGCAGAACCCTTCCAGGGAAGGTGTGGTCACCTCGTTGCTGCCCCTGCACTGTCCTGCCAGCTAAGAGCAGATACGAGGCAGAAATAATTCCAATACACCTGGAAACGGGTGAAGATCAGAGTATTTCATTTAAAAAGCACATAAAAATGAGGTATTCAGAGAACCAGTAAAAGAAAAAACTGCATGGAAACGTGTTCTAGGAAAAGAATTAAAATGAGATGGTCTCAGTCTCTGGGACATTTGAAAGCTGCTTTTCCACAGCTGCAGGGAGCATTTGCTCACATGATATCCATGTTTATTTCCCTTTACACCTTCTCTAAATGTTACACCACCAGATTACCGTGTAACACTACAATCAGCTTTCAAACGGTATAGCTTTAAATGTGCTTTATAATCGGGAAAATTTTAATTTTAATTTACCAGAACTCATTTTCTCAGTGAGAACTCAGCCTTTTATTCTGTCCCTTGTCCCTTGTCTCTCTGGTCCTTGTCCTACACTAAATCCTGCCCATCCTCTGGGCCACATCCCAAGGCCAACCCCTGCTCCTCATTGCTCAAATTCTTTAGAATTTACCTCTGAAAAGCCCATGAGAATGAACTCTAAACCTCATTTGATCATTATCTGGAGTGGCATAAACTGAATTGAAGCCGTTTAAGTTTTGAGTGAAGTGCCACAAACTGATTCTGTGCAATCAAACAAATCCACTTCAAATTATTCCAGCAGCTAATTTAGATGAATTTCCTAAGCAGACAAGTCTCAGCTACAAAGAGAGGCAGAGATAACAGAAAAATATGGAGAGAAAAGGCAATAATGCAGCAATTTTTTGTTAAATTAGATAAGGCTTCAATATCAGCGAATACCATTATTAAGGTTTTTGTAACAGTCACCAAAAAAGTAGAAGTTTCAAGGAGGAAAATCAAATCTATACATAAAATTATAGAGTTTATCATTTCTGGGGAGTTATTCTCCAGTGCAGAAGACAAACAGGAGGAAGAAAAGAAGACTTTTGATAATAATATAGAAATTTGCATTTGAATATAAATTCAGTTAAATTTTTGGGCCGTAAGTCCGAGTGGAGCTGTAGGAACAGACAAGGCAGGGCTGGAGGAGGGAGAGGGATTTGAGTTTTCCCCATGTCAAAGGACGGGATGGGACAGAAATGGGGACAGGTGGGGAGAAGAGAAGGGATCCAGGACAACAAAGAAGCTCCCGCAGCACACTCTGGAGGGACTGGGAGAAATCTCCTGCAGAAAAACTCGGGGGAAAGCTCCAGAGGGAAAATCTGCAGGGGATGGCACTGCAGAAGCGCAGAGGGACGGAGCATCCAGGGGGTTTGGCGTTCCAGGGGCGAGCCCGGGGCACCATCCCGGGATTTTCCTGCAGGGAAAGCTCCCGCATCCCTTCTGCTCCAGGGAGAGCAGGGGCCGGGGGCAGCACGGGGAGGCGGCACCGCCGAGCGAGGGGCAGCGGGAGGGAGACGCGGAGAGCGTTCGTGCTGCGATAATAAAATGTCACCAAACCCACACGGCCCGGGAGACAAGGAGGACACAGAACCAAAACGCGGCTCAGGGAGCAGCCAGGAGCCCTTCCAGGGCAGGGGAAGGATGAGCAGCAAAGGAAGAACACAGAATCAAAGGTCCTTTTAGTTTTTCGTGAGCTGTTTCTTCTGTTCTCCAAAATTCTGGCTGCTTTTCAGCTTTTTCCAAACGCTGAACATTGTGGGTTCTTTGAAAGTTTGCTTGAATTGTCAGGCCAGAGGTTGAACTTTATCTGAGCTACAGGAGAGTGTTGGGCAAGGCAAAGATGGATTGGAGAGAAACCTGGCAGCCTGAGAATCAATAATTGTCACAGCAGACAAAGCTGAGGGCTTAAATAATATTTAAAAATTAATAACTGGAGGGGGTTGGAACTGGATGAGCTTTAAGGTCTTCTCCAACCCGAACCATTCTGTGATTCCACAGGAGTGGAGGTCAAACTCCTACAGAGCACCACATCCGCTCTACACTGAATATTCAGATTGAATGATTCAAATATTCTTGATAAATTCAAATATTGGATTCAAATATTCTTGATATTCAAATAAATTCAAATATTGGACTCAAATATTCTTGATAAAAATCATGAGAAATGGGTAAGAACTCGAGCGAATTCCATGCACCAAAAAAAACCCCTCAATCCTGGGATTGTGAATCATTACAACACAAACCAAGCCCCACACCTGAGGTCTAATGCATATAAAATATAAATACCTGAAAATCAGGCTCTGAGATTTATTTTTTGGGGGGAAAAAAAGAAGAGGAGAAACAGACTTTTCTATTATTCAGTCCCCTGCTGGTATTAAAGAACTGAGTGCACTCAGATATAGTTTTATATGATCTCAAACAGATTCTTAATCCCTTCACACCCAATTTTACATCACATAAATTCACTCCTGGAAAAACGACAAGGATGGCAAAAAGAACCACTAACTTTTCATGGGAAATTATCACCTTGCCCCAAAACTCTGGGAAAAGTTGCCTTTACATAAAGAAATCACGAACCCACACCCTCCAAACAACAGGAATTTGTTATTTGCATGAACACAGCGATGTTGCTGCTAAATGTTTTGCTAAAATGTGCTGGAAGAAGAACAAGAAACCAGCATTTTTATCAGCATTTTAATCCTGTTTTTTTTTTTTTTTTTTTTTTTTTTCCCCTGGGAATTGAAGTTCTTGTGACACCAAATGAGGAGATTTGGTGTTCGGGAGCGGAGTCGTGCGTTGAGGTCAGGGCTGGGCACGGATTCCTTTCCCAAATTAGAGGCTGGCAGTGCCACCAGAGCTGCTCAGCACGCTGTGGGATGGCCTCAAACCCTTCTGCCGTGGTGAATATCACATCCCCGGATTCCAGGGAGCAGGGTGGGCTGCAGAGCTGCTCCGTTTGCTCCCCCCTGAGCAATTCCAGCCTCATTCCAGGGCCAGGCTGCTCCCCGTGCCCACGGGATCGCCAGGGCAGCCCCTGAGGGAGGAGGTTATGCAAGGAGCAGGAGCCACCAGCAGAGCTGGTGAAATCATTCCGGCTAAATTCAGTTTATTTGGAGCAACAGCAACAAAATAAAGGAAATTTTGCTGGTTTGGAAAAGTCCTGGCGGTGAACAGCAGGAAATGCAAGGAGATTTTACGTGGAACAATTCATTTCTCAGGGGTTTTTTTTTAAAGTTTGGTCTTGTTCTGATCCATGCAAATTGATGTTTTCCTCTAAATGTCTCAAGATTTGGAGTACTTGGAAGCGTCCATGCTACCACTGGTTCACAATTTACCTTTTTCACATGGAATCATCAATGTGGGAAGGACCTTCAGGATCACCCAGTGCCACCCCAGCAGCACCAGCATCACCCCAAACCCTGTCCCCAAGGGCCACATCCAGACTGCTCCTGAACACTCCCACAGACAGCGACTCCACCACCTCCTTGACATCCTGGATTTTTATATTAACACTGAAAAGGAGAGGAAAGTGGGGTTTTTGGGTAAATGTTTCTCCTGTAAAGTGCAAATCAGTCAGAGAGGCTCAAATCGTGCAAAGAGATTTAACTCTGACCGGGAAGCAAAGAGGGAACTCTCAGCCAGGCACTCTTCCTTCAGCTGCACTTCATGGAAAAATCCCCGTTACCACCCAGGCCAGCCAGGTGTTCCCTTTTCCACTCATTTTTTTCCCCCCCCTATATTCTCATCTTGTCTCAAAAACTGGAAAAAACCCTGTCCTTGCCTATTAAAAATAATAATTGCATGAGAAGGGTGGATGGATTTCACAAGGGTTTTATTCCTTTCTTTTCTTACATTCTTCACTTCTTTTGAGCTTTGTCCCCTGCGCTCTCTTCCCGTCACGTTCCACTCTTGACTGACGTGTCCAAGTGCTCCTGCTCTCCACCCTGGATCAAATCCAGTCATCTGATACAGCAGCTCAGCTGTTTCTCCCAGGTTTTTCCTCTGCCGTGGGCTTGGCCAGCTCCAGAAATCTCCCCTTGCTAAGGGACCTGCGGCTCTAGAAAGCTGCATTTTGTATTATTCCATTCCTGCAGTGGCACGACGGAGAAGCATCCCCTGCAAAGATGCCTTTGCTATTTTTGCAAATCCTCCCAGCAGCGTTTGTGCTCTCAGGTTTCCCCCCCCGGGCGGCTGCGGGATTTTTTCGATGTCTCCTCATTATTAATAGCTGCTCCTCCTTCGTATCCCTTACCTCAAATCCACTCTCGGTTATTTCTGTGCTGACAGTTGCAGCCTCTGCACTTTATCTGATCCATCGAGTGTGTCCTTCCCCTCCTGGAATTCTGTTCTGATGAAGCATCGTGGTCCGAGTTAGAACTTTTGCCTTCCCCTCCACCAGAAACAGCATAAATTCCACTTTTGCGGCACTGGGGCTTTTAAAATTCCCTAACATCAAAACATCTTTTTGGTTTTCCCAAGTTGTGGAATTCAGCCTTGTGAAGTTTCTTTGCTCACAGTACACCCAGACAAAGAACTGCTGGACTCCAATTTCCTGTTCCTTCAGCAGAGTCTTGCGAGCTTTTCCTTTGTCTCTGTACTTGAGACAAGTCACAAACTCCTCGGCACAGTCCCTGCTTCCACAGGGAATGAGCAGGGACGCCCATCCAGCAGAACTGTAAGAACTTGCCTTATCTGCTGGGTCAGTTTGTGCCCATAAATCATTCAAACACAGCCAAAAAGATGAAAGACCGAAACAACCTTTTATAAAAAGCTCCCTTACCACAGATTTTTGCAGCAGGGTTTGCAACTCAGGACAGAAGAAGTGAAGGAGTTTGTCTGAAGCTTCATTGTCAAGATCAGCTCAGAGCCTTGACCTTCCTCCCACACCCACAAATAAAAATCAGGGGTGACCATCGCTCCAGAGCAGAGGGAAGGGGCTGCACACCCTGAATTTACTCTCCCCATGATGAGGGGATGTGTCCAGAGACATTTCCTTTCACAGGATCATGGAAAGGTTTGGGTTGGGAGGGACCTCAAAGCCCATCCAGTGCCACCCCTGCCATGGGCAGGGACACCTTCCACTGTCCCAGGCTGCTCCCAGCCCCAGTGTCCAGCCTGGCCTTGGGCACTGCCAGGGATCCAGGGGCAGCCACAGCTTCTCTGGGTACCCTGTGCCAGGGCCTCCCCACCCTCCCAGGGAACAATTCCTGCCCAATATCCCATCCATCCCTGGAGCCCTCTGGCACTGGGAAGCCATTCCCTGTGTCCTGTCCCTCCAGCCCTTGGAAATTGTCTCTCTCCAGGTTTCCTGCAGCTCCTTCAGGCCCTGCAAGGCCACACTGAGCTCACCCCAAAGCTTCTCCTCTCCAGGCTGAACAATCCCAGCTGTGCCAGCCTTTCCTCCCAGCAGAGCTGCTCCATCCCTCTGCTCATCCTGGTGCCTCCTCTGGGCTCTCTGCAGCAGCTCCACGTCCTCCCTGTGCTGGGCCCAGGGCTGGGGCAGCTCTGCAGGTGGGGTCTCACCTGAGCGGGGCACAGGGACACAATCCCAATCCCTTTCCTGCTGCCCACCCTGCTGGGGATGAAGGCACAGGTAAGAAATATTCTGTCCTCCTAAATTAATACCTGAGGGGAAATCACACGAGGTGTGTGTTGGATTAAACAAACATCATCCCAGTTAATAAATGCATCGTCAGTGTCCCAGGCCAAACCAGATTTCATTAATGTTTTCCCTTAAGAGAACACCCTAAAGTGAAGTTAAACCAGCTAAAAGTGAAAAGAATCAAATGCTGAGGCACTTGTTTTAATTGGCTTTCACTTCTGCAGCCTCAATGCAAAGCATGAGGCCCATCAGAACTTGGAAAGCTGCTGCTTCTAAACATAGGCTCAGAATTTGGGAGTGCTGAGGGCTGGCAGAGCAGCAGCTAAAATTAGACCTGGCCAGCCCGTGTCAGATGTGTCAAGAACCCATTGCAACTCAAATATTTTTCATCTTTTTCAAGTAGGCCCTTCCAGCCAGCCACACTGAAGTTTATTTCACATAATGATGCAGAGTTACTGCTCAGAATTTTCCCGAACTTGAGGGAAAACAAGTCGGGAGAAATGGGCCTGCTCAGATCTGCTTTTTCCTGCTTCTCCTGTTACCCCTCTGAAACCCTGGTGTCCCTTGGCTGGATTTTAAAACACGCCTGCTCCAGCTCCCAGCTGTGGGAGTTTGGCCAACGTTCGAAAAAGAGGGACAAGGAGCTTTTTCTGTGATGCAGCTGGGGCTGGAGGTGGATTTTGGGGCAGGACAGGCCCTGGGGAAGGCCTTACACGGACTCAGAACAGGATCTCCTGCAGGATCTTCCCCCCAGCCACAGCAGCACCCAAATTCCAAAGGGAGCAAGGATGGTTTAAGCAGCTTTTTGTGCACTTTTTGTGCCTGGAAGTAGCCAGGAAGTTTCTCCTAACCTTCAATAATTAGGATTGGTGCCCCTAGGGCTGAGGGTGCCTGTTCTCTTCAGCGTGTTCATTTTGATTTGCCATTATCCACCAGCTCTCCGCTGCTCTTCCAGCCCTTGGATCCAGTGGGACTCATGGCAGTGAGTTACAGCACATGCAAAAGTTCTGATTTTCCCACTCTCAAATTCGATTCCATTTCAACTTCTCAAGCAAAACAGTTTCACCTCACAAAGGCAGAGGTGTGTAGAAGGCCTGACTACACCCCCACCAGGTGTATTTTTAATTTCTGCAGGGGTTTTTTTGTGTCTTTTCTCATTAAATAATCAACCTGAGTCTTCCCAGTCTCCATCCAGGAGAGCTTTCCCATTCCCTTCATCCTTTCTTCTCCGAGTCCTTCCCCCTGGGCCTTTCCATGGAGCTGCAGATATCCCACGTGCCATTCCCTGGATTCCAGCCCTGGGGAGGCTTCTCAGGTTTCTCACAGCTTTCACGAACTTTGTCCCAGTTTGCCACGTCATTTATGGGATCTGCCATCACCCTCTTCCCAAATGTCTGGTGAGGATACAGAAAATGAGCAAAGTCTGGATTTTAGCACTTCCCAGGAGGGAAAATTTAACACAGCTCTGCTTTGCACCAGGACAGGTTGTGTGTCCCGAGTTTTTTTCCTGGGCAATCCTTTTTCCTTAGGAAATTTCCAATTTAGGGAGAAAAGTTCTCTCAGCCATTTTCCCATCTGGAAAACAAAAGGCTATAAAGACAAAAAACTAAACAGAAAATGGAGAAATAGTTGAAAGAAAAATTAAAAAGAATTAATGGAGCATTTACAGGTTCAGTAGAATCTAAATAGAATTACAGAGGGAAAAAAAAGCAACAACAAAAAAAAAGGATGTTCTTTCCTTCCTCAGAAGTGAGACTAAAGAAAAGGGTGGGGGGAGAAAAAGACCTGTAAAGGAGTAAAAATAAGTAGAAAGAGTTACAAGGATTGAAAAGAGAGAGAAAAAAGAAAAGCAAGAAAAGCAGGGAAAGATCAAGAAGGGAATCAAGAGGGTTATAAAAAAGAATCTTTTCATGGAAGGGAAAAGAAGGAAAATACCTGAAAAATCAGTGAAAATGAAGTCAAAGCACTGCAGGCAATGGGAATGGGAAAGGAAAAGTAGGGGAAAGGGAAGGAGAAAGCAAGGAAAGGACCTGAAAAGCAGAGAAAAGTCTCTTAAGTATTGAAAAGGATAGGGAGTGGGAATAATAGCATGAAAAGAAAGGAAAATACAAGAATAGAAAAGCAAGGAAGGAAAAGAAGAGGGGAAAATGAAATTACCCAGAAAAAGCATGGAAGAGATGGCAGAAAAATGGGAAAGAAATCAAAGCAGGGAAAAGCAGGGAGGGGATGGAAAAATGAGCAAAGGGAAGAAGAAATACACCTGGAAAACATTTGGAAAAAAGTGGAGAAGGAAGGGGGAAGAAGCTTGAAAAGCACTGAAGTGAGGAAAGGAAGCACAGAAATACCTAAAAAGTAATGAAATAATGGGGAAAAAAGAAGGGGAAAAGAGAAAAGATTGGAAAGAAGAGGGGGGAAAAGACTTGAAGGGAAAGCAAAGAGGGGGGAAAGCAAATGCAAATCAAAGGTGGCAAAGGAAGAGGGAAAGGCAGGAAAAAAACAAGCAGGAAAGATGGGAAAAGAAAATACAGAGGAGAGTAATGAAAATAAAGGGGGGGTTGGTGTTGAAAGATCCTGAAAAATGAATGGAAGAGAACAGAACTCTAAGGAAAGGGGGGAAAGTCAAAGCAGGGAAAAAAACTGAAAGCACCAAGGAGAAAAAGGTGAAAATGGAAAGAATTGGGAGGAAGCCAAAAGGGGAAGAAGGAGGGAGAGGAAAGGAAGAGCGGGGAGGGGGAGCAAGGAAAACACGGAAAGAATGACAGGAAAACAAATGCAGAGGAGACTCAGGAAAGCTGGGAAAAGAGAGGAAGAGAATAAGCAGCAAAAGGAAAGAAATACAGCAAGAAGGAAAAGCAGAAAGACTGGGAAAGCAACAAGGGAGAGAAAGCAACAGGGCAGAGAAAGCAGGGAAAAGCAGTGGGGAAAGCAGGGAAAAACAGACATGGAAAAAGAAGGAGAAAAAAGCAAAGCAGAGGGAAAATTCAAAGCAGAAAGATGAGAAAAGGAGGGGAAAAAATGTGAAAAGGGAGAAAAAGTGTAGGAAGGGGGAGAAGGGTTGGAGCGGAAAGCAGGAAAGGGAAGGAGAAGCACTGAGAAAGGACAGGAATTTGGGAGGGGGGAGAAAAGGCCTTGAAATGTTCCTGGAAAGGGAAATGAACGAAAGCTTCAACTTAAAAAGCAAATGGAAAGGGTGCTAAAATTCTTTTAGCCAAGCTTACACTGCTGGACTTCTTCTTCTGACAGAACTCCATCTCTGTTCCCATGAAGGAACTCTGTGACATCTCTGCTTTTCCAAGCCCTGGCTCCTGAGATCCCTGGATTTCTCCTCGCAGGTCACTGAGGCTGTGACACTGAAACTTTGAGAACTTCATTCCCAGGGAATGGGCACGGCCCCGAGGCTGCCAGAGCTCCAGGGGCGTTTGGACAGCGCTGCCAGGGGTGCCCAGGGTGGGGTTGTTGGGGGGGCTGGGCAGGGCCTGGATGATCCCTGTGGGTCCTTCCCACTCAGGATATTCCACGATTGAATTCCCTCGGCTTATTCCTGACTCCAAAGGTCTCCAAAATGGGAATTTCCTTCGAGTACAAATAGTTTAGTTCAATGTGCGCCGTTCAGAACGAGCCTTTCTTCCTGCCTTGGGTTAAGGGAACATCTTCATCATCATCATCATCATCGCCACCATCCCCGCAGTCTCACAATTATTAATTCCACCTACCAGCTGCTGGTATTGATGGGAAGGAGTCCTGGATTCCTGCCTGAGCTGCTTGGCAGGAAAATCTGAAGGAAAAGAGAGCTTGGAAACACGGCAGGAAGTGGCAAAGATGTCCCCAGCTGGGGAAGGGGAAGAGAGATCCTGAAGAAAGATTTTTTTTATTTTATTTTCTGCTTGAGATCTTCCGTATGTTTCTTTAGAACGAACAAACTCTGTATTTAGTTTTCCATATATCATTTTCCAATCATTAACTCACTGGTTTTGGACAATCGACATCCATCAAATCCATCTCCTTTCTCAAGGGGAAGCCTCCAGGAGGGGGATTTGGTTATAAATTTCTCCTACCTTAGCCATACTATTATTTTATTGCTCAACACCACAAGCAACACCCATAAATCCTGAAGTTTCAAGAAACTGTTGATATTCCTGTGATTTTCTGAGAGATTCGTAAGCCAGGGCTCAGCAGGACTCAGTCATCACACAACACTGGATTTGAGAAGTTTTTAACCCTCTTTTTACAGAATCAAAGAATGGTTTGGGTTGAAGGGACCTTAAAAATCTTTTATTTCCACCCCCTGCCATGGGCAGGGACACCTCCCACTGTCCCAGGCTGCTCCAAGCCCCAGTGTCCAGCCTGGCCTTGGGCACTGCCAGGGATCCAGGGGCAGCCACAGCTTCTCTGGGCACCCTGTGCCAGTGTTTTACCACTCTCGTGGTAAAAAATGTCTTCCTTACATTTCACCTAAATCCAGCTCAATGCTGAAAGCCACTCCTCCTTGTGCTGTCCCTCCATGCCTTGTCCCCAGTCCCTCTCCAGCTCTCCTGAAGCCCCTTTAGGCACTGCAAAGGACTCAAAATAGTCTCACTGGAGCCTTCTCCAGGCTGAACAGCCCCAGCTTGTGATTAACTCTGACGCTCCAGAACATCGACCATAAAACATTGTGAACAGCAACTACGAACTCCCTCAGGTCTGGGCAGATCCCATAAATTTGACAGGGCTCCTGTGGAGAACTGCTGAAATCAAATCAAGGGCGTCTTCATCAGTGAGGAAGGAACAGCTCAACAGTAGTCACGAGGGGGAGAACTAAAATCCAACTGCAAATTTCCCACATGGAGTTGTTTGTGCAGAACCCCACAAAAACAGGGATATGGAACAGAAAACCCCTGTTTGACCAGGTGCCTTCCTTGGCTGGGCAGGAATTGTGCAGTTTAACGTGAATCATTTCAAGTAAAATATCACAGAATCCCAGGATCCCTGGGGCTGGAAAAGCCCTCCCAGCCCATCCAGTCCCAGCTGTGCCCGATGCCCACCTTGTCCCCAGCCCAGAGCTCTGAGTGCCACCTCCAGGTGACACCTCCAGGGATGGGGACTCCAAACCTCCCTGGGCAGCCCCTGCCAAGGCCTGACCACCCTTTCCATGGGGAAATTCCTCCTGGTGTCCACCCTGCGCCTCTCCCGGCCCAGCCTGAGGCCGTTCCCTCTCCTCCTGTCCCTGTTCCCTGGAACAGAGCCCACCCCCCCCGGCTGCCCCCTCCTGTCAGGGAGTTGTGCAGAGCCACGAGTTCCCCCCTGAAAGAATTCCAGTAAATAAATTATCCAAAAGTCAGGCTAAACACAAACTACCCTCAGGAGATCAACTCTCGGCAGTAACTCTACTCTGCAGCCACTTCCTTGTGTAATTTTGACCAGAAGGACTCTTCCTTTCTATCCAGAAATTCCACAAAATGATCCTGTTGGGATGAATTTGGTCTAAAAACCAGCACAATACGTTCTGTGTCACCAGGTTGGAGTTTTCACCAACTCCCTCATTAGAAAGGATGTTCCTGATGAGTTTCAAAGGAAATTCTTCCACAGAGGATCTTCCAAAGTCTTTTTTTTTCAGTTGTCCAGGATAAAATATAAGCGCATGGGCGGTGTGATGAAAACAAGGATGGCAGAGTGATAAATAATGGAGACGAGTCACATTTGCAGGTGAATCCAACCCTTGTGGCATCCAGACACCACTGCACTTACAGGATGGAAGCCTAAATCCTGGCAGAGCAGCCATTCCCAAAGGACTGAGCAATCAGGATGGAGAATCATCTAAATTTACAATCTTTTAATGCAAAGAACTGAGGCTGGAAGGTTGAAAACTGCAATCCTGGGAGGGATAAACAGACAAGGAAGCGAGTGAGAGGTTCAAGGAGGTACCTGCACCTCCTGCACGCACACAGCAGGACTGGCACCACTCCCAGGGCTGTGTGCAGCAATTCCAGCCTTTAGAATGGGTTTGAAAACATCTGAAGTTTCAGAAGAGCTGTAAAAGCTTTACAGTTGAAGGGTTTAAGGAGATTATTCACGTTAACATACTTTTATGTGGAACAGTTTCAAACTGGAGTCGTTACTCGTCGTTCTGCCGGGCTCTGGTGGCCACCAGCTGTAACTCAGCAGTCCTAGAAGCGAAGGAGGACTGGGAGCCTGGAAAATAACCTGGCTGAATCACTCCAGGGACACGGAAAAGTCCTCCCACTCGGCAGAACCTACAGGAAAATCAGCTTTTTCAAAACTGTTCCTACTGCACCCAAAGCCAGGGAGCTGGTGATGCAGGAGGAACTAGGCTGGGTTCTGGGGATGACGGCATGCCAGTCCCAAAATCCCATTCCACGGCCTCAAAACCAGCTCGTCTGGGACAGGGAGGAAGCTGCAGAGCTCATCAGAACACTCAGACTACCGGGTGAGAATTAAAGAACTCAGACTGCAGGCACAGTCCATGAGAACCAAGCAGAGCTGCGTTCACACATCAGCGATTTGCAGACCTCGCTGGTTTTCAATTAAAAACTCCAAATTAGCTGTTACGCCTCCAACCTTTACTTTCATATTTTTAAGTCTGTTTCAATGTATCTGATATTTACATATTATAGTATAATTATACCTACCGTACCATGGCTTGGAGTAGGTTCATTGCATAGGAAGATTTACTACGTTTACATTATTTTTGTTTGTTTTTCTTAAATTACTCTTTTCTTTTTTTCTTCTTCTTCTATTTTTTTTTTTTTTTTCCTTTTTAAAAAGCACAGTAAAGAGTCTGAGGACAAATTATTCAACTGTTTATCATACATAAGACTGCATGACTATAATACAAAGGGCTTGTCTTTTCATTTAACGTTACAATATACACAGCAAGTCCGGACTAGATCTTACAATCTGAACACAGGTATTTAACCTTTTCCATGCTGTTTATGTTTACAATGCACAGAAGTCCTGTAACCAAACTGTGTAGTAAAGCACACAAAACTGGACTGTAACATAACACAGTATGCAGAAGCACTGGATTTTATGATTATTTTTTGTTTTTGTTTTTTTTTCTTCTTGATGTAGAGGTTGTTTCTTTGAACTGCTTTAGGTTTGGTGGGGTTTGTTTTTTTTTTTTGGCGCTTGCTAAGGGGTGGCAACCGGCGCGCGCGGTGTTACCCAGATTCCACATTACCCTTATATTCCTAGACAGCAGTAAGAACTGGATTCCTTTTTTTTTTTTTAATATTGCTAAACTCAGCATCCTTTCCTAAGGTGACAGCCTTCCAAATCCTGTAAACTTCTCTGAATTACTGAGCTTCAAAAGAAAACAAAAAAAAAAAAAAGAAAAAAAAAGGGGAAAAAAATAAAAATCTGCTTTCATCCACAGGGTTGATGTGTCGGTACAAAAAGAAATATTTGATTAAGAAAACCACGATTTACAAAAAAATGCTAATCCCAAGGATTCGTTCCCATTTGAATGGTAGTCAGCTGCTGTGTTGCCACTGTGAGTATAAAAAATTCCACCTTTTCGACTGAGGAAACGACTTGGCCGCATGGAATTGACCGTTTGCTGCTAAAATTAACTTTTCCAAGGGCTTACTGGCAGAGGTAGATCACTGCTTCTGTAAGAGAGGATGGGCAACACTGTTCATCTGGGCTGGGCAAGCAAAGAATTCACCTTCGTTCTTTCACCAAGGTTGTCTGGTTTTTCTTTCACGCAGCTTTTTTTTTTTTGTTTGTTTCTCTGTTTTTTCCTTTTCCCACAAAAAAAAAAATCTCTTGGATGGGCCCGTAAATTTTGCAACTGCCAAGCTGACTGTGTTATATTAAGGCAGCGTTACCCAAAAATTAGGCACCTGTTAATTACAGCCTGCTAACCTCAGGTCTCCCGTGAGGGTTTTGCTTTACTCAGCCTATTATTTTTGGACCTGTTCATGCAATCAAGGTCTTGCCTTCAAGTTTACAATTATGTTAATAAGGAATACAAGAATCAACTGCTGGTTTCATAGCTTCTGGATCTAGTGTCCCTTTTAACCTTCAGAAGCCTGAACACACTGATAATGTAACAGATGTTATAGTCTCCAAGTAGATGTCAATCTATTATCTTCAGTACACAGATTGCTGTAAATGTATTGGCTATGAATTCAACAACAGTTCCAGTTTTGTTTAAGCAATAGTACAGCCATAATTTTTCAACTGACATTTAAAAATGGTCTAGTTACACCTTGTGTCAAAGTGCAGAACTGCTACATTATTGGTTACAGACATCTATGTGCTATAAAAACAGCTTTGGTACAATAAATTATCAAAAAAGAAAATAAATTTTTGTAAAATTCACAGCATAATTGTGAGGCAAAAAAGCAGTCACATAAAATTCTGCATTTTTTTTTTTTTTTTAAAAATGTTCAGGATGAACAGAAGACGTCTTTGTGCAGAAGTAATGGTGGAGAAAACCACGTGCCGAGAAAAAAAGCAAAAGAAAAAAGTAAAAAGCAGGAAGGGACACAGTTGTAGCTATTTCCATCAAACGCAAACCACTACTCCTGTGACCTTCAACCAATAAAGGAAGTCAACTTTATGACACACGCAAAGTGACCTTGCAATACCTTACAATAAGTGGGTCACAAAAGTCTATTTTAAAAGAAAGGCCTCTTGAATTACCCATTCTCTGTGTTTTCAGCATTAAGGACTGTCTGCAAAAGCATGTCCAAAAGTGATTGCATCTGAAATGGTAGGCTCTTCTAACTTAAGAGTCCAAATCCATAAGGCCAAAGGTTATCCCAAAGACCACCACTTAGACCTCCCCAGGACTGGCCAGGACCGACCCGTTGATTGCTTCTCAGTGCACCTCAGTTATGAAACCAGTCAGATTTCCATCCTAACTGCCCGTGGGCTCCCAAAGGTGGCACCCACAGAATTCCCATCACAATTGCTGCTTTGATCCTCAGTAGATTCAGAAAAGGAGAGTTCTGCTCACCGCCACTTCGCATGCTCAATGTGCCTCACAAACTCCGTCACAACCGTCCCTTTTTACAGCTGAAGAATAATATATTTGTGTAATCTGAAGGTCCCTCTTTCTTACAGTACTGCATTTCTGTGCCCATGGTTGTTTGGGGAACTAAAAAAAATATATATATTACTCACTCCCCCTCCCACCCAAAAAACTTCAAAGGGCCTTTTTTTAGAAATCATGTGCAATGCCTTTAAAAAGAAACTAGTTTGCAACTATGACTAACATTTGAACAATAACCCCTGTTGAATGAGAGCAAAAAAAAAAAAAAAATTAAAAACAAAAATATCAAAACCCCTCCCCAAAAAAACCAAACTATGACTAGGTTGTGGCAAGTTAAAATGGGGGAAGCAAAAGGTGAACACCACTAAGCTATCTGTTAAGGTGGGTCCAGACATGGCTCTTAAAAAAAAAAAAAAAACAACCAAAAAACCTCCCCCCAGCAAAAAAAACCAACAAAAAAAAAACTTCATTGTCCCTTTGCAATCTTTTCAAGTTTAAAAAAATAGTCAACTTTGCCCTCCTGTAGCGGTTCAGTGAGTTTATCTCCTTCTGATTCAAGCAGCTTTGCACTTTGTTTTTTGGAAAAACACCACTTCTATAAAAACACACAAGAAACAAACTTAGTTTCAGTTTAGTCACGAGCTAGCCACAGGACTTTGCTGAACACAAACTCCTGTCATGGGAGACTCTTCTCTATCAATGCCTTGCCTCATGGCAAGGTGTCCTTCAGTCATGTAATGAGCAGGACCTGTATTAGCGGAAAACTGGTACGTGGGATGTCCAGCTATGCCAGTTTCTTGGCGCGGATTAGAGAAGACTGTTAAATTCATGTCCATAGCTCCGTTCTGTCCAAAGTCCAAGGTGTTAGCAGCCACTGGGCGGTTCTGATAGGCCTGATTGCCTTGGTTACCAGTAGAGGAGGAAGATGTAGAGGAAGAAGTAGTTGAGGAAGACAGGGATGTCATGGAGTGGTGACTGTGGCCCACCTCCATAGAATCCTGGGTGGAGGAGCTGTTTGTTGGAGAATTGTAGACTCTCGGCCTGGTCCGGCTGCCCAAGGCTTGCTGTCCATGGTGGTGGTGGTGGTGGTGGTGATGGTGGTGGTGGTGGGAGCTGTTGCCGTGGTGATGGTGCAATGCGTTCTGTTGCTGAGGGTTTACATGGAAGGTGGTTTCTTGAACCGGGTGGTTCTCGACGGTGACCTGGGTGGGAGCTTCGGTGGCCGTCCAACCGATCGGAGGAGGAAACTGTTGTCGAACCTGCGGTCGGGAGCAAAGTTCCCATTAAAATGCTGACTCAAAGCTGTCATTTCACTCAATCACAGAACCATAAAGACCTCCAAGAGCATCCAGTCCAACCTCTGAGCACCTTGTCAACCGAGTGTCACATCCAGCCGCTTCTTGAACACATGAGAGATGAAGTTATTCATATTTATGCCAACTTTTAAAAATGTTTAGCAAGCCTTGCAGTTGCACAATTATCCTAGAAGTGCAGGTATGTACTTAAAAATAATTTCCAATACTTTTCTATCTTGAACAATATATGAAAGATGAAGTTATTTGTATTTACACCTATTTTTTTTAAATGTTAACCAAGCCTTGCAGTTGCGCAATCATTCTAGAAGTGCACGTATGTACTTAAAAATAATTTCCAATACTTTTCTATCTTGAACAATATACGAGAGATGAAGTTATTTGTAGTTATGCCAATTTTTTAAAATGTTAACCAAGCCTTGCAGTTGCACAATTATCCTAGAAGTGCACGTATGTACTTAAAAATAATTTCCAATACTTTTCTATCTTGAACAATATATGAGAGATGAAGTTATTTGTATTTACAACTATTTTTTTTAAATGTTAACCAAGCCTTGCAGTTGCACAATCATTCTAGAAGTGCAGGCATGTACTTAAGAATAATTTCCAATACTTTTCTGTATATACCTTAAGAAAAATGAATGCACATCCTGGATGTTTTTTTCAAACAATTTAAGAAAGTCTGGTAAGTGACTTTGCTGTCAAAATTACAGGAGCAGCTTTACATTACAGCAATAATAACAGCATTTGTACAACACTTAGAAAAATAAAGCCCTGACCTCTGGCTGAGGAGCCTGGAGACAATAAGCAAAGCAGATTAAATTAAAATCTTGTAGCTCATACCTTGAAAGGTGCCAACAGCGTTAGAGGAACCTCTGCAACAACACAGCTGATTAAAGGCTACACTAAAAGAGCAAGATCTATCTACACACCAATTAACTGTCTGAATTCCTAGTTTCATCTGTTCTGCACTAAGATGTTGTGCATTACCTGTGGGCTGTGTGTTTCACAGTCCATAGCTTGGACAGCAGCAGTGAAGTGCCCACCGCTGTGTCGATGCTGGTGTGTGGGGTCCGACCGCGCCCTCCCGCTGTTGCTCGTGCCAGAAGATCCACCTGGAAAACCCCAACGTGCTCAATAAACAAAGGGCCACAGACTTTACTGCTATGAAACAACGGCAGCATAAAGATTTGTGAAGTGCTTTAAGGGAAAAGTATAAGATCAATGGTAATCACTCACATTTCTGCTCATCTAGCTGGGATTTTGGGGATTTTCTGTTTACCTGTTCCAGCTGATTAAAATAATTGTTTAGTGATCATGACTGTAGATTTTTTAACAGGATGGAAAAAAAAATTAACATTTCACAGAATCGTGGAATATCTGCAGTTGGAAGGGACCCACAAGGATCATCCAGTCCAACTCCTGCCCCTGCACAAACACCCCAACAATCCCACCCTGCGCCTGAGTCGCCCAAAATCTCCTGGAGCTCTGGCAGCCTCGGGGCCGTGCTCATTCGCTGGGGAGCCTGGGCAGCGCCCAACATTAGAAAGCAGAATTTTATCACCTGTTCATGACCAAAACCCACCTGAGCTTGAAGATGTACTAGAGGTGGTTCCTGAAGACTGCGACTGCTCCATGGCAGGGCTCGTGGACACGCTGTTACTCGTGTTGGTACCTTCGTCCGCTGTTTTCTTGAAGAAACTGTGCTGCAGGGCGTAGTAGGGCTGGATTCGTGTCTTGGGGTCGTAGTCAAGCATCCTTAAGATGAGGTCTTTGAACTTCAAGTAGTCAGCTACAGTATGACCCGACTCCCCAGCACGGCGCCCACCCGGCCCTCCTGTCTCAACTCCCAGGATATTGTGGAGTTTGCGAGTTCCCGGGGGTTTGTATTCCTGTGGGGAGGGAGGAATTGCCTGGAATCAGTGTGGGAAGCCTTGGGTGTGCACAGCTTCAGGATCAAAAGTCCAATCAAATCAGGAAACTATTCAACACCACAGGAAATGTTATTTAATTGATGAGACAGAACACCAGTAAACAACAAAGCTGCGTTTTCGTTAAGACAAGACGTAAAACGAAGTAACGACTCACCATTTTTGATGTATCTCTATTATCATCCTAATTATTTAACCTACCCTTTTTCCATCTTTGGTCTTCTTCAAGTTCCAAGTGCTATCCGGCAACTTCTCAAAGAACTTTCTTGCTTTGGGTGCTTGGTCGAGGATGTGGGTTGGTGGTATCCCCAAAACTTCCACGATTTTATTCATCTGATCCACCTGTCCCAAATAAAATGCGTTTGTGAAGGACAAGTGACAGCCAGCCCAGCTGTGGCACAAATGTCAGCTACTCACACAAGTTATAAATTAATTAATTTCAGAAAAATTTAATATGGATGAAACAAGTTAAGGAGTAAGAAGAGTAAGAGGCAATTTTGTGTCCTGACAGAAGTCAAATTATTGATGTTTAATCCTTTCAGAATTACCAGGCTTCCCTAATTTATGCATTCCAATTAAACAGATGAAAATCAAGATGGGAATTAACAACAAAAAACCCCCAATGATTGGTACAACACTTACCTCATTTGCCCCACTAAAGAGAGGCTCTCCAGTGTGCATCTCGACTAAAATACACCCAAGGGACCACATATCAATTGCAAGGTCATAAGGCATTCCCAGTAGCACCTCTGGTGATCGATAAAAACGACTCTGGATATATTGGTATATCTGCAATAAAAGCATCTCAAGGTCACAGTCACACACAGCATCCAAAGGGAATGACAATTCCAAGTGACAAAGCACAACGGCCCTGAAATCCCATTTTGGTGCAGGGAAAGATGAGGCATCAGAGGTAATAAAATCTATACATTCATTACAGTAAGAAAAATAGCTAATTGGTAATTTTTAGGAAAATATTAAGCTCACAAAAAAAAAAGCAGGAAGTTCAGCTTGAGTCATGTTGTCATGTTTTTGTAATTGTGATTCTTAACATTTCAAAGTTATCTTATTATTGATAAATAAAGGATTTGGATAAATAATCCAGATGTCATTTCACCTCCTGGTGTCTTCCTTCACCCCTTCCTTCTAGTTTATAGCAAAAAGTCCTTTTATTCACCTAAATCTGTGTCTCATTGCTGCTTTCAACACAGTATTCAACATTCTGATCTGCTTTTCCTAAACTGATTATGGAAAAAAGCAGTGGGGTGCTGCTGGCCAGTGCCAACTCCTCAAGAGAGAACTGAAGCACTTTTGGTGAAGTTAGTCCATGAATTCCTGGATTCTTTTCCTAAAGATCCAATCTGCAGTGTCACTAATCATAAACAGGGGACATGCTAAAGGAATGCTCAAGGAAGGAGGAGTTAGATGGAATAAGATAATAATAAGAGTATTTTATTTATTGATTTTTACTTTATTTTTTTGTTTTATTTATTAGCACCGCAGATTTCTACAACCAAGTTCTGATACATTCTCCACTGACACGGCACAAAAACACAGCCAAGGAGAAATAAAAAAACATGGAAAATTTATCATATGGTGGATTTTTATTTACTGGGGCACTAAAGGGAAGTTGTGGAGTGTCAGATTGTTCAAAATAAGGTGTGGATGTGGCACTTTTGGACTTGGTTTAGCAGTGAACGTGGTGCTGCTGGTTCATGGTTGGACTTGCTCTTAAAGGGTTTTTCCAACCTTGGCAATTCTGGGATTCTGAAACTCGTATTTAAAGCTCTTATGGACTGTGGATCTCTATTTAAAATCGACTTATTGTTTTAAAATCCTCACGAATGAAGTTTCAGTGAGCTAGACGGGAATCACAACTTAAAAATCCTGCATTTCTCAGCAGCGTAAACAGAATTTTCACCGATTTTCCCCCAAACTCACCCTCTGCCCAAGCTGACACGAACTGCCAAAATCCACAATCTTGATGGCGCTCCTCTTGGGGTTGCAGAGCAGGATGTTCTCCGGTTTTAGGTCACAGTGAATGATGCTGAGCTCGGGGGTGGCCAGGAAGAGCAGGGCCGTGCACATCTGCTGCGCGAACTTGCGCGTCAGGTTGAGCGACACGCCGCGGAAGTTGGTGTTCCTCAGCAGGTCGTACAGGTTGTAGGACAGCATCTCAAACACCAAGCACAGGTGGTTCCTGAACATGAAGTGGCGCTTCAAATGCACTGGGGAAAAGGGAAAAATATCATTAACACACACTAAGAATTATGGGTTGATTACAGCACACGATGCAGGAAGCGGGATCATCAATAAAATAACTGAGCGTTATTTGCTTTTTCCTAATTCTGTGGTATTTACAGAATATTTCTGCCATGCCTGGGGTACAGAGGGACATTTTACATGTCCTTGGGTGCAAAAACTTGTGAAATCTTTTATATACTTTAAACAATGTGCAGGAAGCTGACCACTGAGTAAAATAAGAGGACTGGGGTTTTTCCCTAGTTCTGTGGTATTTACAGAATATTTCTGCCATGCCTGGGGTACAGAGGGACATTTTACACATCCTTGTGCAAAAACTTGTGAAATCTTTTAAATACTTTAAACAATGTGCAGGAAGCTGAGCACTGAGTAAAATAAGAGCACTGGGGTTTTTTCCTGGTTCTGTGGTATTTACAGAATATTTCTGCCATGCTTGGAGGACAAGAGGACATTTTCACATCCTCAGGTGCACCTCAGTAAAACTGGAAAATCTTGTAATATCTCTTAAATACTTTAAACAGTGTTCAGTAAGCTGAGCACTGAGTAAAATAAGAGCTTTCTCTTTTTTCCAAATTCTGTGTTATTTACAAAATATTTCTGCCATGCCTGGGGTACAGAGGGACATTTTACACATCCTTGTGCAAAAACTTGTGAAATCTTTTAAATACTTTAAACACTGTGTAGGAAGCTGAGCACTGAGTAAAGTAAGAGCATCAGGGTCATTTCTTGGTTCTGTGGTATTTACAGAATATTTCTGCCATGCTTGGAGGACAAGAGGACGTTTTCACATCCTCAGGTGCATTGGAAAAAAAAAATTTTCCTCAGTGAAATTGGAAAATCTTGTGATATCTTTTAAATACTTTAAACACTGTGTAGGAAGCTGAGCACTGAGTAAAGTAAGAGCATTCTCTTTTTTCCAAGTTCTGTGTTATTTACAAAATATTTCTGCCATGCCTGGGGTACAGGGGGGCATTTTACACCTCCTCAGTAAAGCTGCATTAACCAAAAACTTGTGAAATGATAAATTACCAAAATAAGTTATCACGCCCTTACACTTACAGAGGAAATATCTGAATGTCAAATTCATTTAAAATATACAATGACATCACTGCAATTTATAAGCTGTGACTTCAATTGATTACTTCAATTAATAAAACTGATCAATATCCCCAAGGAACTGTATTCATTTCCTTCAGGCACAATATCAGTTTGTGAAAGGAACCAATCCAAGCCATTTTTTTTCATTAAATAAGTGAAACATTTGTCACGTTCCTCTGTTCAGAGGCCAGCAGGGTTTGCCATTGTCGAAGCTTCAGGCTGCCACAAGAAAATGCAAATAGGAAAAACATTTCAGAGAAAAAGCAGCACATGGCCCCTTCTGGCATAATAAAAAATGAGCAATATGAATACAGTGAGAATTCAGACTTTTAATGAAGGTGCATTTTTAGTCAGCTTGGTGTCCATGGATTTGTTTTCTCCATCATCCCAGACCAGTTCCCTCTGCGCCCTTTACAACTCACCTGAGATGGGACCTCCTGCTCCCACCCTGACGCCATTTCCTGCCACACATCCTTCTCCCAATTCCTGTTCTCTCACCTTTGGAATTCTCCTCCCACCATGCCATGTCCTGCTGGGCTTCCTACACTTGATTCCAACTCCTCCCCACACTTCCTGAGCTCGCTGGACCCACCAAACATCACCACAAATATTCCCAAACAGATCTGGAAATCAGCTGAAAGCAGCCGAAGCTCTACAGCAAGATCGAAACCATTCATAATGAAATAAAAACGAAGAGTAATTCTTTCAGCACCTATGTAGTACTTCATCTCAGTGTCATGTTTGTTCATCAGCTCCAGCAGCCTCACTTCAATCTGGGCCTGGTTTAGGAAAGCCTTCTTGTTTTTGATGATTTTGATGGCCACCCACTCCTGCTCCACTCGGTCATAAGCCTTCACAACCTGCAAGAGAAGCCAAATCCATCAGGAAAATCCCTCCAGTTTTCAAAAAAACCCACCCAAACTCCCTTTCTCACCTTTCTGAATTCAGAGAAAATGTTCTCCTTTTTAATTCTATTTCTTCTGATGATACAACAATAAAGCTACAACTAATTGTGTGACTTTTATTGCAGTGATGCCACTTTATAAGCAAATAAAATCATCTAAACCAACACTGTAAAAGGACTGGTGAAATCTGAGAAAAACTAAAAGCAGCAAAATAAAAGCTCCATCTTCCTTCCAGCCTTGGCTAAAGCTGCAACCAGTCAAAACAAATGCTGCTAATGACACTTGTAAGAGGTAAGATCCAGCACTAATTATTGCTTTAATTTAAAAACCTAACTCAAACTAAAAACCTAACTCAAACCAAAGCCATACTCAAGTTAAAAATGTGAACTGATGGCAAAACGTGGAGGAATCCTCATTGTAAAATGCAACACACACTGAAATGTAATTAAATATTTGTCATAGTAACACGAAATAGCACAAAAATGTGAGTGTCTGAACAGGCACTCAGGATAACAGGACTCAGAAAAAAGAGTTTTAATTTGAAAATGAAGCAGCAACAGCACTTCAAATTAAATACAACTGTGATCCACATAAATTATATAAATACCTAACGAGCCCTTACCTGTCCAAAGGATCCTTTGCCTATTAGAGAGTCGATTTCATAGCGGTCCATCCACTTCTCCCCATTCTTCACGATGTAGTCGTAGTTGTCATCATCATAACCATCATTGTAAACCTTCCTCTCCTTTTTGTGACTGGAATCATCTCCCTGGCCCTGCTGATGCCGCCGTTTTTTTTTTGCATAGTAAACCTGGAGGGGGAAAGGAGCTTCCTTAAGAGCCCTGCTTAGAACTGCAGCTCAAGAAGGAGGAGAATCAACTTTTATTCAGCATCCTGTGGTTTTAAAGTGCAACTTCTACAAGTGGAAAACCAAGCAATCCTCTCCTCTTATTGCTGTGTTTGAAGTCAGGTCATTATTCCAAAGCAAAATCTTGAGGAATAATTGAAGAACTGGGAAAGCAGAGCTAAAGAAAAGTGCTAACACTAATAAACAACAATAATAAGAACACTAATAAATGTGCTAACACTAATAAATAATAGTAGTAACACTGATAAATGTACTAACACTAATAAATAACAATAATAACACTAATAAATGTAGTAATACTGATCTCTGGAGTCCACAGGTGCCAAAGGAACAGAAATATCCCAGCACACTGTGCACACAGCAAAACTGAAAATGCTTAGGAGCCTGGAAACAAGAATTATCACTTGATCTTCCCACAAGACTGGGAAAGAATTCCCAGGAAGTCATTAATCACCATAAAAATCCCTTCACATTCCCTGTAATCGACAAAGTTTGAAACTTCCTGATGCTTTCCTATATTAACCTGAACAATTTTATATTTTCCATTTGTCAATAATATTTAATTAAATAATTTAGGGAAAACAATTCAGCATTTTCTTTAAAAGCTCTTAGAAACATTCATGAAGTTTTACTGAGCTCAGAGAGTGCCTGTGCCACTCGTGTTTCCTTGTCCTGTGAGCTCAACATTTGTTTATAAAACAACAGAAAATAAATCCCAGGATAAAAGATTTCCTGTGTGCTGGACAGAAAGCAGGACCGTGACAGCCATGACCTCAAACAAGATGTGAACAACCAAGAGAAAACTTGGTTTTTTGGATCTCTTGATGGGATTATTTGTAGAAAATACATTTAAATCACGTATTCTAACAAACATCAGTGCACATCCAAGACAGCTGGAGCCATTACCTCATTAATATGCTTGTATGTTTTGATCAAATCTACGGAGAGTTTCCTCAATGGAGCAGTGGCTGGATCACGAAAAGTTTGGGGCATCCGCCTCTGGAATAGGAGCATGGCAGAAATTAGAACAAAAAATAGGGATTTAATGGTATAGTTACTGCATCAAATTGTGATATTCCTCTCAGAAATGAGTCATTTAAATGCAAGGGTTTTTTTAAACTGACAGGAAAAACAAAAAAGAAAACAACAGTTTATTCAAGCTACTTTTTAATATAGTAATGATTTTTAATATATTAATTATCTTTTTAAAAAGAGTAAATTCCAAGACTCCTACCTCTCCTCCCACTACACCCAACGGGTTTAATCCAAATCTCTGACAACAAAGACTCTCCTCCACCACTCCTCCCCCTCAGGACTGACACATGAACTGTCACCGTATTTAAGGCTCAGCTCCAAAGGACCTTCACAGGAAGTTCCTCTGCAAGTTCACAGGAACTCCTGGAGAACTGGAGCAGCTCACCACATTCAACTGCATTAAATTCCAAATAAAATCAAAATCTAGGACTACCAAGAGACAAATCATCTCCAAAGGCTGTGTCCAGCACTGCCACACGAGCTCAGGGAATTCCCTGCCCCACCCAGCCAGAGTCTGATGGGGAGTTTGGAGAGTGACCGGTCCCTCAGCCTGCTCCTCTCTCCATCCCAGAGCGCAGAGGGCTCTGGAATATCCCCAGGGAGGAGACTCCAGCCCCTCTCTGGGCTGTGTTCCAGCTCGGTCCCTGCCCAGGGCAGAAGTTGTGCCTCCTGTGCAGGGGAATTGCTGGGCTCAGTCCCTGCCCGTGGCTCTGGTGCCATTGCTGGGCCCCGGAGCAGAGCCTGGGCCCTGCCCTGAGCCCTCCCTGCACCCAGGGACACCCAGGGCTGAGGGCCCCTCTCAGCTGGGGCTCCTCTCCAGGCTGAGCAGCCCCAGCTCCCTAAGCCTTTCCTGGGCACGGAGATGCTCCAGGCCCTTCCTCAGCTCCGCAGCCTCCGCTGGCCCCGCTCCAGGAGCTCCCTGGCCCTGCCGTGCTGAGGATCCAGAGCTGGGCACAGCAGCCCAGAGGTGCCCCCAGGGCTGGGCACGGGGGCAGGATCACCCCTGACCTGCTGGGAAAGCTCTTCCCAGTGAATCCCTGGATGCCATTGGCTTTCCTGCCCCCCAGGACACTCTGCTGGCTCAGGGACAGCTCGGTGTCCCCCAGGTCCTTCCCAGCAGCTCACCCCCAGCCTGGGCTGCTGCCTGGGGTTGTTCCCCTCCAGGTACAGGACAGAAAACCTCAGGCTGAGTTTAAGCAGCTCCACTGGAGAAAAACCCATTTCATGTACATTTTCTACCAGTATTACTGAACTAATAAACGAGCTGGAAAGGTCTAACTGCTCCTCTGTTTTCTGTAGGATAACTATATGGTTATCTGTTGGTTGCTGTACAAATAACTCTAAATTTTTTTTCCTCAATGACAAAATAAAAAGAATTACATCAAAGTGACCCAAAAAAGGTCTCACAGACAGAAATTATAGAGAGTTTGTGCTTCTGAAACTGGACCTGCACTGAGGTACCCGAGGGACCACCCTAGAAAGCCAAATTCCCATTCTCCTCCTGTGTGGGCAGGGGGAAAGGCATTAATTCTATTTTATTACAAGTACAAGCACTTTGTAAACACCAGGAAACTGTCTGAAAGTTTCCTAAACAAACTATTGGACATTTACAAAACATTTTTGTTTCTTCCTTTCATCTGGCAAACAAATGTGGCCCACGAAATAAACCCCACTTAAGGAGAATCTCTTTCGGGTCCCTCCCACAGCACTGAGCAGCAGCGAGTCCTGATCCAGCTCTCACTGTCACAGCTCTTCAAATCCAAATATCTCCTTCAAATTCCTTAATCTGACACAAAGAAGGTATTGGGATATGGGAACACTGGTGGGTTTTGCTGGTGAAAGAAACCAGGATGTGGCACAGGAATATCAGGAATATCGGCAGGGCCCAGCCTCTGTCCTGGGCTGGGTGACCAGCACACGGACTTGATTTTTGAGGGAAGAGTCTCACTGTGGAAGAATTCCATAGTTCAGACCAACTATTCCCACAAAAAATTGCTCTAATTTGGAAAGGGAGTTTGTAGGACAAGTCTTCATGTTTATTTTCTACTTTGTAAGTCAAATTTGCTGGCTTACTTCAAAAATAAAAATCTAATTTCCACTCTGAAATAAGCAGCCTGGTGAAAACCAAATTATAATCTGATTTGTTGCCATCCCCTAATTGTAAATAATTTAAATTCTGCAGGCTGCTGCAGCCAGTCCCTTATTTAAAAACTGTGCATTTTGACAGTCACACATTTCTGAGCACGCTCTTGAACCTGCACGAACTTTCCCACAGGTAATACTTTGCTCTCCTGGGTTCATAAAGTTTTGGGGTGAATTTTTTACCTCACACTTTTATATTGTGAAATTTGTTAACATTCTCTTCTCTTTCCAAGAGAGATTCCTTTTTCCTGATGATGGAAGACCATGGAACAAAGTCATTACCCATTTTATACGATCTCAAATTCTTTCTTGTTGGGGTTCCACTGATTTCTGTCTTGGCTTCAAGGAATGCTCAGCCACCAAAGAAAAGGGAAGAGAAAAAAAGGGGAAAAGAGGAAAGGAAAATTCCTGTTTCACAAGCTTCAGTCTCTATCTGGTGGCCAGACAGCAACACTGCAAGCTCAGATCTCCCTAAAACCAGAACATAAATCAAAGAGATGCTGCATCTCAGGTCTGAGAGCCAAGAAACTACCTTAATTACAATTATAAATGTCAGGAAATACCCACAAAAAAGGCCCCATTTATGTGTTCTCAACTCTGGTGACAAAGCACATTCTATGGGAACTGTGACTTTTAACTCAGATGTGCGGTTTGAACTCCCAGCCTTTGGGGACAGAACACACAACAAATTTCTCTCTTTTTGGACATTTTCTTCTTTGTCCAAACAGATGGCATTGTTCCTTTTCAAATGATTTTTATTTTGATTACAGAGAATCCTGAGCTGGTTATGGGATGCATGAATTCAGATTTAAAAAAATAAAAAGATCCACCACCATCCACATTCATTAAAAGAAGAAAGAAAGAACAAAAAAGATAAATTCAGCTTGTGTATAGCACATGTTGCACTTCACAAACAGAAGAAATAATGAAGATTTTATCGTGTCAGGGCAAGTTTTAGCAAGAATTCCAAGTGCAAGGATTATTTAATTGACCTGCATGGCCACACTGATGGCAGAGACTGCTGAAGTGAAACCATCATTAACAATAATGTCGATCATGGGAATATCTGAATTAAGGATTTTAAACTGGTGCTGCAGCATGAACTTGGCAATGATCTTGATGTGGTCAATAACATCTCTGGCCAAGATCTGGTCAGTAAAACCTTGAATTATGCAGAGTGATCTCAGATAAACAGAGATAGAAAGGTGTCTAACAGTCAGCCTGACCTTCCCATTGCAGGTGTTTCCTGAAAGCTGAACTGCTGGAATTTGTTACCAAAATCTCACCTCAGCTCCTTTATCAGGTAAATCAATTTTCGAATCATTTTGTTATGAACTGAAAAGAGTTCCAGGCAATCTGAGCATCCAGGATGGAGACAAACAGAGCAGCAAAAAAATAGAAACTTTGTTTGAAGCTGTGACAACTTTGAAGCTCTTATCTTTTATTCCCATCAGGCTGAGCTGAACTCACAAGATGGAACCAGTTAAAACTGGACAGGAAAATATGAATTTGTTACTGCTCCAGGAGAGAGATCCCAGAGACCCCAGCTTTTCTGTTCACCCTGGACCATGTGCTCCCACACTTCCCTGAAACTGAAGCACTCAGCAGCCACAGCCAAGAGCAGGACTCCTTTCCCTTTTTGGGAAACAAAAGCCTTAAAAAACAACTCCCGAAGGAAAAAAAATTTAAAAAGGCAGAGCTGAAAGTTTTTAACTGTAATTTAAAACCTCATAAATAAGTGAAAAACAAAACAATCTGGCTGGATTTGGAGTATCTTCCTAGAATTCTTTGATCCTTGTCAGTGATGGGTTTGGGGACCACAGCCAGAAAGCAGTAAGTGCAAGAGAAAATTATGTAAATAATCTTTTAAGAGCAACTTATATGTAATTATTTATATTACTTACATGTAATATAAATACACAGATTTTATATAATTTTAATATAAATAGTCATTATTGTCTCCTGACCTTTAATCTGCAGCTGTGAATTACTCCCCAAATACCAGAATATGGCCTGCAAGCCACTACAACCCCAAAATCCAAGCAGGACAGAGCAGGAATAAAACCAATAAATTCACATTCAAGGCCTGGCTTCCCTTTCTCTGCTTATGAATTAAAATCATTCCAGGAACCCGAACCAGACACTCCATAAAAAAAAAAAAAAAAGGAGTCAGTCTGCAGCAAAGACACAAAAATAACCTGCGAGAACATCATCAGGTAATTAGCGAAGCTCAGGGAGCTGGTGGCAAGGATGGGGTATCTGGGAGAGGAGCTTTCCCAGCAGCAGCCAGCAGAGGGGGGCTGGAGCTCGGGAAAGGCTCCACCTGCAATCCCGGCAGAAAAAATCCCGATTCCCGAGCCCTCCGGCTGCTCCATCCACCGGGGAACGCGAGCCAAGGGGCTGCGACTCGCAGGCAGTCAGTGCTGGGTGCTCACACCGATCACGGCACTTTCAGGGCGCCCAAACGGGGTGGTTTAGGGCACCCAAATAAGCTAATTTTAGGGCACCCAAATGGGGTACCTTAGGGCACCCAAATAAGTTACTTTTAGGGCACCCAAATCGGGTATTTTGGGGCACCCAAATAAGTTACTTTCAGGGTACCTAAATTACTTACTTCTAGGGTTCCTAAACAGGTTATTTTAGGGCACCCAATTAGGTTACTTTTAGCCCAAATAAGTTACTTTTAGGGCACCCAAACAGGTTATTTTAGGGCACCCAATTAGGTTACTTTTAGCCCAAATAAGTTACTTTTAGGGCACCCAAACAGGTTATTTTAGGGCACCTAAACAGTTTACTTTTAGGGCAGGCAAATAGGTTAATTTGAGGGCACCCAAGCAGGTTATTTTTAGGGTACCCAAGCAGGTTGCTTTTAGGGCACCCAAAATGGTACTTTTAGGCTGTGGAAAGCTGGAGCACCCAAGCTGTCCCAATGGTCCAGGCTGCTGATGTCAGGAAATTCCAGGAAACTGAAGCTCCTAGACCCAATCCTTGTCTGTTTGACTGGATGGGAGCTGCTGCACTGGAAGGATCCACCTTAAAGGATCAAAATTCCTGAATCTGCCTGAAGTCACCTCTTCCCTCCTCCTATTTTTATGGCTATATTAAGATCAAACTATCAAGGCTTCTCCGACAGCCAATGCCTTCTGCTGCACGTCAAAAACAGGATCTTCTGAAAGATAAGAACTGGAGAAAAGGAGGCTCAGGGGGGACCTTGTGGCTCTGCACAGCTCCCTGACAGGAGGGGGCAGCCGGGGGGTCGGGCTCTGCTCCAGGGAACAGGGACAGGAGGGGAGGGAACGGCCTCAGGCTGGGCCAGGGGAGGCTCAGGGTGGACACCAGGAGGAATTTCCCCATGGAAAGGGTGGTCAGGCCTTGGCAGGGGGGGCCCAGGAGGGCCAGGAGTCTCCATCCCTGGAGGTGTCCAAGGAAGGCCTGGAGGTGGCACTCAGTGCTCCGGGCTGGGGACAAGGTGGGCATCGGGATTCATCTTGGAGATCTTTTCCAACCTAAATGATCCTGGAATTCTGTGATGTGAACTTGAAAAGGCAGAAGTCACCTTCTGTGACTGAAGAGAGTTTGCCATTACCAAAGGTTAGAAGCTTTACCAAGAGGTGACAGAGAGAACAAGTGGTGGGATTCCACCAGAGGGATGAAACAACCACCCAAAGATGGTTCCAGAAATGTTCTCTGCAAGGTTCCTTTCCAGAACCGGCATTTACAGGACAGAGCTGCTTTTATCAAGGCCAGAGAGAAACAAGTGGCAGCATATTCATGGCAATACCTTGAATGAAAAGGATTCCTGTAGGAATGTCATAAAGACAGAATCTGGAAGATGTAGAGATCAATGGAACACAAAATTCCATTGTAAAATTAATTTAATTACGTTTCATTTAATTTAATTAAGATTAAAATGTTTGCAGATCACATCTGGAGAGAAAAACACAAAGCCTTCAACCAGAGAGCCTAGGTTTTTGTAAGAAAAAAAGTTCTTTTTTAATCATGATGAACAAGAGCTGAACAAGATGGACCAGAGCTGTAAAAGGGCAACTCCGAGAGAAAGAACAAGGAATTTGTTCTGCACTGAAACCAGGTCCAGAGCAGATGATCTGAGCCCCCAGCATGAAGATCTCAGCTGGATGTGGCTGTGCAGATAAAATCAGAAGAGCAGTGCAAAGACAAAAAGCCTTTGAGAGTCCCCACAGAGGCTCACACAGAACCTCCACTCCAAGCAGGAGCCTGGTGAGGAGAGCTCTTGGTGGGACTTGCACAAGAACTCGAGGGAGGAAGGAGGCCCAGCAGGCAAGTACTCACAAGACTTCAGGAAGTTGGCCACCATCAAAGCCAAGAACATTGATTCAACAGAACTGTGTTGGTGGTGCAAAGGCAGCTCGATTGCCATGGGCAAGGCGGCCAGCTGATCGTTTCCTCACACGGATCATGTCCACACAACCTAAAACTCCTTGGGTTTGCTTCTGAAGTGCCTTGAAAGGTTTGAGGTGCAACTTTTCTTGACTGACCAACCTCACTGTGGAAGTTTTGGGAGACCTTTAACCTAAAAAATACTCACATAAAATGCCTTTGTAGATCCTCAAGCTAAATCTTATTACATAGGAGCAGATTTCCCTTTCCTCCTGATTGGCTCTCAGGAAAAGAAACCCATCCTTGGCCAGCTCCTTTCACTCTGCCCCAGCCACTGGAGATCTCCAAACCCTGGCATCCAACATCCTGGCACTTGGTTTGACCGTTCCAATCCTCTCTAATCCTCTCCTCCTCCTGCAAAAGTGTTTTCCTACAGCACCAGAGCATCTCTTGATGGTTCTGGAGACTTTTCCACCTAAAACATCTTGAGCAGCAAAATACTTCATCTCCATCCTCTTCAGTGAAACATTCCTCATCAATCTGCACCAAATTTTCAAGTTCTGCCTTTCAGGCTTTGCTGGAACCAATCTGCCCCTATGTTTCCACAATTGGGCTGTGGAATTTTTAAAAACCAACAGAATTCCCAGTTATCCAGAGCAACAGCAGCTCTTGTGGCTCACGGCACTCTGAGTTAGGGAGCTCTTCCAGCGGTTCTACCTACTCAAATAAATTATCTTTTGTGCAAACTTTTATATTCCATTTACACCAAACAGTGACTCTGCAGTAAAAAACTGTCCATTAGGATAAGTAATAAAGCAATCAGATTCTAACATACAGCACAAAAATTTTAAAAATTGTTATTATTTTAAAATGAGCTTTTTACAGCTCTCCACTTGGCCAATCTTTCTCTCCCCTTATTTAAAAAAATGTTACAAGTAAAATAATCATGATAAATACGTTCCAGAATTTTAGAAACAACTTCAAAAACTTACTTTTGAAGTTAATAGTGTGTATATATATATATAAAATATAAATATTTTTAAGTATATAATTGAATATTAACTCCATCCTCAAAGAGTCAGGAGTTAGTTAAAAAACAACCCTACAAGAATAAATGCCTTGATCCTGTAATTTATGGTTGTATAACATATGGATGGAGAGGGACTTTTCACAAGGGTTTAGAGTGACAGGACAAGGGGGAATGACCTTAAACTGAAGGAGGGCAGGGCTGGATGGGATATTGGGCAGGAATTGTTCCCTGGGAGGGTGGGGAGGCCCTGGCACAGGGTGCCCAGAGAAGCTGTGGCTGCCCCTGGATCCCTGGCAGTGCCCAAGGCCAGGCTGGACACTGGAGCTTGGAGCAGCCTGGGACAGTGGAAGGTGTCCCTGCCATGGCAGGGGGTGGCACTCGATCTTTCAAAGTCCCTTCCAACCCAAACAATTCCACGACTCCACATTTAAGGAATTCCCAGATGTAAAAGGAGCCTTTCCCGCCGTACCTGGTTTGTTAATGGGAGTGGCTGCTCGAGCTGGTCAGCGTAGGATAAGGCCGAGACCTGCTGGTCACTGATGTTCTGCTGCCGCCGGTCACTGTACTGCTGATGCGAATGGGACATCTGTCCAGCCATCTGAAGGCCAGCAGCATGGAATGAAAACGATGGTGCAAGCCGAACAGATGAAGGTTTGCATGCTGAAGTCTCTCCTCCTGCAAAGACAAGGTGGGGATTAAGCAGCTGATGGGTTGAAAATCTTGCCCTGCGTTCGGAGTCCCGGATCCCCGAGCTCATCGGCACCGAGTGGTTGTCACACACGGGAGATTCCACAGGGAGTGATCCCGGAACTATCCTCAGGGAAAGGTTATCTGCAGGGCTGGACAGGAACGCTGGACAGGGACTTCTCACAAGGAAGAGCTTTGGATTGAATTTTTTAAGGTGGAATGGCCTTAAGCTGAAGGAGCACAGGGTTAGATGGGATATTGGGCAGGAATTGCTCCCTGGGAGGTGGTGAGGCCCTGGCACAGGCTGCCCAGAGAAGCTGTGGCTGCCCCTGGATCCCTGGAAGTGTCCAAGGCCAGGCTGGAGCAACCTGGCCTGGTGGAAGGCGTCCCAGACCATCAGAACTCGATCTTTAAAGGTCCCTTCCAACCCAAACCATTCCATGACTCTAATCCTGAGCACCCCTTTTCTCACATCTCCACCTGGGTGTCATAACCCAGTCAGAATCCGACAGGAGTTATTCCAAACACACGAATTCCGTGTATGGATTCCACAAAAGCCAGAAAAACACTCAAGTTCTGCCTTTCAGGGTTGCTTCCAGCAACTTTCTGGACTGACTGTACCAAAGGAAAATCCAGTGTCCAGCCTCGGCAGCTCATCTTTGCTTGGGGATAAGGTTCAGGGGTGATGGTGGTGGTGTTGGGGTGATGGTGGCACTGGATCACCCCAAACGGCTCTTCCAACCCTGGTGATCCTGCAAATCCCTGATTCCCTGTCCTCTGTGTTTATGCCTCCCTACAAAGTGCAGCAAACAAAGAGCAGCTGCAATCTGAAAGCAAAATTATCACTAAAGATTAAATTTAGAAAGAAGGTGTTAAACAGTCAAGCACCTGACCAGCAAAGGGAAATCCCCACTTCCTTTACAGTCCAAACCTTGCAAGAAAATACAAACAGTAGAAAACAGTAAATGAATACAGCCAAGATCTGGCTTCCTTAAAAACAACTCTGTCAAAAGAAAATGAAAATATTAAAATTGATATTGCACCATTGACTCAGCACCTATCAGGGCAACAGAAGAACTGCATGGATGAAATCAAACACTATTTTACATTGATTATATTAAAATATTAACCATTTTAAGTTAAGATTGCACAGAAAACTACTTTTAACTCTTCTACAAAACGTCCATTAAAAACTGAGAATCAGAGTTATTCTTCCATCTCTACAACTCGGTGAATTTAGTGAACATTTCCTTTTCAAGATCCACTGAACACTCCAGTAAGAATGGCTGAACATATGTAAGACATCATCCAGTATCTCTACTTTCTGCTCTTTTAATTTCTGAGGTTCTGCTTAACCTGAAAAAAAATCATAATCTCACTTAGCAACATCATGGTGACTGAAGTAAAAGTCAAAACAGTATTTAAATCAGAGAGTCAAAAATACCACTAATTCTAAAGTGTAGCGCCAGTTACTTTCAAAGGTTTAAATCTTCTATTTTTTTACCCCAGGTCACAGGTTTCCAATAGACAGATACCTGGCCAATTATATAACTTAATAAAAACCTATTTTATTTTAAAAAATTCTGCCCTTCCATGTGTTCCTAAAAAAGCAGAAAGCTCAATAATCCTGGCACCGTGGGGTTCTCATTTTACAGTTTGACTTCATAGGATCTTCTGACATTCCAAAAATCACAACAAGTCTGAGGATAAACTGAATCATGCACTACACACACTTAAGATAAAGTAAAAAAGAAAAGTAAAAGAGTGTTAAAAGTGTCATTATCCCACAAAACAACAGCTGTAATTTGATGTTTTGGTTCAGCTTCAAACTTTTCATGCTTGTAGACCTTCTCCTCTCAAGCCCGCCTGCATCCAAGTCCTTGAAGTTTATTCTTTCAGTTTAAAATCTTTTGGAATTTGCTGCTTGTGACTGACAAAGAGGCTGGCTTGGAGGAAAGCCCCACACCAAATGTGATGCCACGAATCCAAACTGTGTCCACCAAGAACCTTCTTCTAAACCAGAAACACAAATGGTTCCACAGCAAATCTCAGAAAAAGGGACAAGGTCAGAGCCCGATGACGTGCAGGGTGACAAGGAGATGGATGGGAATCGGCCAACTCATCCTCGTGTTCCCATCCCAACTGGAAAAGCATTTCAGTCATCTCTGAAATGGGACTGACGTCACCCACGTCAGCAACAAGCAACAACCACCTGGGTCAGAGGTTTAGGACCTGTAACCACCAGGATCAGCAGCCAAGGAATTCCATCTTTCCAGCCTGTCCCTGTGACTGCCAGGAAGGCACTGGAGTTCACAGCCCTGTGCTGGAAGCAGCCCTGGCCACCAACACAAACAAGTCACGCTCGGCTCCAGGCCCTGATGAAATCCCTGCCCTTGCCACATCCCAGACTTCGCTCCTGACACCTGCAATCCTACCCCAGGACATCTAATCCCAAGAGAACACTCCTAGAAACACCCAGTGACACGTTAGGAGGAAAGGAGCGGGGAAAGAAGGACTGGTTAGAATAGAAATCTTGACCTCCTTTAGTTTTAGGTCGAGGAGTCGCTCCAGAAATAGGGACATTTGTGCACAGCCATTAATTGAGGCTCACAAAGCCTCTGGTGGCTCGGAGATTGCTTTTTGGTTCATCTGGAGAGCTCCAGACACGCAAAAAAGTCAGGGATCTGCTGACCACCAGGGCAGGACTAAAATCCACCGGCACTTGTTACCACAGCACACCCAGAACTCCCACAGGACAGAAATATCTATGAACAAGGTGGAGTCAATCATCAGTTTTCCTTTTTAACCACTACGAGTTCAAGTGATCACACCTTGTAAAGCACCTTGGGAGGAAAATGAAGGAAAAAAAACCCCAAATATATACCAAGATCTCTAAGCATGAAGCCCATTAAGGGAAGAGATTATGGATTGGGAGTGGGTAGAATTATCTTACAAATAGGCCTTACCTAATGTTAGTTCAGGGAAGGCATAAAAATACCCACCTTGATGTGTATTTGCACTCAAAAGAGGCTCGCAGCTCAGAACTCGCTGAAAATAGACACACTGCAAAGATGGATTCCCTCATCATAAAGGTTTATTTCTTTACAGTATCATCTCAACACAGTGGAAGAAGTTCAAGAATAAATTTATTTCTTTGGTGAGGATGGAAAATACTTTTCTCATCCAAAATAGCTGTGTTTTAAATGGATTTTGTATTTTTTAATGGATGTTTTGGGGCCTCCCCATCCCTGGAAGTGTCCAAGGCCAGGCTGGATGAGGCTCTGAGCAACCTGGGATAGTGAAGTTATCCCTGCCCATGGCATGGGGATGGAACTGCATGATTTTAAGGTCCCTTCCAACCCAAACCATTCTAGGATTTTATGACTTTTCTAAGCAACAGAGAAATTATTAACTCCAAGCATAAAAAATATTTGAGATGGTGATTATTGAGGATTCTATAAATGAACTACAATTGGTGCAGTATTGGAAAAGTTTGTGCAAATTTTTGCATAGACTTTTCAGAACTCAATGCAGATTCAATTTCCCACCTTGTCCATTTGAGATCCTGTTATTCCCATTTTGACATCAGTCCACACAACTCGTTTAGATATTAAACCTCCTCCCAAAAAAAGTATTTTTTGGTGGTAAAATACATCCCTGGCCCTTTCCTTTCAGCTACAGTGAGGCATAAACATCCACTGACTGATGGGGAACTGAGTGATCCCAAGAGTGGATCATCAGTCCAGAAAAAATGTGTGGACTGTGGCCAAAACCCAACTGGCCACAGGACTGGGCAACCTCCAAAGGTCTCTTCCAGCCTCAATGTTTCCATATTTCTGTGCCACAGAAGTCAGCACAAAGTGACAGATTTCTCTCTGAATCAGGAGTTGTTAGAGCAGCTCCTCTGTTGGGTGGCACTGCACCTGAAAATCCCAAGAGTAATTCCAAGGTTTCTTTGCATTCCGGTCACTCAGCTCATTAAAGATCCACTCTGCTTCTCAAAGTATCTCTGTGACTCTCTTTGTCCCTCTGCCACACTTCTACCCAAGTGTTCTACTGAGGTGTATTCACAGTGAAAGATAAAAAAGGAGGCAAAGTCAGACAAAAACCATCAGAGCATTAAAAAAGTGACATTTCCTTAATACATCTTCCTACTTCTCACCTCACAATTAAAAATTAGCCCCCAAAAAGGACCATTGTGACAGTTTGGACCCTGTGAGTGATGCAAGTTTACCTTCAGGACTGACAAAAGCATCTCCCAAGTGCAGCAGCAGATCTTGGTTCGGTGACCAAGATGAAAGAGATATCTTGCTGATAACAGAACCTTTGCAACAGCCTTAAAAATGCTTCCCTGCCTGCTGACTCTCGTGCGAGACGAAGCAGGTAAAAGCAGTGAAAGTCCCATCAGCATTTACTTCTTACTTCTGAAAGTTTAAATGCAGGAATTCCCCAAGTTTGGAAGCGTTCAAGGCCAGGTCGGACAGGGCTTGGAGCAACCCTGGATAGTGGAAGGTGTCTCTGGCCGTGGCAGGAGGGGGAAATAAGATGATCTTTAGGGTCCCTTCCAACCCAAACCATTCCACGAGCTCAGGCTGAAGTGTGAAACTTCCTCTGCACAATTCATTTTCCATTCTCTTTGCTTTGCTAGACCTTTTCTTCCTTTTCTTCAACATTTTCTCCTAAAGATCACTGCTTTGACACAGAATGTTTTGAGCTTCTTTTCCCTCCTCTCCCTCCTGTCCCACCCTCCCTTTCCGTGTTTGGGTTGTTCAGCCATGTGCAGATGTTCCCTCTATTCCCTCTCAGGGATATGTAGCAGCTGAGTGAGAACCCGCCAGAAAACACGAGCAGAGAATAAAAGTGTGAAGTGTCTGGTTCCCCACAAAGAGCGTTCTCCTTCTCACACTCAGAGTTCAAGAGCTTGTGGGCCCACACCACAGACCAAGCACGGTTCTTACTGCACAGGACAGGTTCGGGCTTCAAATCTTTTTATTTCCAACCCCTGCTGAGCCACCACAGGTGAAGGTAAGCACTTCTTGTTGCTTTTTTCTGTATTTAAATTAGTGAACGTGAAAGCAGCCCAAGAAAATCCCGTGTTAGCTGAGGAGCTGTACAACCTTCTTCCTTCGCAGAAGATTTTTTTCTTTCCTGAAGTTAGTTGTTTTGAGAGTTCTGGTCAACTTTATTTTTCAAATTCTCTGCTTGGAAAAGCTCTCAGCATCCATGAGCACTGTCACAGCTCAGCTATTGAAGAACATCTGGAAAAGGGAGACTGATCCCTGCACTGCTCCAATACCCAACCACCCCTGTGCTGTATTAGCACATCCTAAAACATACAGGGAGCAATCAGCAACAAACACTTGTATCCTCAGAACTCTCTGTTCAAATAAACCCGCCCTGAAGACGAGTCAGACCTACCAGAGTTGTGCCTGAGCATCACGAATGTCAGCCACGGGGGACCGGAGAGTTTAGAACAATCATCTTTCAGGCAATAAGCAAACACCAACCTGAACTCTGAGTGAACTTCTGCAGCCCTGCTCTGCCCATTGTCCCCGTGCACGGGGTTTGAAGTGACTGCATGAGAACCTGGGGGTACAGGGACCTCACTCTGCTTGGTCTGGAGTGGGAAAAGCTGAGAGAATCCAGGGAAAAGCCGAGAGAAGGCAGGGAACAAAGGGAAATTACCTGCGGCAGCTACCGGAGAACAATCCCGTTATAAATATCCCACACGAGTTCCTCCTCTAGAGGAACTTTATTATTGTGGGGGAATTAGTAAGAATGGCTGCTTCAGAAGTTATCCTACAATAACTATTCAGCCAACTTCCCTGTACAGAAATGCCAAACGCTGCTTTCCCTCAGAGCAGAATGAAGCCCTAAACTTAGCAACAATCCCCCTGTCCAACCTCATTCATGGGCCAACACACCCACGGACTCCTCCTGCTCCTGGCTCCTGCTCCTCCCTACTGGCCAGCGCTGCAGGGAGGTTACAGCGCTCAGGAGGTGACATCAGACCACTGGGTGCCATCTTTTCCCAGCCTGGAGAAAAAGTAGGCCAAGAGCAGGTTCATGAACTGTTCTGCCACTGCCGAGCCTGTCTTGGCCGGTTCCTTCCCTGGATGAGCTGCGGCAGGAGGTGGACTTTGGGCAGGACTTGTGGTCTGTGGCTTTTGTGCAATCAGAGGACACCAGTTCCCTTTTCCTGGAGAAAAACCGGGGCTCAGACCTGTCACACGGAAAGACTGTGGGAAATATCTTCAAAAAAAAAAAGGCCACTTCAAAAATCCGGTACCAGAAGGACTGAACGCCGCTGCTCGTTGTAATTCTTCCGCTACAAGAGAAAGGAGTTTCTAAAACTTATTTAATCCACTGGCAACACTATATAAATCTGTGTTTCATTAACTTATAAATATGACTTTGAGTACACTCTGGAGAATCTCAGAACTGAGAAAATGTTGTGAAAGTGAAACCACTTCTTTTAAATAAATGAAGCCCAAGATTGCCAAAATTCTCAGCTAAAACCTACAGGAAACACAAGCACGCTCAACTTTCAAAGTCAAAATTATGTGAGACCTCTGCTTTTCTATTTCTGCCCTGGAGAAGCAGCTGCTTGAAAGCACAGCTAAAAAACACCTGGAATTCCACAAGGAAACAAGGACAGGCCTACAAAGGACTGAATGGACTGAAAACCCACTAAAATGAAGAGAACTGTGCCCAGAAATGAGGAAAGCCCAGAATCCTTCCCCAGCTTTAATTCAGTGCCTCGGTGTCAATAAGTTATGATTCTGTTTAGCTCCATGAATGCCCTGTTTGTTTTAGGGGGCAGAATAGAAGGAGCTCTCGCTGAATAGGTGGCCATACAATAGATCTTTTTATTTTCATTGTGTTTAACATAATATCCCTCGCCACTCTTCAGACTGTGCTCCAAATAAAATGAATCCTGGCTGCATATATATATATATTCTATAGAGTGGTCATTGTTTTTTGCATCCTTGGAATTCACAAACAATCATTTCCTTCTGCAGCGTTCTGGATTTTCTCCTGTTCCGCAGAAAAACAGCCAGACATGGGATAAACACCAAAGGGCTCCATAATTTAAATTTCTGTACATTCAGGACTTTGCAAAGACAAGGAACGCATCCTAGCAGGTAAATCTCTGGTTTACGGAGCTGTGCACAAGAGCAGCTTTACAGGCTAGGTAAAAAAAGCTCCTTTTCGACACACTGCCCTCATGTGATCCTCCAAGAGGGGATACCCCAGGATTTAGAGAGGAAACAACTGTACACACACCAACAGAGTTATTACTGAAGGTTTTCCCTTTTTCTAATACACAGTTAAAGTTCTTCTCAAGTTTTCCTCCCACACTGGAACTCTGTCCAACTCCTCAGGAGCCCTGGTCAAACTCAAGTACTTTGGCTGGTGATTCACCCCAGCATGTATTTATTTATTTTATGACAAATGAGTGAGTGAAACAATATCTCAGCAGTCAATACTTTATTACTGAATGTTTAATAACCTGTATTTCAAGAAGAGGCCTAACATTTGCTTTAAAACTGACAACTAAAAATTATCCAAATCCTCGTTTTCCAGAGGTCACCGATGTTGGCGAAGATGTGCCAAGGTTGAGGTTCTGAGGCTTCTTTTTTCTCTCCCCCTAAAAGTTTAGGTGCATTTTATGATTTTATGCAATTATCCTAAGGTGTATAATTTTTCTAATTGAATAAAAAGCCTGCTATTTAAAAAGAGAGAACATAAAAGGGGAAAATAGAGGTAAACTTTTTTTATGATCATGGTGAAAGTTCAAAGAATCACAGAAACAATAATGTTGGAAAAGACCTCCAAGATCATCAAGGCCAACCTTTGACCGAACAAACGTAACAGCTCGTAAAGCAGAAATAAAGACTGAAGTGTGAATATTATTCCAAACACAGGTTTTCCAATAATTACTTAACTCCAGCTATGTCTGCACATTTAATCCTGCTCAAAGACCCACACCTGCCCCTCAGTTCCAGGTGAAAACCATAAATACAAACAAAAACCAGAAAGTTCTGTCAAATTCAGTAAATAAGGAGAAAAATCTTTTATCAACCACAGTAATCACCTAATACAGCAGAAATTTAGTGACACAAAGTTTAAACCAACATGATTTCATCCTTAAACGTGCTATAAAAGAACCTCTAAACTCACTATTCAGAAGGCTTCAAGCAAACTCCAAGTACACGCAATTTATATTAAATCGAGTTTTTAACTTCTAGAAATCACCAAGTTTCCCTATGAAAAGGTTGGCTTTATCCAAGAGAAATTAAATTTCCCTCTGCTGAACCTGAAGTTTTCTGAAGGGTTAAGAAAAAACAGTCAAAAAATTAAAATTCCACCGCAGTAAAAATCAGATTTAACTAAAAATCTGCCGGTGACAGGAATTTCCACCATTACTAGCAAATGCCAGGTGGAACCAAACCGCAGATACCTCTTGATACTTATGCTAAACGGAAGGAAAAAAAAGGAAAAAAATAACGTGCAATGTAGCTGGATTTACTCGATTAAATAATTCATTAAACTTACAGTCAGTTTTAATGAGTTGGAAGGAGAGAATGTGAGCAGTTATGGAAAGAAAAGCCAGGAACTGGACACTAAGGAAGACACAGGGAGGGAGTGGGGAACAGGACTGAACAAGGTAAAGTGATCTGTGACTGAACAGGAGAAAAAGCTGGTTGGGAGAGCAGGCAAAGGGAAAAAAAGGGACAGATACAGATGCAGATTCAAGCAACAGAATATATTTTAAGCTCAGATTCCCCAATATTCCTAGGCAGGGATGTTATTTAGGACAGAAAAAGACCAGGGCTCAACTTACAGCTGAGGAGGGGCTTGGTTTTTGGTGTAGGGGTTTTTTTGTCGGGGGTGGGGAGGGAGGGTGGGATGTGAATACACCATTTTTGAAAGGTGAATATGNAGGCGGCGTGAGGCGGCGTGAGGCGCCGCGGGTGCCGCGCACCGCGCAGGCCCGCGCGCCGCGTGCGAGGGCGAAGCCGATCCCGGCGCTCCCCTCAGCGCATCCCCGGCTGCCGCAGCGCGCCCCAGCAACAGCGCCTCATTAGCATAGCCCACCCCGGGCCGCGCCGCGCCATTGGCCCGCAGCGCCGCGGCGCCGGCCAATGGCGGCGCGCTATGCAAATGCGGGCGCGCAGTTGCCAGGGCAGAGCTGGCGCGCGGCGGCCAATGGGCGCGGGCTCCATAAACAAGGAGCGCGATTGAGCTTTGTCACATTCGCCGGGCGCTGTTAACACTTTCCAGTTTAGGGCGAAATTAGCTCCATCTCCCGAGGATCAGGCTCATGTTCTACATTTCACCCCCACAGCAAGGGCAGGGCGGCGCAGCCATGATACACGGGATTACGGATAAGCGAGCCCGCGTTAGGGTTTTTCGCCTTGCCCGGCTCCGGGACGCCTTCTCCAGGGCTGGGATGCGAAAGATCCCCCAGCGCTGCCGGGTGGGAGCGAGCCCGGCTGGAATTCTTGCCGGGGCTTTAAAAAGCTCTAAAGTTCCCTGTCGCTGCCTTCCTTAGGCAGGTCACCTCCTAAAATTACTGTGTCAGGCTGCTCCTGTCCTTCCCTTTCTCCCTTCCCTTTTTTCCCAAGGATCTGAATTGATGTTTCACTGGTTCGGGTTTAACCCTAAAGACACGACATCCTTTATTATTATTATTATAACTATAATTCAACCCCCCCCCGACAGACTTTAAGCAAATGAATTTTCAGCTCATTCCACCGCCGCTAACGACTGAATATGAGCGAAGCTGAAGCATCCTACGAGAAATAAGCAGATTTTTTTCTTTTGACCGATTTTAAAGGAAAAAAAAAAATATATATATTATCTGACAGCATATTGGTGTCTCTGTGCCTGTGACGGCGTGAATCCATCACTGACCAGCACCGCTCGCAGGGCTGCTGGGGAGATCCCCCTTCCCACGCGCAGGGAGGGATGCGGGTGTGGAAAACCGGCGGCTGGAAATGCAAAGAGTGACAGACTTACTCTGGAAGCCCCCGGCTGTCCCTCTGCAGCAGCACTGTCCCCTCTCTCTACGCCGTGGCGGCCGCAGCGACGCCGGGCATGTTTTACTGCACTTTGCCGAGCCCGGCAGCGATGTGCCAGCGCCGCTGCGAGTCACTCACCTGCCGAGGGGGTGGGGGGTGCTTCCTGTTCTCCGGGGCTCCGCCAAGGTGCCACCGGCCGGGGGACGGGGCACAGACCCGCCGGGGTGGCCTCACCGCCCCGCCACGGCGGGGACGGCTCCCGCTCCCCGGGGGCACGGGGAAAGAGGGGGCACGGGGAAAGCGATCCCTGCTTTCCAGGGGTCCCTCGGACGGCCGGACTTTTCAGAGCTGAAGCGGGGAATCTGATTTTACCGAGCGCCCGAAATGTCAGTTCCAACAGAACTGGAAAGTTTCACCGGCTCCCTCATTCAACAACTTCATTTTGGACATTTTGGACATTTTAGCAGTAGTGAAACTCCCGAAACCTCTCCTGAAACGCCAGCGACTGCCTCAGTGCGTGTGCACTACACCCCCCAAAAATCAGTGCCGCCTATTCTGTATCTCGTGTCAGCTTTCTGAACCAAAATATTGCCTTTATGTCGTGCTCATCTCTGAGTGCAGCAGCAGCGGCGTTACCTGACTAGGGGCTTACAAGATTTTCCAAGCAATCCGGGCTGGGCCAGGACTTTGCAGCGCTAATCCTTCTCTCCTGGGCTGCTCCGCCGTCCTTTCAGGGAAATACTTTTATCAGCACTTAACCGAGAGCTCCTCGTGTTGGTGCAGCGCCTCCTCCTTCCCCCACCTCCAAAGAACATTACTCACAATTTGCAGTTTGCAGCGCAAAACTAATTAGAGATGGAATAAATTACCTGCTACATGGCAGCACGTCAAACCGCACGAGAGGTGGAAAACACCCAATATTTTATCCCAAATCAATACCCGGCCTGATGTCTCAGGCATTTCCGGCTGAACATAAAGTTAGCATAAATATAATTTTAAAAACTCTCCTTTAATCTATTGTACAAACAGATATATATTTAAAAAAAAATTAAAAAGAAATCTTTCCCTACGCATAAAACCCATCATGGGAAATGACTTGAATTATTCTATTTCCCATTTGTAGTTACTGAGGCACAAGATATATTTAAACAGTTGGTAGAGAAAAAATGGGAAGCATCTCCCATATCAATGTACAGCCAGCATGCCAAACCATGAATGTAAGAGCTAAACAAGGGATGAATACATCATGTGCAAGAGTCTCACATGATATAAATTATTCAATACCTGACCAAAGAGAACAGCTTTCAGGAGAGAGGGGGAGGATCTCGAAGTACTTTTGTAGTTTGAATACAGGCAGGGTTAGGAATTGATGCGAAATCTTTTTAACTCGGTTAAATAATCCCATGTATTTTCCAACTATTTCACTGGGTGACATCCATCCAGCTCTAGTGTCTGCCATAAATAAAGGTGGATTTCATCTAACACAGCGATGACAATTTTAAAATAAAACCAACTGTAAAAATAAAAGAACTTGGCACGTGGGCAAGTGTGTATTTTCAGAATTTGGGCTGTCCCCTCCTTCCACTTGCAGGATTTGCACAGTCCTATTGATATTAAAAGTCTTTTTTCCTTTACTAATTCCAAACTGGCTGTACAGTTTGGGGGTTTTGGGATTGGATTTGAGATTGCTATTAACCTATCACACACCTTTAAGGACCAACCCACACACACACAGAGAGGGTTTTTAAGTGAAAAACTGAACAACAAAAAAAAATCCGCCATTATAAATTACCCCTCGATTACGGGGAAGCTGCTGGTGTGATGATTCCAGGGAATTCCCTCACTGCCTGATTTCATGGATGATTTTAAAGCTGTTCATGCCACTCCAAGGGAAGTTTAGAGCACAAGAGTTGGCAACAAACCCAGCAGTTCTGTTGCATTTGGAGACCTTGCACTGCTATGATGCTCTAGATTAAAAACACAAATTCTGAGAAAGTTTCTTAGAAACAGAATACCCTGTATTAATATGACAAATTCTAATGGAGTTCCTAGAAACCAGAATACTCTGTATTAGTAACAGAAATTCTGATAGAGTTCCTAAAAACCACAATACTTTAAAACTCTTAGACATGCTGTCCTTATTAATCCATGTCACAGTTCATAAAATAGTAACATTCCAGGTTTCTTCCTCACTCCAAAGTAGCCTGGAAGCACCAGAACTATTCCATAAAATCCTCACAGGTTGTGAACTGTACCTAAACCATTTTTCTGCTGCGTTTTCAATGATTTGAGAACTGATATTCTGACATCTGCATTTTACAGGTATCTGAAGCCAGTCCTGACAAACTCCGCTCAGACTTCCCAAGCCATTAAACAATAAATCATTCCCCAGTAAAAACTTTCAGTATTTCCATATCCAGCTTAGTGCTCATCACAGAGAAGCCCAAAAATATCAGAAATAAACCCAGGCGAGGGGGTTGACAAGTCCACTCAAACCTCACAATTCCAAAGCACTCATTTGAAAGCCCAATTTCCTGCCTTTGTAATAATTCCTGTATTTAGCACATATACTTTAAAGTTTAAGCAATTACTTCTTTTGATTTGTCTCACCTTGAAGCAGCAGCTTTTAAGGAGAAAAAAAACTTAAGTGTGGTTGAATCTGTACTTCCAGCTGGAAACCACCAAAATCCAGGGATGCCAGACTTCACTAATCCAAACAATACGACCCCAAAGTGGGGCTCACTGTAAACTGTATTAATTTCTCTCAAGTAAAACAAATTTCAACCCAGAAAATTTTAAAACACGACAACAAAAACCATCCAAAAAAAAAAATCATTATTCCTTTAGGAGGATATTGTGATTTAAGAAGATTATTTTTGAAGTGTAACTCGTATTTTTCCTTCTAAGGCTGTACTGTTTCTAGCATAAACTAAGGAGTAGGTATTAAAATTAACTGTAAAAATTGGGGGTTTGTTCACAATAATAATAATGATGAGAGCAACACTAAAGTATCAGAGTTGTGCAAATTTCAAAAAATTAAATTTTGTCTGCATCTTATAGAATCCTGGAATGGTTTGGGTTGGAAGGGACCTCAAAAATTATCCAGTGCCACCCTGCCATGGCAGGGACACCTCCCACTGTCCCAGGCTGCTCCCAGCCCCAGTGTCCAGCCTGGCCTTGGGCACTGCCAGGGATCCAGGGGCAGCCACAGCTTCTCTGGGCACTCTGTGCCAGGGCCTCCCCACCCTGCCAGGGAACAATTCCTGCCCAATATCCCATCTAACCCCGCTTTCCTTCAGTTTATCTGCATCCATAAATCTGATTCGCAGGTTACAAAAGCTCCCATTTGCCATGACTGGGCTCCTCCTTTCCAGGACAGGCTCCCCTTTTCCTGCAGGGACATCATGGAAGATGCAGAAACCAAAGACACCCTGTTCCAAGTGTGACATTTGAGCCTCTCCTTCCATCAGTCTGGTTTTTCTGGAATGTCAATTCCCAGAACAAGCTCCTGAGAGCTGCCTGTCACCTGCAGCATCCATGTAGAGGGGGGATGTACCCTGGCCACCAAAAAAAGCAGGTGACTTCCAAGGGGTGCAGAAATGGGGCAGGGAGGGAAAGAATCATTCCAGCATTTCCTGAAGGATCTATAAACTACATCAAAAAACCTGACCGGATGCTTTGCCGTGGTTTGGTGTTGGGTTTGGGTTTCCTCGCCTCCAGAGAGGTGCAGAGGGAGCATTCCACCTGAGGAAAGAGACTTGGATGTTTCCAAGGAAAGGTGATGATGGAAAATTATTTACAGGATCCAAACACCAAACACATAAAGAATTCTTCAAGGTTCAGCCAACAACTGTGTTCTGGTAAAAGATCACCCCAAGTCCAGTCCACAGCAGAAATGCTAATGAAGTTCTAACCCCTGAAGGCTTTTCATTCAAACAAAACTGTGCCCTGGTCTGGTCAGGGAATGTTCCCAGTTCCTGAGGACACTGTGTACATCACATTTACAGGCAGCAGACACGACTGTCCTGCAATGCAAAGGAACCACGACCTCCTACAAAGTCATGTCACCAAGGGTGAAGTCACTGCAAGTCAGGAAAAGTGAAATAATAACACACAGACTATTTAAAAGTTTAAGTACCAATGAGTGTCACAGCTTCAACAGTGGGGTTTTAAAAGTGTTCTCAGGGACCAGAACACCCAGCTTCACGCACGGCACAGTCAGGACTCTGGCAAACACACACGTGAGGATGAGTCTTCGAACAGCCTGACTCTTCCCTGGCAGGCAGATGCTGAAAGAAGAGGGGAGAACTTGGAAATGCCCTCCTGCCATGAGTGAAAACCCACTGGATGAGGGCTGTGTCAGGCTGTGGTGGGAAGAGATGCTCGAGAAGGGGTGCAGAGAAATGTTACCCCGAAGAAATGTCACCCCAAAGAAATGTCACCACAAAGAAATGTCACCCCCAGCAGGACATCAACGAGGGCAGTTATCAAACAGTCCTCAAGGTAATGGGACTTTAGGTTGTCCAGAGAAGCTGTGGCTGCCCCTGGATCCCTGGCAGTGCCCAAGGCCAGGTTGGACTCTGGGGCTTGGAGCAGCCTGGGACACTGGAAGGTGCCCCTGCCCATGGCAGGAGTGGAACTGGATGAGCTTTAAGGCCCCTCCCAATCCAAACCATTCCATGACTCCAAGAATTTGGAGGAGAAAGTATAAAACAAGCGCAGGATCTGCCACATCTAAGATGTTTGTAAAAGACAACAAGAGCCACGTAACTCATCCTCCTCATCACTGCCATGGAGCCCAACTTTTTACCAAGTCCATCTCAGAGTTTAAAAGCCTTACCGGAAAAAAAGGAGCAATATTATTTCTCGTGCTCCAAAAGCACTACAAAAAGCAGGGCCTGGGTGCAGGAGGAGCAGAAGAAGCCCGAAGCACCTGCTCCTGCTTTGCGGCACCAGTTGTTCTGCCAAGCAGTGGCGACACTCGAGGCTGTGCTCTGCCAAAGCATCTGGGTTGAAAGCGCCACGGTGTTGTTCTCTAGCTGCTGGCCAAGTGAGCACAGAACTGCTTCCAAATGTCACTCAAGCTCACCCAGCTCCTCAAGACTTCTTCGGGAATTCGCGGAATTGCTACGATTTCTCAGCAGCTCCAGAGAGCCCGACCGTGTCCGAACAGAAGGTGCCAAAGAGGACTTTCCTTCTTTTTCTGCCCCACAAAAGGGGAAGAGGAGATTTCCCAACATCTCTTCAAACAAAAGGGAGTTGACAGAAGTGGAAAATTGCCACCATTTGTGAGAGGAAATCATGGCAGACTCTTCAGAGGGTCACGGCACTGGCCACCTTTAGCCAACACTTCAACGTTTCAAAACATCATCAAGGATTAAATGATTTTGCCAGGGGAGGTTCTGATTGGATATTAGGAAAAATTTTCCATGCAAGAGTGGTGACATTGGAATGAGCTGCCCAGGGAGGTTTGGAGTCACTGTCTGTGGGAGTGTTCAGGAGCAGTCTGGATGTGGCCCTTGGGGACAGGGTTTGGGGTGATGCTGGTGCTGCTGGGGTGGCACCGGGTGATCTTGAACACCAATATTTAACAACTCTTTCCATGCAGAAATTCCTCCTGGTGTCCAACCTGAGCCTCTCCTGGCACAGCTTGAGGCCGTTTCCTCTTGTCCTGTCCCTGTTCCCTGGGAGCAGAGCCTCCTGCTCCATGGAAAGCTCAGACACCACGGTCATTTTGTGTTCCCAGCTCACAGGATTTCACTCCTGAGGGCCACAAGCACATTAGGCACAGAGTCACACTTGGAATTTCCTGTGCTTGTCCCTTCCCTTGGAACTGTGCTGAGGACCCCAGAAAGGGCTGGAGGAAGGACTCCCTGACTCTCCACACCTGAGCACAGCGATGCTTCTCCGTGGAGCATCTTGCTCAGATGCTTCCAAAAACTTCTCAAGGCATTTTTTGTTCTCCAAAATTGATTAGTTCCTATCTTTGAATGAGGAAAGCCAGGCCTCTGTCAGAGGTGCCATTAATCCAGAGGTGCCTACTCTAATTACCTGGTCTTTGATGAAATTCCGACGATTCATTAGGAGCTGATGTTGAAAGGAGCCCAAATGGCTTTGTTTAAGTAGCTGCTACCCAGACTTGCTCAGAAGACACTGATTCACTTTTCTCTAAATTGATCAAAAGGCTTATCCAGGAGGGAGATTAACCATCTTCCTAATGGGAATTAACCATCTTCCTAATGGTTCCTGCAGCTTCTTGGGAAGACGAAGCTACTGCTAATCTGTTATCGAGGATAATGTGGATTTTTGATGGCAAAAAGATACTGCTAATAAACTGAGATCCATGGGAGAAGGTGTGACACAAAGTCAAACAATAAAATACTGTGGTAAAATACTGTAACCAAACTGTAAATACTGAGTAAGTGTATCTATGCAAAGGGTATTTGTAGGGAAGGAATTGTTCCCTGGGAGGGTGGAGAGGCCCTGGCACAGGGTGCCCAGAGAAGCTGTGGCTGCCCCTGGATCCCTGGAAGTGTCCAAGGCCAGGCTGGATGGAGCTCTAAGCAGCCTGGGACAGTGGAAGGTGTCCCTGCCCATGGCAGGGGTGGCACTGGATGAGCTTTACGGTCCCTTCCAACCCAAACCATTCCAGGATTCTATGAAAGCAAGAATTCCCTTCTCTACCAACCCCTTCCCAGAAAAAAACGGTGAAGCAGGTTTTTCATTCGTGTTATCCAGGCTATAATTCATGGAATTACAGGACACAAATGATTCCTCAGGTGGCTGAATATCCACTGAGTGTTTACTCAAATACCTGTAGCCAGAGTGAAAGATTTCAAGTGAAAAGACGTCACTACGGATCTGGAAGTGTTTTGAACCCAAATCCCTGCTCCAGACGAAGTTAGCTCCCAAATTCTATTTCAGGAAACTGCCGTCTATTGAAGAAGTGGAGTATTCAGCTGGCTCCGTTTTGGTGGCACTTTTTCTGAGCAGAGAAGTGTCAGAATTTTTGCATTTGGATGGCAGCCTATAGAGCCTGGATTTCTCCCAAGAAAAAATGAAGTTGCGCTTCTTGCCTTCCCCTGGAGCTCCACATGCCTCCAGACATAAAAGAAAACACCAAACAAACAAAAAACACAACTACTTTTTGCCTTTCTCAGGATCCAAACAGTCGTTGCCTGGGGCCTTTTGCTACCAGAATCTTTGCAGGGAAACAAAGATGAACACAGAATTTAAGCTGAAGGTGCAGAATCCTAACTTGAAAACTGACCCATTGATTTGGGTGTGAAACAGCCTCTTTTCTTCTGAGGAAAATTTCTTTTCTTCACAAGAGAAGTCGTGAGGACTCCTTAAGTCCATGAAGTCAGCCCAAGCCAGAGGACAAGAACAACTTTACAGATCAAATTTCTCTTCCTTCAAAGATGGAAGAAAAGCTGAACTTTCGAAGGAAACCTATAGGAAAGCAACACAAAATTCTCCCAGGCTTTGTAAGTGAGAAGGAAGCAAAGGAATACTCCTGCAGCTGCAGGTCAGGAAAAAAGAAGTTATATTTCTATATATATATTTATATATTATGTATATATAACAAAAGACGGAACAACCCTGGGGTTTTTTGCTTTGACAAGAGGGGAAAAAAACCTATTTTCTCCTGAGACTTCGTAAGTCCAAAGAGAAAGGAAAAAGGATTCAAGGACAACAGTGGAATCAATGGCTGAAGAAGCAGGGAAGCAGCAGCTGAGTACCCCTGGATCCAGCTGGGCTGAGGAACATTCCCAAACAGGGCCACGGGACAGCGTGAGGGATCCACAGCATCCCTGTTCCCAGTAACTCCTGGGAATGTGTGGCAGTCAGCACATCCCCGGAATCCTTCCCACCAGGCAGCGTCCAGCAGCCAGGACAGTGAGCTAGCACAGATGTGTGCTGCTCCATGGGATGGGCTCCGGAGGCTGGGAATGCTCCGTGTCCTCACCGGGAAACAGCTCTTTTTGTCTGGGAATTCGCGTTCTGAAATCTCCTCTGACCACATCTGCTCCTGCAGCTCGCTGCTGGCACAGTTTACAAATCGAGTCCTTCCCTGAGACAGCCTCCTTCCAGTTAGTGAAAATGGCAACCCAGGAGAGGCTCGGCTGTGAACTGAATTTTGGAAAATCCTGCGATGTAAAGAAAGGGAAACGCGTCAAAAGCGTCGGCCAATAACTGCACTGCTCGCCTCAAGGTTTTGGGCTGTGACCCTGCTTCTTTGCAAGGTTTAAAAGAGGTTCATGCTCTTACCAAACACTTACCCAGGGACATGAAAGGTCAGGAATAATCAGTTGATTTTGAAGATCACCAATGACAAAACTCAAGATCTTCACGAACTGGTCTAAATTAAAGCACACAAGACTAACTTGTATTTTTTTTCCCCAGTTATTTATTTATTTATTTATCACAATTATCTTAATGCTGGGATCAAAGTTTTCCTTCAACATCTCAGCTTGCCCAGAGAAGCTGTGGCTGCCCCTGGATCCCTGGCAGTGTCCAAGGCCAGGTTGGACACTGGGACTTGGAGCAGCCTGGGACAGTGGAAGGTGTCTGGGACTGGATGAGCTTTAAGGTCACTTCCAACCCATTCTGGGATTCCGTGATCTCAACAAGCCAATTTTGAAAAACTGAATTTCGGAGAAAACTTGAGAGATGTGAACATTTAAGCCTAAAAAGAAACACTGCCTTATTTACATCCCCTTCTGAGCCTAAGCACCAGAAATACACTGAAACTCCACACTGTGGGTACATCCCTGGACTCGGGGAAGTCTCCAGGAATTACTCAGCTCTGTGAAACGATGACTCGATTTTACAGCTGGAAGTTTTAGGAGGGTCTAACTTAAGAAACAAGAATAAATCAATTACCAGATTGCTGCTTTTTTTACAGTCTTTAAGGACCTGACACAGAGCCTACCGTGAACATCTGGAACACACCTAAAGTGAAGCTGTAAGTGGAATTATGATGGACATCTGCTGCCTTTCAGATATTTTCCTAAACTTCAGTAAGTGAAATATTTCCAAGGGCCTAATTCCCACTTTTATTCCGAACTAGCACAAAGCCTCTGGATTACTGGAAGGTACAAAAGTTGGTCAATATATTTGGTGGGGGTTTTTAATTTATTTTCTATTTTATAAACTAATATAAGATATGTAAGCCATTTTTCCATACCTACATGAAGATAAAACCAGTTTTATATTCAACCCAACTCGTGGAGAAGGATCTGATCTACTGAGAGGCATGAACAGCAAGTCCCATTAATATGGCAGGTGAAATCATAGATATTTTTACCAACATATAAAATCTTGGAGAACCAGTTCATTCCATTTAGGCATCTTCAGGACCCTGGAGGAGCATGAAGATGTCAGTCCTATCACAGCTAAAAAAACATGTCTGGATCTCCATGTATTGCCAGGAACAGTTTATTTTTCTGGAGCAGTGAGGCAGTCCTGAGGAACTGTGGACCTTAACCACAGTATTACAATATTTTCTCTATTTAAAGGCCTCACTGCCTACAAAAGCAGGTAAAAATGAAATCAACCTCCCCCACCTCAATAAACATCATCTTTCTGTTTATTTCCTGGCCCAGCACATCTGCTGATCCCTCTCCACACCTGAGGGAGCACAAACAAGTGGTAAGTTCACCCCAAAATACTGAGCTCAAAAAGGCAAGATGCACAAATATTGACATTTTCTGTGATTTTAGTAAAGACAAGGTGAAGTGTTGGGTGATCTACCAAACTTGAGGCTGGATTCTCTGTTCACAAAGTGGATTCGATGAGATGAAAGAGAAGTTAAGAGTATGCACAAAATGAAACCAGTCAGAAGATCCAGAATTAACCGGTAAAAGAAGAACTTAACACTCTGCTCTCTGCTTGTATCCCCAGTTTTTTACGGGATCTATAATAACCAATTTGTTAGGAAAATGCCAGAGCCAACAGATTCCCAGAGGGAAGGACGAAATCAAGAACAAATCTCTCTTCTCAGTCTGGAACAAAACTGCTGCCACCTGTTCCACCTTTGCAGCAAAGATGTTCAACAGCTGGCTGTGTGCAATAAACTCCAGTCTAGATCCCCGAAGATATTTTGGGATTTAACTCAGCCAGCAGTCACCAGGGGTTAGGTGTGAGTGTCAGTGAGTGCCGAGCCTCAGGAACCAGGCTTTTCCCTTGGCCTGATGGATCCATGCTGGGCTGGGTATTCCCTGCTCTTCCCAGGACAATTGGAAGGTCAGAACCTTAAATGTGATGTGTCACTCCTAAAAACAAATGATCTTTCTTGCTCTCTAATCTCATTTCCGTCCTTAACAGCTTATCAACAAACGTGGTTTTGAGACTGTGGCGTCACAACAGAAATCTGAGAGTGAAACATTCTCAGTTTTACATTTTCCAAGCTTAATCGTGTTCCTAAATCCAGCAGGGTTTAACCAGACCCACTCAGATGACGTCTGAGCTGCACCCAGTGACATCAGAGGGCTGACAAATGTGTCCTGAAGCTGCCTTCTGGAAATATCCAAGCTCTCCATGGACAGCTGATTGCATATTGAGACATGGAAACTCTGGGAAAACCTGGTGAGAGGGCCTTACTCCCCTACGGATAAACCAGGAAAAAACTCTGTCATCAATCTGAGCATATCCTGTGTTGCTCTGGTAAGCTGGGAATCCACCAGCTTGATCCCAGTTAGGCATCAAGCAAACATCTGGGCACCCCTGTCTGCAAGAGCATTTGATATAAACATTAAAAGCCACACATCAAGGGATGAACTGAATAGAACAGGAAGCAGCAGCCTGACTAGAAAAAGAGAAATACCAATCTTACAAGTCAGAATGTCCAATTTCAGCAAGATTTAGGAACAATATTTGCCCAGTTCTTGTCTCCACCTGCCTGATGAAGGATTATAAATGGAATTCCTACCAAGAACTGTTCAGGCCTGGCTGTTAAAAAAGCCATCCTATGGTGTCCCTCTGTATTTTAAAACCTAACCCCAAAGGAACAGAACTTTAGGGATGGGGGCAGAGGTCATTCCCACCTGGCTCCACGATCTATAAAGCAGGATGCCTCCTACAAACATTTGCTGCCCTGTTTATGGATTCAACACAGAATATGCTCAGGAACTGAAGTGGCACCAGTTTAAGTCAAGCTTGTCCAGTGATGATGAATTTCGGGTGTTGTGTCTCCAGAAAGGGTGGTCAGGCCTTGGCAGGGGCTGCCCAGGGAGGTTTGGAGTGCCCATCCCTGGAGGTGCCCAGGGAAGGCCTGCACGTGGCACTCAGTGACAAGGTGGGCATCGGGCATAGCTGGGACTCCATGGGCTGGGAGGGCTTTTCCAGCCTCAGGGATTCCATGAAACAGCCATGAAGTACTGCTGGGAGCAGATTTGCCCCCTGGGAGACCCTTCAGGAGCACCGGATTTCAGGTGTGATTCCTGGAAAGCTGCAAAAGCTCTGAACTGGTGCTGCCCGTGCCAAGCCCACGGGAAGGAACTCCCTCTGGATACCAACCAACGGCTTTTCCCTGGAGCACAGGGCTGGGATTCCCTTCCACACCCAGCCTCGCTCCAAACTTCACTCCAAACTTCACTCCAAACTTCACTCCAAACTTCACTCCGAACTTCACTCCAAACCCTCCCAAGCCAGGCCAGCAGGACCAATCCAGGAACGTTTGCTGCCAAAAGCGGCGGAAACAGGACACGGAACGGGATGCACGAGACAGGGCCACTCCAGCAGCGGCCACCTGAGCCAGCAGGCCCCTGGGACAGGGCACCATTCCGAGACTCCGTGGGCAGCTCCAAACTCGGTCTCACCGTCCCACTGCTGCCCTGCCCAGGAGAACCTTTCCTTTTTATTCCCACACTGAACGCTGACTTTAAAGGCTGCAAGAAAGATTCTGTATTTGCAGTGTTATGTCCATTACAGACCTCAGGCATACTCAGTGCTCTGACCAATCATTCAGGAAATGGGAAATGATTTTTAATAGTTATTATTGCAAATTTTAACCTGAATTTTAATTTGGTTTTGTTCAAAATCAATTTTTTCTTTGCTCTTAGAAATTGGCAACAGAAATAAATTTCAGCCTTGCAATAAAGAATTGTCCTCACAACTTAATACTTCACTGAAAGTTACCTCAAAAGGTTTTTAAAAGAGGGTCACATGTATTGGGAGGCAAAATGAATAGAAATTATTTTTCCAGAATATTAAAACTATATATAAGAACAGCATCTAAAGATTTTCTGATTTAGATGCTCTGGTCTGTTCCTGAATAAGGAAAGCAGCATCCTCCACCAGGCTATCATTCCATGCCAAAACCCTGGAACGGGATTTTTGTTTCCTTTTAGATGAGAGCTGAGGCTGAAAACTTCAATTTTCAATATCACAGGTACTGAGCCGTTCTGGAGGAGGGGAAATTAAAAAAAAAACCCCAACCTTTTCTTTTAAATAGGCAACTTCTTTTTAAATATGGATGCACGAATCTAACTTTAGCTGTCCAGGTTTTCACATTGCTGCTCTCAAATACAGAAAGTAGAGCATTAATTTAGTCTGTTGACTTCAAGGTTATCATTCATTGAGGTCAATGACTCCATCTCTGAAAAGCAGAACTTCCACTTTCAGTCTGAGGAGCGCTGCCCTCCCCGACTGCTTTCTCACAAAAACTCCCCAAACCAGCACCAACCCCTGCTGCAAAGGGATTTATCCATGGAAAACCAAGGGTTAACCCTGGGAATATCCAAGCCCTCATTAGCTGCTTCTATTTCAAACTCCCCTCCCAGCGAGCAGCTCTGTCTCAGACAGGATTTTCGTGGTATCTTCCGTTTATGGCGAACTTGCGTTGATGTGCTCAGCCAGGACCTGAATATCCACCAAAAACTCCCTGGGAGGATCCAGCCGGGCAGAATCCAACTGGAACCAGTTCCCCACCAGAAACAAAACCAGTGGGAGCCACACTGTGCCCCAGCAGGGAATCAGCACCTGGACCAGAGGTTTGCTCCTTCCAACCCTGGTTTGCTGCCACCAACTTTCACCTCCTAAGAGACCCTCCAGGTGTGCAATCACCTCAGAGGAACCAGGGACAACGTCACTGCCACAGGAAGATCCAAGGAAGGGATAACGTGGTGCTGGCCCAGGAATTTTCTGGATTTTCCTGGGAAAACTTCCAGTGGCTGTGACTGAACCAGTTCAGGTAACACAGGTGAGCTCCAAGCCCAGAGCAGCACCATGGACACGCTTTGTTCTGGCTGCAGAACAACTGAGGGGTTTTTCTGCTTTGGTTTGTGGGTTTTTTACTACTGACATATAAAAACATCCCTTAAAACAGCTACAGGCTCAATGAAACCAGCAACTAAAACATGAAATAGGAGACGTGAGAGGCACGGCCCAATTCTCCATTTCCATTGTATTCTTCCATAAAATAAACACCTGGACACTTGAAGGCTCTAAACTCAACCCAGTCCAGGAACTTCCCAGAAGTCTTTCCTCTGGATTTGTTGTATTTTAATAAGGAACGCAGCTGGAAGACAGGTATCTGTGTGAGAACTGACTATTTCATTGCTCTTGCACTATCCTTATTGAAAAGTATTGGATTGGCTTTTTTTTCTTCTCCAAAAATGACCACTTTTTAAAAAGTTAACAGCAATTTGAGCACCTCCAGTGTTTTATCAAACTTGACTACACCAGTATCACATTTCCTTGGTTCTCAACATCTCTGATGCATCCAAGATAATTCCACATTGATGAGAATAATTTGCTGTAACCATTCTGTTACTCTGTTTTCTTACAAAGGTTACAAAAAGAGGCTTTGAGCTCTTCAAAAGCTTAAAAATCAGACAACTCAGTATTTTTAGATCCATATTCCTCAGGCTCCAGCATAACTAGAAAAGTCAGAACCAGAAAGCTGTTATAAAACCGAATGATTTTTATAAGGAATCTCCATTAAAAAAAAAGAGAAAAAAAAGGAACAACCAACCACTGAGTCACACAGGAGCAGGACAAGGTGTAGCGGCAACTCTGGGAACACCAACTTTTAAACCCGAGATGAATCTTTGCTGGTAGGAACCCAGCACAATCCCAAATTCGATGCACCATGAAAAGTGAATATGGGTAGGATGACTGACCACCAGCCTAACTACACCCAGATCTGTTTGGTTCCTTCCTTTCCCAAAGGAGAGACTTGCAAAGGACAAAGAAGTGAAAAATTCCCATTCTGAAAACATTTTTTTGTCACAAACCACATTCTAAGGCGTTACCTGTGCTACCACAACATGACTGAAATACAAATTTGGCTTTTCCTGTACAGAGCTGAATGCCAGGTTTGGTTATTGCAGAAGTGTTTCAGGGAAAAGCAAAACACATCCTAAAAAATCCACAAGTAAACACGGAATCAGAGAACCATTAAGGCTGGAAAAGACCTCTAAGACCATCAAAATCCAACCATTACCCCAACTCTGCCCGGTCCATCACTAAACCATGAACTCAAGTGCCACATCCACATTTTGGAACACTTCCCAGGGTGGTGACTCCAGCNGCCTCTCAGTGCCCAGCACAGAGGGACAATCCCCGCCCTGCTCCTGCTGGACACACAATTCCTGATCCAGGCCAGGTGCCAGGGGCCTCTTGCCCACCTGGGCACCCCTGGGCTCGTGTCCAGCCCCTGGCACCAGCACCCCCAGGGCCTTTCCCAGCTTTGCAGCCCCTCTGCCCAGCCTGGAGCTCCACGGGGTTGTTGTGACCCAAGGGCAGGACCGGCCCTTGGCGCGGTGACCCTCACCCCGCTGCCCTCGGCCCATGGATCCAGCCTGTCCAGACCCCTCTGCGGAGCCTTCCCACTCTCCACATCCACACTCCTGCCCAAACTGGAGCTGCCTTCGAACTGACTGAGGGTGCACTCAATCTCCTGCTCCAGACTGTCGATAAAATTACCGAAAATCTTTCAGTTCTCCAAACAGCACCTTAAAGTGCCCTTTTGCTCGGTGTCCTACATATGATACAGGGCAAAAAGACAAGTTAAATGTGCTGCAAGTTTGTTTTCCTGGTGAGTCAAATTGGAAAACAGTATTTAATATCCCCATTTCTTCAAATTTTCACTTTTTTTTTTTTAAGCAGTGAATCTTAATACATTTCTGTGTTTTCAGCTTAAGTGGTGATCTAAAATTAAAGTATTCCATGTTAGAAGAAGTGAAAAAAATCCTCTTCTTTAGGGGATTGTTTCCCCAGTTCTGCTGTGGTTAATTGTAGGGGTTCAGAGGAGCTTCCAGGACAGTGAAGTGATGCCCATCATAACAAAAAATTTACTGACCCTGTAGAAGCTTCCCCCTTTAACCAAAGGTAGTTTAGACATTACCAGGCACCTCTGATCAATCACCCTCAAGAAACCTTCTTGAAAATGCAAGAGAGCCTCAAGAACCACAAAACCTTTTGAATTTCAGGCCTGAGCTCTCCCCAGCTACGTTGAACTTGGGACCAAGATCAGCAGAGTCACCAAATGACTCCTCCTGTCACTACACCACAAAATCACCACAGGGCACGGTCTCATTTTAAGGCCAGCAAATCTTGTTCATTCTCAGAACCTCAGCACACCAAGCCTGGCTCTCCTAATAAACAGAAAACTGCAAATAAATCTGATTTTTCTAACTTCCAACACATCAGAGGCATAAAGGTCTTTGTCCTGGTTTTTGATCTGTATTTATCAAGGGACTTGTAAATAAAGAATTTGGGCTTTTATTTTACCACTTAAATTTCAAAATCTCTTTCAAATTACCACTTAAATTTCAAAATCTTGTATCCATTTCTATTCTGTTCATAATTCTACAAGCTCAACCTCATCAGAAATTCTGACCAAAAGTGAAAGTGCTAAAGTCAGAAGTTTTAAATCAGATGAATGTATTGCAATATGAAACCGAATTCTCTCAAACACTGTCATACATAAGGTACAATTTCATAACATCATCTCTCCTTTCAGTTGTGGGATGAATATTTTCAAAGCTTTCAAAACGTTTTCTCAATATTTAAGTTCTATTTTAATCTGTCACTGCCTACTAGACAGAGCTCCCTGAATCTGATGGGACATCAATTTTGAGACTTTTAATGCCGCTCCTCTAGATGTAGGTATTTAAAACCAATAAAATACCCCTTTGGAGAAGTTTTTCCTTCTCCTCTTCTTCGCCCAACCTAATTTTAGAAATCTTTAGACCCGCTTTGACTTGAGCTTTCAGCACACAACTCACAAACATGGGAGTGGAATGAGCGATGTTTGGTTTTCACGGAATGAAATCTCCACTTCCAGCATCTTGGTCCTAATCCAAAGGCTCCACGTAAATATACCCTCCAAAGCTGTTTATGCACCAACAGCTGATGCAACTGGAAACTGTCAATCAGGAGATGAGCTGGATGCACACGGAAATCTACCCGGCTTTTTTTTTTTT